>CM034147.1:920834749-921434749 GCA_019776745.2 Taxus chinensis | reverse complement strand
TAATGCAGTTACCAGTGCCTAAGGTGCAAAACAAACAATAGAACAAACGACACGAAAGGGAAACACAAAGAAGGAAAATTGCATAAAGGGAAACTTATACTAAATGGAAAAACTACCTTATTACAAACACCAAGAAGACTTATTTATAGTATGGATTCAACCTACTTCCATTGAAATGGTCTGGTAATCTCATTCCATCCAATGCTCTCAACTGGCATGCACCTGAATTAAGGATGTCTGAGATGATATAGGGCCCCAACCAATGGACTTTCAATTGTATGGGATGGTGCAGAAACTTAGAATCATATAACAATACCATCTGCCCAATCTAGAATTGTTGGTTTCTGATGTGGCGATCATGCCATGCTTTTTGTTTAGCCTTTTTAGCCTTTTGAATCCACCTGGCCAATGATCGTCTCTCATCTAATTTCATCAATTTTTCAATGCTTTCCTTCAATGCTTGTTCATCGGCCAATCCTCTTGTGTGAACTATACATAGAGAAGGTAACATAAATTCAACGAGTAAGACAGCCTCTGTGCCAAACACCAATTGGAATGGTGTGGCTTTATTCAACCTCCTGTAGGTTTTCTTATACGCCCGTAGAACTACTGATACTTTTTCATCCCAATCTCATCTACCAACATCAAAAAAATTAGTCAAGGTATGACTCAATATTTTATTAAATGCCTCAGCAGTTCCATTTACTTGTGGATGGTAAGGGGTAGTCTTATGATGAGCCACCATGAACTCTGCTAATAGAATCTTGATGGTCTCATTTAGGAAATGTGTACCCCTATCACTGGTTAAGCTCAACGGGCATCCATACCTTGCAATAATATTTTCCCATAGAAACCTAGTTGTTGTTCGCCACTGTACAATCCTTGGTAGGCGTTTCTTCTACCCATCTTATCCAATAATCCGTGTAAGTGATTTCATAGCGTGATCATTTCCTACGTGCGGGTGGTGAAATGGGGCCTACAAAATATATGGCCCACTTTTCAAATGGCTCTATACTTGGAATAGCACGTAAAGGAATTTCATCCCTCCTTCCTGGTTTGCTAAGGTGCTGACAATGATCACATGCCTTGCAATACTCTTTGCAATCTTGATATAGGGTTTCCCACCATAACACCTCTTGTAATATCTTGTGCGCAGTGGTGTCCCCTACATAGTGTCCACATGCACTCCCTCCATGTGCCTCCTTCATAATAGTCAGGCGCTCATGTTCTAACACGCACCGGCACAACACCTCATCACGTCCTAGTTTGTACAAATCACCACTAACCAACATGTAGGGTGTGACGCGTATGGCTAACTAATTCCCCTCTAATGATTTCATCCCTTCTAGCACCTATTGGGTTTCAGAATGGAACATGGATAGAAACCATAGTCAGGGGATAAACGTGTCCCTCCTCTTTAATAGAAGAGGTTCCCTTATTGAAAGCAGGAAAAACAAATGTACACATATACAACTCTCAATGTTTGGACCTTGATATTCTGGAATGTTTTCATACTCAAAAGATTATCAATACGAAGGGTTGGAAGAATAAGAAGATAAAGGGAGAAGAATAAACTAATGTTTTCAAGAAATATAAGTAACATAGTATAGCCTTACTCACATCAAACTAAGGAAATATAAAAATAGAATCAATCACTTCACCACCAATGTAAATCTATAGACACAAAGTTCTAAAGATTACACAGACACGAACGCAAAGTTTCTTTTGTATGCAAAGATAAATGATCCATTGAATCAAGCAAGGAAAGAGAGAGAGAGATAACAGAGGAAGGGAGAAAGAAAATCTTCTGTATTGAATTACTTCCAAATTTACAACATTCCCAGAAATGCCAGAATCCATTTTTCATGGCCAAAGCATACTCTTATAACAATTTGATTACATCCATACTTTGTCTCCAAGAAAAGAATATCCAAAAGGAATAATGTTTGTTACAGATTCGTTTAAGAAAGTGACATAAAAAAAATGCACTCATGAAATGCTAGATGCTCAAAAGGTGCATATTTCATCATTTCGAGCATGATTGTTTTAGCAAGGGCATCTAATGGTTTCCTTCTTCATTTGGTCCCAACATTTTCACCTTTTAACCACTTTCATAGCACTCAAGTGCTTACTGGAAAATTTTTCCCCTCTTCATTGCAGGTGCCCGATAAACTTCATTTTCTGATAATCAAAATTTGCACCTCTCAAATTTATCAATTTAGCGCCATAAAAAACCCAATTTGCATTTCATTAACAAACGATAAGGAAACAAAGGATTAAGAATGAAGAAAAGTTCACATTTATAATTCCTTGGAGCTCTGGATTGTTAATGGTGGCAAAAACTAGATGGATGCATTTTGGCCGTTCTTTCCTCCTTTTAGCTTTGAAACTGGACCATACACATGGCAAGATCCGAGCAGCGATGGGCCTAGGAAAAAATCCACATTTTATGACATTTGGGAGAAAAAGTGCAATTTCACATTTTTCTCTGCCCCTCTGCATCCCTGCCAAATGCCGGACACGTGGCTTTGCATGAGTGGCAAAGGAAACACTGCTCAAATTCACCATTTAAGCCTTCTTAGACAAAAAGCTCAAATTCTCAAATTCTTCCCCTGACCCACTCTCCTGCTTTGAATTTCAACGTGAACACGTGGCACTTCATTTTGACTAGTTGCGGTGTCGTGCTTCACTTTTATACTTTATGCCTTTTGAAAAGGAAAATCTTCCAAATTTCCCTTAGAAAGTCCACACCTCTGTCATTGACTTTTCAACACAGGCCACGTGTCCGCCTCCAATTCACTGCGGGCCTCAACTCAGAATTTATCCCTTCGCATGAGCGGGGCCACGGGTCACTTTAAAACTTTTCACCTTTTCTGGAAACAAAGCTAAAATTCCTAAAGTCCTCCGACGGCCCTCCAAAGTGCATATGAATTGAGAAATAACCACGTGTCCATTTACAGACCTTAGGCAATTTTCATTACTTTTTACCTTTTCGCCACAGTGCCTTAGAGAAACAAATGGATCCCTCACCCCGCACTTCCACCAAAACTGTTCCAGCCAATCAGGGACCTTCGGGGCTGCGGGGAAAATCTGACATTTTTTCCAAAATCACCAAAAGTGATGAGTTTGAAAAGGAACCCATCTGACCGCATCAAATGAGAAGCAACCACGTACCTGCACCTTCTGGGAAAGAAATTGACAGGGGGGAAACTGTAGAAAGTTGCAGAGAAGGGGAAAATGCCATTTTTGCACTCGATGGAGATTTTATTTTTGCAAAAGGTTAATATGCGAAGAATGCAAAGTTCCATGCAATTCAAATGCATAAAAGAAAAACATTAATCCCTTTCCATCCACAAAAAAGAGATAAAATGTTTCAATGGCCGCAGATTGAAGAAATTTTGGATTAAATGACGTGAGGTAAAAAAACGAGCATCATGAATTTGAAATAAAAATTCCTCCATGGAAAGACTCAAATTTCATGAAATTGGACTCCAAAAGAGGGGAAATTTGGGGGGACAATAGCTGGCTCCTTATGAGGATGATTTGGTAGAGGAAAGAGGAAAAATCAAGAATTAAAGAAAACTTTGGGTAATCAGATCAGTGCCTTATCCATTGGGCAACGGAGTCAAAAGCAATACCAACACAGAAGACAACACACACAAGGAAAGAAGCAAAAACAAGAAAAACTAGAAACAAAACACTATACAAAATGTAATGAGGGACCGCAAAAAATCCTAGGTTTTGAACAACTTCAAAAATTGCCCAAGGAAGTGGGAGAGAATAACCATCCATGTAATCCAGGTAGAAAGAGTTCTCACCAGCAAAATGTCTAATTTTAAAAGAACCAAGCCATAAATAATCAAATTTACCATGGATTCCTCGAGGTTCATGCCTTTTATCCCAAAGAAGAACAATGTCTCACACTTGAAAAGTTTTGGGTTTAGCCTTTTTGTCAAACAGAGCTTTTAACTTGAATTGATGAGATGATATCATGTCAATCACTTGCATTCTGTCTTCATCCATATTTTGAAGGTACACAATTCTTTTGTCCAAGGAACTGGTAAAGCTGGCATCCTCAATGGCCTTCATCAAGTGTAGGGCTGGAAATTCCAATGTCACTGGCAGATGAGCTTCAAATCCATGTTCCACTTGAAAAGGAGACATTCCAATTACTCTCTTAGGTGTAATCCTATCTGCCCATAGAGCATCATATAGTTTCTTATGCTAATTCCTCTGAGAGTCATTGACAAGCTTTTGAAAAATGGCGACCAAGTTCTTGTTTATTGATTTTGCTTGCCCATTCCCTTGGGGGTAATAATCTGAAAAGTGGGCAAGGGAAATTCCATAGCCATAGTATAAATATATCATCTCAGTAGAAGAAAAGTTAGAAGCATTGTCAGTGGAAATCTTATTTGGTATCCCAAACCTTAGCAAGATGTTCTCTTTGATGAAGTTGTATACTACTTCTAAAGTAGTACTTTTGACTGGAATGGCTTCCACCCACTTGGTGAAATAATCTGTGGCAGTCAAAACATGAGTATTCCCTACACTTGAAGGTGGATTTAGTGTCCCAATGAAGTCCAAACCCCATTGCTAAAAAGGCTCCTCAATCACTACTGGTTTGAGAGGTAAAGCAGCCAGTTTGGGTCTTCCAACAAAGGTTTGACATGCTTCACATTTTCCTACCCACTTTGATGCATCTTTGAACAATGTAGGCCAATACCCAGCATGAAGGATTTTGTGGGCTGCTACAGCAGAAGAGAAATGATCTCCACAGGACTGGTCATGAAAAGCTGAGAACAATTTCTTTTGTTGCTCTTTGTCAACACATTTCAAAAACCTTCCATCTATGCCTCGTTTGAACAATGCATTCTCCCACAATACATATTGGGCAGACCTTAATTTGATGGCTCTTTTCTCCTTGGCACTCAAATGGGATGGAAATTCACCATAAGTAAGAAAGTGTGCAATGTCAGCATACCATTCATTAGTTGAGTTGAGGAAAAGAACAACAGGGATATCAACTTCCTCCTTGGACAATTTGACTTTGGCTACCCAATTGCCTCTCTTGGTTCCAAATTCTTGTTGTGTAAGAATGGATTGAATAGTTGTATCAGGCACAAACACAATAGAATGAGAGTTGAGGATGTAAAAATGAAACTGCTTCACAACTTTGACCCCTATTGTTGTCCACTCAAAATTCCCCTGCTTTTAAGAAGTTGAAAATTTAAATTTTGAGGTTAAGTGTCTTTTCTGTTGTTCTGATAATGTGAAAAGTCGAGAAATTGAAAAAAACTACGTTTTTTTGGGTCATTTTGTGTGTTTTTCGGGCCTGTCAGACATTTTTGTCCCGCGTGTCCCAAGTTCATTTGGGCTCTTTGTTCCCCAATCGGTCAGTTCACCCGAAGTCTGTTCTTTTCGGGCCCATCGAAACTTTTTGTCCCAAATGTCCCAAGTTCGCTCAGACCAGTTGTTCCATTTTCGCCTGATCCGGCCGAGTCACATATTCCGCGTACTTTTGTCCTAAATGTCCCAAGTTCACCCGGACCCGTTGTCCCATTTTCACCTGATTCTCGTATTCCACGTACTTTCGTCCTGCATGTCCCAAAAACATTTGTGCGTCTTTTCCCCGCATCACCCGAATCAGCCGAACCGCGTACTTCGCGCTTTCGCATCCCTCATGTCCCAAATGAACCAAATGCCATTCGTGCTAATTTTTCCCTCTTTGCCTGAACATCTTGCTTTTCAATTTGGTGGGTATGTATTTAATGCGCATTTATTGCCTTTCTCTCTCCTAAACGGCTATATAATGAAACTGCCCCCTATGCGTTTTTGCACACTACTTTCATGTTATCTATTGCTCGAACCCTTCTAACCAAAATTCCTGCGCGCATATCCATTCCCCCTACAATTCCATCCTAAGTCTAGCTTGCAGCTTTTCTCTACGAGTTACTATCAACATGAAGATCAAATTCCAGGGGCAGGAACAAATTTCACCACTCGAGTCCGCCGTTCCCGATATCGGGGACAGTGAAGTTCGCCACCTTGACTTTGGGGATTTTTGGACAAGGATGATAGACGCGAACCCTTCACCGATGGCATAGATGATTCATGACAGTGGTCTGGCTTTCACCGGTGGTTTCCCTATCTCGGTGCAATGCGCAGACACAGTGCTCTCATGCGGGGCTCATTTCAACCCTCATTCAAGTGAGTTGACAAACGTGCACGGGGAGCTCATTGCCAAACTTGACGCTGCCGCCATTGACACTGCACTAAGGATTCCAGAAATGGACAATGCTATAGTTATCTCCCAGAATCAAGCACAGGCCCTTTTCAATCAAGACAGTGATAATTATAAGGCGCGGGTGGCGAAGTCCTGGCTGAAAAACCCTAAGAAGGGGGCATCTCGTCTATCCAAGGTTCTGTTCCGTGCAGATTTCAATGAAGAACTATCAGATTTCATAATCCTACTGGCTCGGGTTATGGGCTTACCCTCTACTAATGAGTTCCATTTCTGGATGTGCCCGCTTATCAATATGGTGTGCGAGGGAACTCAGAATATCAACTGGGCAGAGATCATCAGTATGAACCTAGCGGAGCAGCTGTCTAATGTACAACAAACAAAGAAATTTTATATGACTTCATACCTGATATATACTCTAGCAGCATCGAGGCAATGGTTTGTTTTTTCATACATCGATGCTCACAAGGAAGACCTTGTGTATGCCTATTGCCCGCAGTTCACCCTAGAAACCAGAAATCACAATTTCCGAAGGGTGAATGACGCTTTCACCATGTACATTGTTCAGCTTCTTGAGAGTGACACAGCGAGAATATTTTCTGATGAAGCCATGAGTCTGATATCGCACTACGGTGCTTATTTTATCCAATTCAGAAAATTTTCCTATATCAGGCTTGCTGGTTATGAGAGCACTCCTCTCAAGCTTCCTATGTTCTGCAATGACAAAATGGCCTTGATAGAAGTATGCAGGCAATTGGACAAATTACATAGAACCTACAGGGATAAGAAAATTACTGGATTGCATTTCCCCATCTCTTTGGGAAACTACACCTGCAAAACAGCCCTGGATGCACAAAATATAGAAAGGGCCTTGGCTCCCATTACTGTCCATTTCTTTAGGCCCAGAACTTTCTTTGACTTGAAAAAGTTCATTGAGCAGAATATCAAGATCACCTATCATCATAGGGTAGACACAGAGGACTATTGGGATGACTGTGCTGATGATTTTGAAGTAAGGAGGCATTATGACAGGTTTTCTCTACAATTGATTCAGGAACTTAATTTGTACCAAGTTCCTAAAGGGCTACAGGATGACAATTCTGACCTGTACTCATATGAGTATGACAATGTGGTCAAACACACTCCCTTGGAGGACTTGGATTGGTTTAAAAAGGAAAAGGATGATTTGGCTGAAATCCTGGCTCCAGTCTTAGTCAGGACCAAGATCTGGTTTGATAGAAAAGTTTGTGAGCTTAGGAGGCACTCAGGGGAATCCTCCTCCAAGGATGTTTCAACACCAAGGAGAGAAGCATTGACACCCAGATCAGAAGCACCTGTGCAAACCCCTCTTGCCTCGTCAACTCAAGGACCTGCAATCTCTACTCCTTCCTCATCCACCCAGGTGTATCAGAAGAAAGTCAAAGAAGTTAAAAAGGAGCCTATGGAAGAAGATCCCCTGAGGAAGCAAGCAGATACACCTGGGTGGATGAGGAAGGAGTAGAGACTAAAGCTCCAATGGATAAGGATAAAGAATTCTAGAGCACTGAACTTCCAAGCACTGTTGATTCCTCTGCACCAGGAGCCCCAAGCGCTCCACTCATATCTCAACTTGAGGCAACAGTTGTGTAAACCTTGGGCACCATGAGTTCTCTGTCTCTTGGTCCTCTTGCCCCACCTGCTTCTTCCTCCTCCTCTTTTACATGGGTACAGCCTCTTGTTGACAGTAGGAAGAGAAATTCTTCCTCCCAGAGCTCAGGACCAAATTTGGATGATGTGGCGGCCTTGTTAGGCACTACTCCTCCTTCTCGCGCTAAAAAAGCCAGAACTACCTCCAGGCTAGTATCTGACGCTCAGGGCCAACAATTCCTAGAGATAGCCAAGTCTAAGGTAGACAAACCTGAGCAGGATTTGCAAGCGTTTGATCTTGAGCTCTCAAGAATTCCCATGGGAGAGTCTACCCCTGAAGGTGAGATCCACAATCTTCAGGAAACAATCACCAGAGTCATTGGGATGGTAGAGAAAGGGCAGAAAACCATAGAAAAGTTGGAGGAACAATCCCAAATTCTTACAAGTTTCATCAAGTCCCTGCTGTCCAAAGATAAATTTTTTGATCCTACCCCATTGACTACTCTTCCACCACCTGTAATTTTGAGCCAGGATGAAGTGCAGAGTATTAAATACATGCACAAGTATTCTATATATGGAAGGGATATGGAGGGCATGGTGGATGATATGTTGGTTGCAGGATTAAACTTCATTGATGAAGCCTTCAAACTCCACGGGAAGGTGAGTAATTTGGAACAGAAGCTCTCCTCCACCATTGGGAACATTGATAAAGAACTTAAACTTTGGGGCAGTATCATAGTAGACCTTCGGCTAATGGGACAAACAGATGAAAATATTTTGATGGCAAGTAAAGTCTTCGAGGATGCCAAGGATAATTTTTCAAAGTCCTGGGTCTACAGTGTGGAATGGAAGATCAAGGTGTTGGAGGAGGCTTTGGGAGAATTAAGGAATAGCTGGCAGAAGGGTGAGGCCTTCAAAACACTAGTTATATATGCCTTTAAAGATATACATTTCCATCTTCATGATGAGACTTCTGGTGTGCCTCTCACTTTACAAGAAATCAAAGCTCAATTCAGAGCTTTTGTCAAAGGGGATCTATTCAAGGAAAGCTCCATTTCCAAAGAAAAAATGAAGGAGATCTGTTCTCTTCAATCTGCCATAGAAGAAGCCAATAAAGATTATCATACTCATGTCGAGTTCGATAAGGAAATGGAGAACTGCCTCAGATTTTGGACTCAGTCTACCGCCAACACATCAGTCCCATGTGGCAGAGACATAGCCGAGGCGTTGAAGAGATTCAGACAGCGGATCTTAAATTCGGTGGGTCCCTCCCAGTCATAAGCACCTGTCTTCTTCTCCTAATTCTTCTCTTCTCTTCCCCTTCTTTCTCTTGGATTTGTTGTAATTAGTTGGGGTATTGCGATTTGCAACCCTTTAACTAATCATTAGTTAAAAGAAGTAGTTACCGAGAGTAACTGATTTGTAAACTATATAATGGCCTCTCCTCGCCATTTTGAGAAAAAAAAGAACTTGGCTTATTTCTGAAAGTGTAAATAAATCTTAAAGAAATCAATACAGAAGGACTTTTCATTCTTTGTCTATCTGGTTTCCTTTATTACTAAGCTATTCATTTAACCTTGTTAGATCATTTGTCTGTATTATGCTGAGAAGCTTTGTATTCTTACAGATGTTATTTACATAACTTTGTGTCTTTTCGAATTTCATCTTACTAATATGATACAAATGATCTTGTTCCAATTCGTTGTACCCTCGCATGCATAAGGAATTACTCTGTCATCTATAATTCTGAATGGTGCCTTTCTGCTCGTTCTCACATTTTCATTCCTCAGTCCTTTTGTAATTGATGATCCTTATAGAAAACACTTTCATAAATATCCACGTTCCACAAGAAATCATGCTTTGTATATGTGTAAATAGGTTCGTTTCTGAATAAGGGAACCTCTCCCATTAAAGAGGAGGGACTTCTTGTCCTCCGACTGTTGCTCTTCTTGAAGTCCTATTTGATGACCAACACCTGCAAAAGTATGTTTCTCCATCATGGTGTACTTCAGCTCATGGGCTTTCAAAATATAACTCATGAATGCTATGGGGATTTTATGACCTTCATCATTCTCCTGGGTTAACACAACATCTAAAGAACTTTCAGTAACATAGCAATAGATAATGAAGTCTTTGCTATAATCAGGGCATGCTTAGATTGGAGTGTTTGCTATATCTCTCTTGATGTCTTCAAATGCAACCTTTCCTTCATAGGACCAACCAAAAGTTTTCTTCCCTTTCATCATGTGGGCTATGTTCAAAGTAAGTTCAACAAGATTAGGTATGAATCTTCTTAAGAAGTTGATCTTTCCAAAGAAATAGTGCACACCCATCTTGTTTGTGGGGAGAGGGATCTGTTGAATTACCTAGACTCTTTCTGGATCAATCTTGATTCCCTCCTTGAAGACAATGTGTCCCAATAATTTTCCCTTAGTGACACAAAAGATAGATTTCTTGGTATTCAAGGAGATGCCATGCTCTCTACACTTTTGGAGGACTGTTTCAAGGTGTTGGAAATGATCAGCTCTAGTTTTTGAAAACACAGTCAGATCATCAAGGTATACAACTATGCATTTTCCCTTGAGGCTACCAAATGCCGGGTCCATTGCCCTCTGAAAGGTGGCACCAACATTGATGAGGAAAAAATGCATTCTCTTGTAAGCAAAGGTGCCCCAAGGAGTGGTAAAGGTAGTCTTATGCTGATCTGCAGCACTTGATTATATCCTGAGAATCCATCAAGCATGGAAAGCATTTCTGAACTTGTAATAGCTTGCAACACTTGATCCATTACAAGGAGAGGATAGCTATCCTTCAAAGAGGCTTGATTCAAATTCCTAAAATCAACACAAATCCATATCTCACTATTCTTCTTCCTGGCAGTCACAATATTAGTAATCCACGTTGAATGGTGAATGGGGAAAATGATCTTAGCCTTCAATAACTTTTGGATCTCTTGAAAGATTATATCAGAAATTTTAGAATTATACTGCCTCTGCTTTTGCATGAAGGGCTTGATCCCAAGTTTTAGAGGAATGAAATGTTACATCTCTTTTGGCTGAAAAGCATTGAGATCATCACAAGAATATACAAGAACATCAGCATACCTTTTCAATAGATCCAGTGCTTTTTCCCTCTCCTCTTGTGTGCAGCACTTTCCAATGTTTACCATCTTGGGTTCATTAAAAATCCCAATGTTTATCTTCTCACATTCCATAGACTGTTGAGCTCCTTTGGAAGTTTTGGACTTGATGTACCTATCATGTTTATCACATAACTCTTCCAAACTTACCAACCCTTTAGGTATCTTATTACCTTTCAATTTTATGCAACCATCACGATCCATTTCTTCTTTGTTATCTTCTTCATTTGGGGGCACACACTCTCTAGGTAGATTTCCACTTCCTTCAAAGTACAGCTGGTCAAAATTATCTCTAATTTCAAGGAAGGAAAGCAAGTGTTGATAATCATTAAAGACCTACCAATTATTTGTGTTGTCAGGCACACTAGGTCTATGAATCATCTCAATGGTGAATTTATCTTGGGAGAAATTTGGATGAGGGATCAGTAGAGACCCTGAGACATCCAAGGAATCATCCCTGGTGTTTCTTTCCCTTGGCATGGCTTCAATAGAAAAGGCATCAATGAACTCAATGGAATGCCAAACCAGATTCCTTTAATGTTTCAACCTTCTATTCTTCACTTGAAAGATATCTCTGACCTGCTTTACAATCAGCTTTGCATCTCCACGAGAAAGGATATTCTTGATCCCCATCTCTTTTTCCATGCTTAAACCAAGGATGAGAGCCTCATACCCATCTATATCATTTGTGTTTTCGAATTGGAGCTTAAATGATCAAGAAGCACTTCCTTAGGATGGTTAGCCTCATCTTGTGACATGATCATGTAGTTACTAGGACCAATGTCCTAATAAAGTATTTGTGTCTTTGGGTCATCTGTTTTTTGCATAATATATTCAGTTTGTTTCTCAGGTAGTAGCTTCTTCATTTTCCCATTCACTGGAATATGAGAATGTGATCAATCCATCATGATTTCTCCTCCAACATATTTGTAGAAATTTCTACTCAACAGCATGCCATAGGAAGGGGGAATATCAGCTACCAAAATGGTTGCTAAAACTCTCTTCTCTGACAAAGCAGCAAAGGCTACTTGTTCATCCTTGATTCTTCCAACCAATGGCACTTCACTACTTTCCATTGAGTAACATGAACCAAAATTGTGGGTTAGGGTTAAGCCTAGGGCATGAGCTACCTTAGCAGGCATCACATTATCTGAAGCACCAAAATTAATAACACAATTGTTGAGTTTTTGGCCAGCTATGAGGAGAGTGACATAAAATGGTTTGATCTTCTCATCAGATGAAGTGACTATTGCCACAAGGATTGGTTGAGATGAAGGAGAAGGAGTGGGAAAGAGACCTTTAGAACCATGGGGTGAAGGCTTGGATTGAAATTTACAAAGTCTACCATCTTAGCAAAGGCCTTGGGATGGGTTTGGTAGAATTCGGTTTCTGAGATCTGGATCTTAGTTTTCTTGAGATGGTCAATGATGTCAAAACAACCATAGGTATATGGAGCATCATTGATAGGAGTAGATGAAACTTTTGACTTATCAACTCTATCATTTGAAGGGCAAGAAGTTTTAGGAGCAGAAACAAAGGAGGAAGGAACAACAAAACCTACCTTGGGTGTGGAAGAAGTTGGAATAGGAGCTCCTCTCCTTGCAATCATTGGAATGGCTGTAGGAGGTTCCTTAGATCTTTTAACAGGCTGCACCACTTTCTCCTTCTTGTTGGCTTGCTTATGAGTCATTACAACATATGATTCATTATTCATCTCTGTAACTCTTTCTTCATAATCATCCTCTTCATATATACCTTCAATGGTGAGAAAATGGACATGAGATCCACTTAACTCTTATAATTCTTCATCATCTACCTCTTCATGTTCTTCACATATTTCATTCTCCTCCTCATCATCAAGCTCCAGCACTTCACATGTTCCATTGACTAGAACTTTAATAGGTGGGACTTCAATTGCCAATCTGGTCTGAGGATAGGGCAACCGATTCCTGGGCTGAAATTTCTTCCTAGGAATGTCCTGATAAGGAGCATGTCGGGCTAACTACTTCTTGAGAGCAATGAGATCATTAGCAAGTTTATGTACCAACTGATCTGTATTAGCTCTAAGAGAAGATGTGGAAGAAGAATATGCTTTAGATTTTGATGATTCTCTCCTTAGCTTTCCAAAAATGATTAGATCATCTTCAACACTGACAGCATATCTCTGATCAGCATCCAAAGTGGCAAGATTAGCTCTTCTAAGTACATAGCTCACTTCAAGAAGTTGGGCATTAAGGAAGAAACATTTCTAAATCTAATCTACAGGGCGTGTGTTTTGTGTGATCTTGTTAACCAACCTATTAAATTCGGCCACAAATTCCCTCATGGGATCATGTGACTCTTTCTTGATTTGAGAAATCTAGGCCAAGAGGGCATGTACATCCTCAGCAGGTTTGAAATACTGCTCAAACTAGGTTGTCATGGTGTTCCAATTGGTGATGGATCCAGTAGGGAGATGATAAAACCAATCAGCAGCATTATCTTACAATGTCTCTACAAAAAATTTAATATAGACATCCTCATGTTCAACTCCAAGAACACCACAAACAATGATGAAGGCTAGAATATGCTCATCTAGATGAACCTTCCCATCACCTCTAAATTTAGGGAACTTCTTTCTATTGCCTCTAGGAAATTCATGCAATGGTTGGGGAAGAGCAAGAGGCCCAACCCTTTGGCTCCAGGGAAAAGGAGCTTCCATCCTTGGAAAGATTGTTTGGAGAGGAATTGAAACACCAGCAAGAATCAAAGCATGCAAATTAGGACTGATTTCATCTTGAGGGATGTCACTCCCGAAAGTTTTATCTCTAGCAGGAGGAGTGCTTGCAGATCTTGTTCCTCTTCTTTTTCTTGATGAAGGGAGAGAGAAAACTTGATGATCTAGAAGTTGGAAATGAGAGTCTTCTTCCCCAAGGGTTCTTCTAACCTGAGTGTATCTTGGATTCACCAAATCAAAGATGATCAAGAAGTTGTTATTCAAAAACTGGAATCCATTTGCAATGAATTCCCCAGCGGAGTTGCCAAAAATTGTTGGGTTTCAGAATGGAACATGGATAGAAACCATGGTGAGGGGACAAACGTGTCCCTCCTCTTTAATGGGAGAGGTTCTCTTATTGAAAGCGGGAAAAACAAATGTAAAATAATACAACTCTCAATGTTTGGACCCTGATATTCTGGAATGTTTTCATACTTAAAATATTATCAATACGAAGGATTAGAAGAGTAAAGAGATGGAGGAAGGAAGAAAAAAACAATGTTTTTAGGAGATATAGGTAGCAAAATATATCCTTACTCACATTGAACCAAGAAAATATAGAAAAAGATCAATCACTTCACCACCAATGTGAATCTGCAGACACAAAGTTCTAAAGATTACACAGACAAGAACATAAAGTTTCTTTTGAATGCAAAGACAAATGATCCCTTGAATCAAGCAAGGAGAGAGAGAGAGAGAGAGAGAGAGAGAGATAACATAGGAAATGAAAAATAAAGCTTTTGTATTGAATTACTTCCAAATTTGCAATGTTCCCAGAAAACCAAAAGCCCTTCTCCATGGCCAAAACATGTTCTTATAACAATTTGATTACATCCATATTTTGTCCCCAAGAAAAGAATATCCAAAAGAAATAATGTTTGTTGTAGATCCACTTTTGGAAAGTGACATGAAACAAAACGCACTCATGAAAACCAGAGGTTCAAAAAGGAAAATATTTCATCATTTCAAGCATGATTACTTTAGCAGGGGGCATCTAATGGTTTTCTTCTTCATTTGGTCTCACCATTTCCACCTTTTAACCACTTTCATAGCACTCAAGTGCTTACTGGTAAGTTTTCCCCCTTTTTCATTACGTATGCCCGATAAAAACATATATTTAAACTTATCAATTTGGCTCAACAACAAACCAAAAATGCATCTCATGAATAAACGACAAGGAATCAGAGAGAGAAGAATGAAGAGTGGTTCACATTGGTATTCTTTGGAGCTCTAGTTTGTTAATGGCATCAAAAACTAGATGAATGAGTTTTGGCCACTCTTTCCCTCTGTCAGCTTTAAAATTGTACCCTACACATGGCAAGATCCAAGCAACGACGGGCCTGGGGAAAAAATCCATGTTTTAAGACATTTGGGAGAAAAGGCACAATTTCTCATTTTGCTCCACCCCTCCGCATCCCCACCAAAGGCCAGACATGTGGCTCTGCATGAGTGACTAAGGAAATGTGGCTCAAATCTACTATTTAAGCCTTTTTAAGACAAAAAGCTCAAATTCTCAAATTCCTCCGTCGGCCCACCTTGATTGGAAATGGGGTCGCAGCTCAATTTAAAACATTTTAACCTTTTTAGCGAAAAGGTTCACAAACTCATTTTTCTCCGTCGGCCCACTATCCCAATTTCATTCTTTAACACATGGCATCACTTGATTGGTTGTGGGGATGCGCTTCACTTTTATACTTTATCTATTTTGAAAAGGGGAAAATTCCAACTTTTCCCTGAAAGTTCATACCTCCACTGTTGACTTTTCAACGTAGGCCACGTGTCCCTTTCTAATTCGCTACGGGCCTCAACTCAGAATTTATCCCTTCGCATGAGCGGGGCCGCGGGTCATTTTAGAACTTTTCGCCTTTTGTGGAAACAAAGCTAAAATTCCTAAAGTCCTTCGTCGGTCCACCAAAGCGCATATGAACTGAAAAATGACCACGTGTCCCTTTGCGAGCCTTAGGCAAATTTCATTACTTTTTACCTTTTTGCTATAATGCCTTAGAGAATAAAATGGATCCATCACCCCGAACTTCTTCCAAAACTACTCCAGCCAATCAGGGACCCGTGGGGATGCGGGCAAAATTTGACATTTTTTTCCAAAATCACCAAAAGTGATAAGTTCAAAAAGGAAGTCGTTTGATTACATCTAATAAGAAGTAAACACATAGCTTCACCTTCTGAGAAAGAATTTGACGGGGAAAAGAACATAGAAAGTTACAGAGAACAGGAAAATGCCATTTTTGCACTCAATGAAGATTTTCTTTCTGCACAAGGTTAATATGTGAAGAATGCAAGTTTCCATGTCCTTCAAATGCATAAAAGAAGATCATAAACCCCCTCCCATCCATGAGAAATAGATAAAACATTATAATGGTCGCAGACTAAGAAAAATTTTCATAAAACGTCGTGGGGGATCAAAACGAGCACTTAAGGGGTTCGAAACATGAATTCCTCCATGGCAAGACTTAAATTTTCACGAAATTGGATTTCAAAAAGGGGGAAAATTAAGGGGACAAAATTTCATAGCGTGATCATGTCCTACCCGCGGCTAGTGAAATGGGGCCTACAAAATCTATGGCCCACTTTTCAAATGGCTATGTACTTGGAATAGGGCACAAAGGAATTTCATCCCTCCTTCATGGTTTGCCAAGGCGCTGACAATGATCACATGCCTTGCAATACTCTTTACAGTCTTGATATAGGGTTTCCCACCATAACCCATCTTGTAAAATCTTACACGCAGTGGCATCCCCTATATGGTGTCCACCTGCGCTCCCTCCATGCGCCTCCTCCATAATAGCCAGGCACTCATGTTCTAACATGCACCGGTGCAACACCTCATCACATTCTAGTTTGTACAAATCACCACTAACAGACATATAGGGTGCAGCACATATGGCTAACTTCTTCCTCTCTAATGCTTTCATCCCTTCTAGTGCCTTACCTATTTTGAGAAACACTGCAATATCTTCCAAGTCTGAGGGCATGCGCCACAACCTAAATAGTTGTGTGTCTGGCATGGTCTCCTTAATGCTTTATGTGTCCTCTCCTGATTCAATTCTAGACAAGTGATCAGGCCCATAATTACTCTTTCCTAGCTTGAC
This sequence comes from Taxus chinensis, assembly GCA_019776745.2. Lineage (NCBI taxonomy): Eukaryota > Viridiplantae > Streptophyta > Pinopsida > Cupressales > Taxaceae > Taxus > Taxus chinensis. Next base: position 921,417,881 of record CM034147.1, on the reverse strand, counting down.
AACCACTGTGAACTCAAATTCCTGGAATAGCAGGACCCATCGACATATGTGCCCTTGTAGAACGGATTTGTTTACCAAGTATTTTAATTTCATGTGGTCTGTGTAAAATACAAATGATGTCGCAAGTAGATATTGCGTGAACTTGTGCAATGCATAGATCATGGATAATGCTTCACACTTAGTAGTGGTGTAATTTTGTTTTATTGATGTTAACTTTCTGCTCGCAAAGTACAAGGGATGGTCAACAATCCCTTCACCAAGTTGTGTCAGTACTACTCCAACGGTTGTACCAGAGGCATCCACATGAACATGGAAAGGTTTATCCCAAATGGGGAAATAGAGAATGGGTGTTGTGACAAGTCTATCCTTTAGAGTGTCGAATGTCCTCTGTTGTGCCTCTCCCCAATGAAAGGCACTCTTGTGTCTAAGTAATTTTTCCAAGGGTGCAGTGATCTTGGCATATCCCTTGATGAACTTCCTATAGTAACCCGTATGCCTAAGGAATCCGCACATGGCGCTTTGGCTAGTAGGCTACCCTAAACCCACAATGGCTGCAACCTTGGCAAGATTTACTAGTAAGCCCTCCGTGCATATGATATGTCCCAGTAAGGTTCCAAATGGGGTAGCTAGACACACATCTTGATGTTGAGGGATATCCTCAACTATCGACACCTTTCAAACATTAGTCTTAGGTTATCACAATGGTCCTTGACTAGACCATACACAGTCCAATCATCCAAATAGACCTTAAGAAATTTATGGATGACATCCTAAAAGGCTTGCACCACAATGCGCAAGAACACAGCAGGCATTCTTCAATCCAAAAGGCATGACCGTATAGGACAAACTTCCCCATTCAGTGGCGAAAGTTGTCTTCCTTTGCAATCAATACCTAGTGGTACCCTGAGAACCCATCCGTGAAGGAGTAGACTTTGCACACAGCCACTCCCTCTAAAATTTCTTCAGTAAATAGGGTAGGGAAGGGATCAATGACACATACTACATTCATGTCCCTATAGTCAACACAGATCCTTATTCTCCTGTCCTTTTTGATGCTGATGACCATTGGGCTTATCCATTCTGACTCTTCCATAGCTTTGATGATACCTGACGCTATCATTTTGTCAATCTCCTCCTTGACCCGTACGCACAAATTTGGATCCATTTAGTATGGCCTTTTCTGGATTGGGTGCGCACCTTATTTTAGTTTTATCTTCATCTCCCCCAAGGAATGGTGGATGCCTTTGAGTTCATGATACCCGCAAGGGAATAGATCCTAGATCCTGGAATTTGTGTAACAGATCAATGATCTTTGAGACTTCCTTTTTCCGACCAATAGTCTCCAATGATTGCTTCCTTGGGTTCTACCTCTGACCCAATGTTAAATCTCTTTATTTTTAAGGGCTCATGGTAAGCGCGTGTCCTTTCATCAGCGCTATCTATAACATCACGCGTACCTATAGGTGAGTGATACCATGCACCCAATTGTCACATGCCATGTTTGTGGTATCACTCACAGACTAGGCATCCTCAAATTGAATAACTCCTTCTGTAGGGTGAATTATCTCTGGGTCTCTGAAGGAGTGCACATAAATTCTATCAAGGACCTCTTCTCCCAAAGGTCCAGTGTAAGGCGGAGACTTCCCATCCATCAGAGGGATGATGACCCGTTCTTCCTTGTTCTCGAAACTGGTATATTCTTTGTTGAAACTTAGGTTAGCGTTGTTCTTATAGCACCATGGGCTCCCAAGCAATGCTGGAAAATTGTCTACCTCAACGAGCACCAAGACTTCGAAGTCTCCAATAAACTTGGCCCCCTGAATGGTAATCACTACATCCTTTAATACTCCAATGGGCATTGCCTTAGTTTTTTTTTCCATATACAACACATTTGAAGATGGTTTGCAATGTGGGCCTTCCCATTTTATGCCAGACATCCAATGTAAGAACATTGACTTCTTCTCTAGTGTTAATCAATATGTTGCTTAGAAGCCAACCATCCACAACTGCGTTTAGTGTGATTTATTTGTCATAGTCAAGGCTATGGGGAGAGGTTTGCATGCAACACCTACATTTTACACTCTGCACCAGTGCGTGGCATCTTCTCCCGCAACCATTCTCCTAGTAAGGGAATGATATTCTCTTGCCTTAGCATTTTGCACACTTCCTTGACCTCATCTAGGTCCTTCTACAGAGCCTCAACATTCCTTATTTGCTCCTATTGCTTGGACTGCTCTTTTAGACACTGGATTTCTCCCTTCAAACTCCAAATGACATCCATTGTCTCTTGATACACTTCCTTCTGGTGGGCAGGGTCCGAATACTTCCTATGTACCACTTCTTCCCTTGAGACTAGAGTCTTTTGCCTTGGTACTTCTTTGGTACGCGCAACCTCTACTCATGTTGTCACCAGAATAGGTTCTAACCCTGACTCACGCACCACTCTAGGCATCCATTGTGTGTCAGCCTTCTTTATACTCACCATCCTAGTGCCCTTATCCTTCTGGTGATGTTGGCTCATGTGCTCAAACAACTCAAGGCACTCCTCATACTTATGCTTTTTCCCGCACTACGAGCACTGTAATAAACCTGGACACTTGTGCATGTAATGTTCTGTAGATCCACAATTATAGTAGGTTCCTCATGGGAACTCGCTTCTTCCTCATCCACGATTACTGCGACCACGAAATCCTCCGCGAGAACCTCTTCCATGTGCCCCCTCCATCCACATGTCCTTCATAACGGCGATCATCTTCCTTGGAACCACTAGAAAGGCTAGTCTGGCGCACACCATGATCAACGGCCTCATGGATCTGGTCAATAAGCCTACAATCCTTAGTATCAAGGGTCGTAGAAGTGTAGATCTTACAGTAGCAAGACACATTCTTCCGAGTTGTGCATTGCAACAGGGGGCATCTACTCACATCATAGTCCCTGTGACAAATTTCACAATCTACCACTATGGCGCATACTGATTTCTGGGGGCAACTATCCTTGGCATGCCCCTCTACTTCACAATCCACGCACCAAAGACCACTACAAATCTCATGTGCAGAGTTTGCAGATAGTTTTTCTAACTGTTTAGCCATGGCATCAATTTGAGCCTCTAGAAAAGGGCTCACACCAATATCAATGCTCCCAACTGCTTCAGCACGTAAGGCAGCCTCTAGATCCTTACGTATGTCAGTAAATGTTTTATGGGACAATGTCCTCCTAAATGGAGTGATCAACCCTCCAACAAGCCATTGAGCATGTTGTGAAGGGTGAATGTCATATGATAATTTTGACAGGAGAGTCTTAAACCGTGCATCATACTCCCACACAATCTTTGTCATTCCCTACTGGATCTCCTTCAAAGCACAGATACTCTTCTGTTTGAACTCCTCTATATGGAACTTCGCTAGGAAGGCTTTTTTTAATGCGATATAGTCTAACACCGTCTGATATGGGTCATACTTCCTATACCAGCTATGCACACGTCCTTACAACGTTGTTGCAAACTGACTTGCCTTCCGCTCCGGGGTAGTGATCCCCTTCGCGCACCATAGCAATTCACACTTGTGCATGTTTTGAAACATCCTCTATACCCTGTTAATTTAGCTAGTGTAAATACATTTCAAAGAACACCTGAGGAGGTGGTTGAGGCCCATGTCCTCCTAATTCATATCCTTGGTTCCCTTCGATGTTCCCTCCACTGGATCCACTGGATCCACTAGGTCATGTGCCTCCTGATCCATCAAGTTCCACCTCCATATCCTCTTGTAACTGAAAATGGGCCTAAAGTGGTTACGCCTAGTGTCCCCAACATCCCACTGAACTATGTGCCAACAGTCTATGAGATTGCTCTACTACTTGCGTACTTGTACTTTGACCAAAAATTCCTCCAAACACCAGAATGGTATGTGCAGCCATGGATGTCCCAAAAAAAAAATTATAGCTCCTGGGTGCCGATCGGTCACTCCCATCGATACCAACTGGGTTATCAATACTCCTCTGATTTGGAAAACCAAGTGTCAAGGGTTAGTCGCCAGGTGGATTTAGATGCGCACTAACGACTCTCCTTTCTCCATGCGACGTACTCTCATCAAAAGCTGAAAGGGCCTCTCTCATGCACTTGCCAAGATGGGGTAGCACAGACTTCTCAGGCTCCACGTCCTTTGCGTGAACTTCAACACCCTCCCGCAACGTCTACCTCCATAGATCCATCACACTTGTAACCTCGCATTGTCTAGTCATCTCCCTTTCATGAGCTTCACTATACTTGAGTCGTCTCTCCTCCCTTTCCTTTTCAATCATAATGTATGCCATCTTCCTCCACCCTAGCTTCCTCGCCCAACGCTCAAAGTAGCTTAGTCGGCCATGGGGAATGCTTTTAAACTCAAAGTAACGACCAAGATCTTCATAGCCAGAGGAATAGCACTCAAAAATGACCCTCTAGGCTCCCTTAGAAACTTCTGGGCAAGAATATGTTGAAATGGCATATTCTAAAATGTAACTGGCCAATACTCCCTCCCACTAGTGATCAACAACACGCGTCCAAGTCAGATCTACATCCTGCAGCCTCTAATAGTCATCTTAGGTCCACACGCACGATCTATAGAACCAACTTGATCTAGATGTGTATGCCGAGAGCCATTCATATATCTCTACTAGGAAGCAGCAAAATAATGTCTCATGGTAGAGGTTCTCTTCTACCCATCCACGCGCATTGAACTCAGGTCCAGTGCTAAATCTTTAAGCGAACTCATCCTTCGTGTTCTTGAACCACGTTTCAACACTTTCTAGAGTCAGGCACTCTGTCATTACACATCACAAAGATAAAGATGTATGTCATTTCTCACAACAACTTCGAAAAGAGGTCCCGGCAACAAAACCAAGATGTGGTCATTTTTATGCCCTCTCAAAGAACAAGGAAATCCCATGTGCATCGGCCTATCACCTAGTAGGCACTGGGAACTCATATATATAGCCTTACCAAGCACCGCCATGCCTTTATGAAGTTGTAGATCGCTTGTCATGTGTCCAAGTGGTCCTCCATGGGAGCATGCTTCTTCAAATGTGAGCTCTCTATCCTTTTCCATGATGACCTTCTGGAATCTTCTATCACAAGGTATATTCCTTCCATGGGCACCAAGTTGCCAGGTTGGCACCTTATCCACTTTGCATACGCAATCGGGTCATGTTTTCCTTGTGTTCTGCTTGATATGCCAAATATGGCTAAGTCTCAAGATCTTTGCTCTGCCTTGTGCATGTGCCACTAGTTCTAGTAAAAGCCTCCTAAAACCTTGTCATGCACGCTTTCTCCTTATGCACCCTTATTCAAATAGGCCTTGCGTGCCCATGCGCCTTCTTATACTTAGCCAATATTTTAGGGGCGCAACAGTTATTCAAAGTCAAGTTCCGTCTTATCAAATTTGAGTTATTATCACCTTGTCTATTGTCTCGTTTCAAATAGTATGTTTAGGTGAATAATAGGTTATTGAGTCCATTTTTTGTGTCGTTATAAAAAAGTCAAAAATTGAGTCATAGTAAAAGCCCAAAAAAAAATTCCTCACTTTTCAATAATTGGACACATTTTCGTTTGTACGCGACGTCCATCTTATGGGGGTGAATTGTTTAAAAAGCCTCAAAGCCAAATCAAGCTAAGTTAGCAGCTTTTCACTAGAAGATTGAGGCAACAGAGGATAGAGGATGCTCAATGCCTCTCATCAGTCATCAACGACGGAGTTGCGTACAACACTGATGACACCTTTTTATATATTATTTAAGTTGTGTGGCGTGTGCAGAATAAAATGGTGTGCAGTTTCCTTCCCCTATTATGATTAAAACGTGGAGGATGTGCATTTTGGAATCTGAGAACAATTGTAAGGAGGGAAGTTAAACTGGAGTGATCCTCTGACTACTGAGATTCTTTGATTGTTGTACTTATAACATCGACTGACCGATGAAAGAGTGTTCACTAGAAGTGGTGGAAACAATTGAGTTCGCATATATAGATGAATCAATGGAAGTGTGATCATCCAGTATGGGATTCACTGTGGTGAAGCAGATTGGTCATGTGCAGCAAGATTCAAGCCATTAGTATGCAAACCTAAAAGTATGCGGAGGCATAGGATTTTGTTTCCAATTTTTTCGATGTGCTTCTTCCCATGTAAACACTAAGGGAGGAAGTTAGGAAATTAGTGTTTACTATGTCGTAATTATGTTAGGTTGTTATACATTGTTATAACAATATATACGACATGTTTATTAGTAGACATATTATTAGTGTGGTTAGAGGGAGTTCCTATATTTTAGGAATTGTAATCTCCTATAAATTTGTATATTTGTAATGTAGTGTTTTGAACAAACTTATTGAATACCATTCATATTTTGTTGTGTTCTCTTTACAAATTTGCTTGTACCATTTCAAGTGCATCTTGCACAAGGGATTCCTAGGGCACAATTTCTACACACACTCACAAGAACTACATGGAGTCTGAGATGTAGTGTAGCGCTCGGTTGTAAGTTCAATCTCGGGGTGACTATTGGGGTCAATCTGACTCCCCAGTCTGCATTTTCCTTTTTAGGTTTGATGTGGTTTGTGGGCTTGTGTAGGTGAACATATACTTTACAGGTTATAAGTAACTTCAACATTCAAAGAGCGATTGACATGAAACAAATGTGACACTCATGTGACATGGTAAAAACCAAATTCTGACCATTTGCGCAGTCATGGGCACTCGATAGCAGTCTTCAACACCCATATCCAGCTCTATTTGTGAGTTGCATAATTTATACATAGCATTTACGAAACTCTTCTCAATTTGTTTAGCACTTTTCTCAGTCCATATCAGTTCCAGATCAAGCGTAAATTAGCTAAGTCTCTTCATATATCTCTTTTGCTTATGCTTTCATATTTACATCTTAATTTTCTTGTGTCATTTTTTTGTTTCATCATTTATTTCAATAAATGACTATGCGATACTTAGATTTAATTAATTCAAATTAAATTGAATTGCTTTGAAGAGGACTCAAACCACACGTCATTCTCCTAGCATGTGATATCTATCATAATGCAATCAGACTTAACAATTGTGTTTTGACAATACTTTTCTTTAGTTTCACACTTTCTCAAATACTTGGGAAGGATCAATTTACTTGCTTGTAAAATGAACATGGCGACTCCTAGACCAAGAAGGAGACTTCATACTTGTAAAGGGTGTTGCCTAATGGATTTGCATGAGTTATTTTGCAATTTAGGGAGCATTGAGTGCCTTTAGTGCTTGTTTTTACATGAGGAGTTCTTAAAGTGTCATGTTACCAAATGAGGTATGATGTATTTGCTTATATATGTTTCCAAAGGTTGTTATTTCATTAAAGGCAAATCAAGGGGGGATATTTGTTCGTAGGAATGTTATAGAATTGAAATATTTAAGTCAAGACATGTCATTCCAAAACCATACAATAGAGTCAAGATTGACATTTTACAATATCGATCGAAACCGATGTTGTTGGACCAGAGGGAGAAAAACATATTTTGACTTTCTAGGCCTAAGCATGATTGTTTCTGGATGTGTTTTATGCAATTAAACTTGCGAGATTGATGACAAATAGGTGTGCAAAGATGAGCAAGAGAAGGAAGTGCTATTAGGGTGTGCTAAGCAAGAGTGAGGAGAGTGCATTTGTCCATCCAAGTGTGTAATCTCAAGATCAGCAGTGTCAAAGGATAGATTGCCAAATTTGAGTGTTTACATACACCTTCCAATTACATTTCCTTAAAAATTTCCAAGGCCTCTTCACTAAGTCCATTTTGTGCATATCTAGAAATTATTATATTCCATGAAATCACATTACATTGAGGAATTTTATTAAACAAATCATTTGTTTGTGTATATTTCCACATTTTGCGTACATATATATTAGAGCAGTAACAACTACATCATCCAACAAAAATCTGCTTTCCATCATGCTTTGATGTATTTCCATACCCTATTCCAAACCTCTTCTTTTGGAACAAATTAGGAGAATAACAACAAATGTCACCCAGTCTGCCTTCACGCTGGACGAACGCATTTTCTTGAAAGGTTCCAAGGCCTTTTCAACAAATCCATTTTGGGCATATCTTGTAACCATTTTCATCCATGAGGTCGCATTTCTTTCAGACATGCAGTCGAAACATCACATGCCAAGTGCATGCTTCAACATTTGCATACATATCTACCATAGCACCTGCAACTACAATATCTGACATACGTCATGTCCCTTCCCATCATGCTTTGGTGTATGTTCATGCCTTGTCTCAAAGCTCATTTTTTAACACAGGCTGGGAGTATGTCCGTAAATGTAAACTGATCATGTGGACATTTGTTGGTTGCATTTGGTGAAACAACCACAACGTCTCATGAGGATGTCGTCAAACACTCACTACCCACTCTCCTTTACTGCAAACAAAGGTAACAAGATAGAAATATTATTACGATTGGCTGTGAGTTGTCATCAAGGGTGAAACGATATGATTGTGAACGAGTTAGGAGCAAGGTGTCCAACGATTGCAGCTGCCATTTTGTTACCTTCCACTGCATTTTCGTGAGGGTTTCCATGGCCATTTAAACAACGCATTCAGTGCACAAACTGAAATCAGCACCTTCCCCCAGGCAATACGCTCCCTTAGACACATTAAGCTCCTAGTACAAGAGGGAAGATCTGTTGGCATAAAAACATATATCTGCATGTCTGACACATGCCTCTTAATTTCCTCTAAACTCGTACAAATCCAATGTTTTCCACACTCAAGGTCCCTTCTACCTGCTGCAATTAAATTGATCCGCCACCATTTCAACTACTTTTCTTTCTTTCTTTGGGACTATTTTATATTATTATAGTTAATTTTATTATTCGCATTTTATTTTATTTCCTTAATTTTTTAAATTTATTTATTTAAAATTTAATCTTTAAATCCTGTTTTTAGTAGTTTATGATTTCGTGCTCGTGAGTTAATCATGGTAGTGATTCAAATTTACGGACCACAATCGCACAAATTCTTAAGATGAAGAGATCAACCAAACACAAACAAAGTTTGACTTATGATCTCCCTTCTCAGACAAAAGTTAAGACTTGTTTACCATAAACATGTAATTTACAATAGAGTTTGGTCCCAGGGCAAAATAACTAGTAAGGGTAAAATCTCACTAACACACCAACTACGTTTTATAACAAAGCTTTTCAATGATTTGATCAGTTAAATTAGGAAAAACGTGAAAAAGTTCTTGATAACAAAATTGGTGACCCCTTTTTAATTGGATTTCAGGGTTTGAACCTTGTGAAGCAATTTACATGTAAATTGTTGGCATGCTTCTGATTCCTGAAATTATGACTTATAAGGGAGTTAGCCTTCATTGGAAATTGGAACCATGTGAGCAATTTGCATGCAAATTGTTTATGTGATATAAAAGTCTGAAAGTCCTGCCGATAAATGAATGTGTTGATTAGAATTTGGAATTTCGGAAGCAATTTGTATTTTACATGCAGATTTATTCCAAAATTTTGATTCTCCAACATTCACTACAAAGAGACCAAAACAGGGATCCACACTTGTGGAGTACATTTGCATGCAAAATGCAAACATGCTTGGAAGTTTAGGAATTTTGATTGGGTCTAGCCTCTTCCATATTTAGCCATTTTTTGTGCAAGGAAATTACCTAGCTATATCATATGAATAACATGAATAGAAGACAATAAACACCAAAGAGAGAAATAATATTAGAATATGCAAGTATAGATGGCCTAGCCACTTTGAGGGGGCAACCTCTTCACCTTCCATAAGACTCAAATGCTCAATGTGATGATCAAGTACTAGTTACTACCTCTTATATATACCCTACTTATGTTATGCAATTCACCTAAGATTTAACCTACTAAGCATTTAAAAGATCAATAAATGTGATATAACATCTTAAGTAATTATGTTAGCTACAGGTCGGCTATACATATCTCGATATATGACCTGGGATTAAGGGCATATAATTTTAGATTTTTATAGCTCCTCTAAATTGCCAAAAGCATTTGCAGGTTGATAACAACCATGAAAGCTTTTGAAATTTTGAGGAAATAGGTGATATGATATTTGTTTGCTCAAAATGAAGCAAGAGACTCATTTTAGAAATAGTAATGAGAAGAAGCAAGTTTTGCAATAGGACTAAGGATGGAGTAGGATATAACAATTAGACTTAGAATAGGTGCACAAGTCATGATTTAAGGGATTAAGGCAATTCTAACATTATCAAGTGATAAATTAAAAAAATTGGTGTCTACACTTTCATAATCTAAGACTATTGTATTTATTATCTTGGATTGTCTTATTACACATATTGTACTATCTTAATTATATTAACTCTAGTTTTAATATGACAATTGACCTCGTTTGCTTCCTTTTGTCTTGTTTTCTATCTCCTCCCTTAATTTTCTCTTTCCTACACATTTTTACCTACTTTTTTGGATATGCTGCTAGAAATATAGCATAATCATACCATTAGAATCATGGTGCCCTTTTGACCCTAGATTTGGGTGCGTTGAGGTTTGTGGCCATTTTTTGTCGTTGTTTTTGTATGTTGTATGTTTTCTTGCATACATGCCAATAAGGTTCTAATTCAAATTCAAGAAGTCTATAAATATATAGGTTTTCAATGAGTGAATTATCGCAAGCGAATTTCTATTGAAGTTGTAAATGAAAGGAATTTTTTTAATTTTTGAAGTATCCACGTGCCAAAAGTGATTGTGAGCATTTAGGGAAGAGCATTAAGCATTTTACTACTTGTTGCATCCATAAAAAAAGCTAAGGGTTAGGACAATTGCATTACAATAGATTGCCTGTTGAACTACATTATAGTCGATGTGACAATTTCCAAAATATTCAAATTCTTGGGGACTTGATAATGATGAAGGCATAACACAACCAATTTCCATTAAATCCCTTTATTTTTTATGGTTTTGAAATTGTTGCGGGTTTGTTAGCATTCTAAGGAAAAAGAGTTGTTTCCTAACGACTAGCAACGAATTTTAAAAAGTAGCTATTTTAAAAAATTGTGAGAACCATATTATGGCTTTGGTTGTGCCACTAAGGGACTGTTGTGGTTATGATTGAGGTGCTTTATGTAATGTCCCCTTTTTCAAATTGAGGCCTAACGAATACTTCTTGTCATTCCCTTTTTGTCGCAAAGAAGTATGAGTGAACAAGGGAAGGAATTGCATTTCATTTTAGTTTTCTTTTATTAGATTTAATGTTTTCTTTCATTGTTTTCCTTTAGGAGGCAAGTTGGTTAGGTTTGGAGAAATTAAAAAGGAAATTAAAAGATAAAGTGAATCTTAAGATGTCGATCCTCTTCTAATTATCCTTTGGCACCAAGAAAAATGTATAAAAGGGATTGATAGACTTCATTTGCAACCCATCTTTGGTGCATTTACATCTACAATTGGTTTTTTTGGGCAAGTTACTCAATACCTTTCCACTTAAGGACGATAACCCTCTTGTGTGGCATCCAAGGAAGACGGAAACCTTCCTTGTGGCTTGGTGGAGAACGAAAACTCTCCATGTGGGTGAATTGAAGACATCTCCTAAAGACTTGCTTGTTGATTTGGGTTAGAGACATCAAGAAGAAGGATCACAAAAGCTTTACATAATTTTTGGAGCTCTTCCCTAAGGGAACAACTAGGGTTTGATGTTGGTTTGGTGTTTTCTAGGGCACAAAGTTCATATTTGATTTTACATTCGGATTTTTCATAATTTGTAAGGTTGGAATCTACATTTTGGTGATTTTTAAAGGGGTTTATCTATTATTTTCAGCCTTTGTTTGTGGTTGCACTCTTTTTGTTACATATTTAATTACACCATTGTATCTTCACTGATTTTCTCCATTTATTTGTTGCCAATTGAATGGATATTGATTGTCGTGATTGAAATAATTAATTAAAAGTATTTTTCAGCTGTTGTGCATGGTTATTTGGTGAATTTTAAGCTCCTATACAATTTGCCCTAGGGTTTTAAAAAATATTACATTTGTTAAAAAAATAGATTTTACTTCACTTGGGTTTGTGTGGTTTCCTTCATTTTTAGTTTCAACCCTTGGAAGGGATATTACAGTGGTATCAGAGCTTTGGTCTTCCCATCCTAGGGTTTTCATGGAAGAGGGCAACAAGAGTTTCCTCTACTATCAGAGGAGGGAAAGGAAAGTGGACCAGCGAAGAGAGGAGGATAGTAAGGCTCGCCAGGATCCTCAAGAAGCCAAGATTGAACAACTTATTGAAGGGCAAGAGAGATTAACAAACACCATTGACCTCTTAGCCCTATCCCTTCAGATATGAACCTAGGGTCCATAATGGAGACGACACCTCATCCAGGGAAAATACTTCATGGCGACCTTTGGGATCATTGCATGGGTCATCCATGAGGCCTACTTTCCTTCCAAGGGAATAAGTCATTCCAAAGGCGGGAGTAAGGCCCTCTATGGGGAAAAACATTGCCACAAGCTATGAATAGTTTATGACACTTCCAAGGGAGATATGTGAGGCCATTACAAGTGTCGAGTTTATTGACGTGAGAAAAGGAAGGTCTAGGCCAGATCCAAGACAACATATGACATTTAAGGAGGTGCAAAATGTATTGGGGAAGATGACCTTCTCTACTTTTGATGGATCGACTAAGGGGACAACTAGGGCATGGATTTAGAAGTTGGATACATATTTGTCCTTGAAGCCTATGATGGAGGATGATGACATCAAATTTGCAACCCTTCACCAAGAGGGGATTGCTCATGAGTGGTGGTTCCATGGACTGGTGACACAAGGGCATAATGAGATCCATTCCTATGATGAGTTTTGTAAAAGGCTCACGGATAGAATTGATAGAGTTGACTTGGAAGTTCACTTTCAGGAACTTGCATATTTGAAACAACAAGGCACGGTGGATGAGTATGTGGCTAAGTTTCAGATACTTTCCATCATGATTATTGATGTCATAAAGAGGAGACTTGTGGTTCTTTTCATTGAGGGTTTGACCAAACCACTCAAGGGTTTGACCAAACCACTCAAGGGTTTGGTTAGGGTCTTTGATCATTTGTCTCTTCAAGAGGCAATCAAGAGGATTTGGACCTTGAAGGTGCTCCCCCAAAAATAGTAGCAACCAACAAACATCTCAAAGGTAATTCGAGTGGAGGAAGACCAAATAGATCATCTGGACAACCTAGAAACCCTCCCTTAGACTAGCCAAGGAAGCCCTTTCAAAGGATGCCTATTATTCACAAGGAGCTGCCAAAAACCAACAATGAAGGAGAGTCTAGAAATGAGCTACGAAAGAAGAATTTGTGATTCTCTTGCAAGGATCCATGGACTCCTGGACATTGTTGTTTAAGCAAGGGTAAAGTGTAGTATATTGAAATAATTTCATATTGTGAGGATGATAAAGATAATATTGATGAAACCAAGTATGAAATTGTTTTGGAAGAGGATCTAGAAAAATTAGATGGCACTCTTGATACCTTGTCTAGTGCACCTAGATATCGTCCATTTCGGTCCAAGGGTAATCTACAAGGACAAGGGGTCATGGTCTTAATTGATAGTGGAACTACACATAACTTTGTTGATGAATGTTTGGTAAAAAGGTTGAAGTTGAAGGATGAAAATTACAAGGGATTCAATGTTACAGTGGTAGATGGCTTCATACTTCCATGCATCAGAAGAATACCTCAGCTCACACTCTCTTTGGGAGGACACATGGTAAGAGATGGTTTTTTATGTCCCTGGTATTGGTGATACCAATTTAGTGTTGGGCGTTCAATGGTTATATTCCTTGGGTGAATTCTCTCAAAACTACCAAAGCATGGAGATGAAATTTAAGGTAGAAGGCAATGAGGTTGTGCTACATGGTATGAAAGGTAGAACTCCTCAAGTTGTGACCGCCAAGAGCATAAAAATGACTTTCAAAATAGGGCAGGTTTGCATGGGTTGCTCATTGCTTGGTAAGATCTAATTCTTCTATTTCCATTCAACAATATTTTCATGATGATATTCAGCCCATAATTAACAAGCATGCCAAAGTTTTCAATGAATTACCTCATGGGCTACCACCGGATAGAGGATTCCAACATGTTATTGAGTTAGAACTGGGCACCAAACTGGTAATAACTACTCCTTACCGTCAACCCAATAATCTATAAGGAAGAAATCGATAAAACCATCAAAGAATGCTGGAAATGGGGTTGATTAGGCCTAGCTCCAGCCCATTTGCTTCTTCTGTGGTGCTTGCAAAGAAGAAGTATGGCACCCTACGGATGTGTGTGGGTTACAGGATATTGAAGAAGAGGACAATCAAGAATACGTACCCAAACCCAAGCATTGATGAGATAATGGATGAGCTACATAGAATAGTTTACTTTTCTAAAATTGATTTGAGATCTAGGTACTGCCAAATAAGGGTGAGAAAGGAAGATGTGCACAAGACCTCTTTTAGGTGTCACTTTGGGCATTTTGAGTTTCTTGTCATGCCATTTGGGTTAATCAATGCCCCGACCACTTTCCAATCATGCATGCATCACATTTTTTGTAAGTATTTGAGGAAATTTGTGTTAGTTTTCTTTGATGAAAATTTGGTATATAGCAAAACATGGGAGGAGCATCTTCAACACTTGAATAAGGTGTTGGAAATTTTAGAACATCAGTCACTCTATGCAAAGAAATCAAAATGTGAGTTTGGAATGGTTGAAATATTGTACTTGGGGCATGTTATCAATGCATGTGGGGTTCATGTGGACCAACACAAGATCCAAACCATCATGGGTTGGCCAACCCTAAGCAACATCACACAATTTAGAGGAGTTTTGGGATTATGTTTTTAACTACTAGAGATTTGTGAAGGGGTTTTTCCAACTTGTAGCCCCAATTAACTTCTCTAACAAGAAAAGGAGCTTTTAGCTGGTCAAAATAGCCCAAATAACTTTTGAAGAACTGAAAAAGATGATGTGTTCTTGCCCAACACTTGTTGTTCCAAAATTTTCTATGTCTTTTATACTTGAATGTGATGCTTCTAGTAAAGGTAAAGGGGATGTTTTGATACAAGACAAGCATCCCATTGTATATGAGAGCCAGAAATTGAAGGATCATAAGAAAAGGTTCTTTATCTATGACAAGGAAATGTTGGCCATCATGCATGTGAGTTGACTTGAAGGATATGATTTCGATATTGAATGTCAAGGGAAAAACACAATGTGGTAGTAGATGCCTTGTCAAGGAAGACACTTCCTACTTCATTTGGGGATGTGGAATTACATGATGGAAATAAGGAAAAAAAACAAGTTTTCATATCAACGGAGTTTGAAATTGCTTAGGGATAAGCAATTTCAGGAAGAGAGGACTATAATGTCCCATTTTTCGAATTGAGGCCTAATGAAGACTTCTTGTCATTCCCTTTTCGTGGCAAAGAAGTATGAGTGAACAAGGGAAGGAATTCCATTTCATTTTAGTTTTCTTTTATTACATTTAATGTTTTCTTTCAATTTTTTCCTTTAGGAGGCATGTCGGTTGGGTTTGGAGAAATTAAAGAGGCAATTAAAAGATAAAGTGAAGCTTAAGAGGTTAGTCCTCTTCTAATTGGCCTTTAACACCAAGCAAAGAGTATAAAAGGGATTGAAGGACTTCATTTGCAACCCATCTTTGGTGCATTTACATCTACAATTAGTTTTTTGGGCAAGTTGCTCAATACATTTCCACTTGAGGACGAAAACTCTTGTGTGGCATCCAAGGAAGACATAAACCTTCATTGTGGCTTGGTGGAGAACGAAAACTCTCCACGTAGGTGAATTGAAGACATTTATTGAAGATTTGCTTGTCGATTTGGGTTAGAGACATCAAGAAGAAGGGTTACAAAAGCTTTACATAATTTTTGGAGCTAATCCCTAGGGGAGCAACTAGGGTTTGATGTTGGTTTGGTGCTTTCTAGGGCACAAAGTTCATATTTGATTTGACATTCTGATTCTCCATAATTTATTATGTAGAAATCTACATTTTGGTGGTTTATCTACTATTTTTAGCCTCTATTTGTGGTTGCCCTACTGTTGTTATAGAATTAATTACAACAATGTATCTTCGTTGATTTTCTCCATTTATTTGTTGCTAATTGGATGGATATTGATTGTCGTAGTTGAAATAATTAATTAGAAGTAGTATCCAGCAGTTGTGCATGATTATTTGGTGAATTTTAAATTCCTATACAATTTGCCCTAGGGTTTTAAAGAATATTACATCTATTGTTATAAAAAAATAGATTTTACTTATACTTGAGTTTGTGTGATTTCCTTGTTTTTTAGTTTCAGCTTTTGAAAGGGGTATTACACTTTATGTGTTTTCAGAATTTGTTGTCTTATTGTCTAAACATGTTTTGCACCATTTGGTTATGACATTTGTATGTGGAATCACAAATAAACATGAATTACTTGAAAACCCTATTATTTGTAATTAGATTCGATTAGTTTAAAAAAATGGCACTTTCAATGGATGTTAATTTTGTAGACGGACACCTAATTTTATTTTTTTTGGTGACATGCGAAGTTGACTGCAAATTCTACCATAAATCTTCAAATTTGACCATCACTCATGACCGTCATTTGTTTTATAAACGAAATTATACCAAAGTTGGGTTAATTTTTCATAAAGCAAAAGACATGAAAAAGGTGTAAACATGTGTCAAATTTGAACAGTGCACTGTTCCGTTGTACTTAGACTTCGCCGCTCTTATCGTATATAAAAATCATATTCGTTGGTTGACCCTCCATTGCCAGCGGAGATTTTGTTCTTCCCTGTCCACCCACTCGGACCCAATCATATTCGCCGGTCCCCACCATGCCATTACTTTACATGTCTCAGTGAATCAAAATATATACCAAGTAAAGACCGAAGTCCGACTCGAGGTAAATAAATATACAAAGGTTACCCGGGAAAATTCACCTGCGGCCTGCGGCAGTGCGGCTCCTCCACTTTTAGCCGCGAAAAAACGGGCGAGCGACAAAGACGCGTTAAAATAAATGAAATAACGTCTGACATAGGTATCTCAACCACTGCCAACTAAATGACTCCGCCCAACAACTCGCTGGCAATGGCATGCAAGATTTGGACCACCTGTAAGTAAGTAATTGAGCACCGTCGTTTTAGAGAAATTATGTAAGTAGGGCACGCACGTGCCTCACGGGGTCTTGAGGTAGCCACTAGCCAGTAGCCACTCTAGCTACGGATATGCTTTGGCGGCGGCTCCGCCTCTATCCATTTCAGTTTTTTAAGGCGGTTTTTGGCTTACGCGGCGAAGTAGCTGCGAAGGTGGTGGGATGACTTTCTTGTGCACTGGGCCCCGACCATCCTCTCTACTTAACCACGGGTGATACACACTGGACTTTCATGGCCAATATTAAATATAAATTTTATTAAATCTCTATTTGAGGTTATATTTCACGTCCGTATAGATGTACTTCAGTATGTTTAATTGGAATTTTTTGGGTATGGCTACACTAATTAGCGATCTTATTCTTCAAGTTTTGAATTTGAGAGTCATTTATCTTGGAAATTTTTAAATCGGAGTTTCTTTTAACTTATAGATTTCGTCACAATTATTTATTATCTTAGATTTTAATAATAACGCAACTATCTACTAACATCTATACTTTTGGGGAGCGAAGGGATTTGTTGATAGGGTAATGGATTGGAGACATCTACTCGACCTCACAATTGTTAAATCTGGGGTTTATTCCTTCCAATTACATTTGTTTGAAAAAATAAACCCAAATTACATTATATTATATTCGTAGATATCATTATAGAAACGTTTATGAGTACAATTAATTATTTTAGACTTTACATTAAATAAAGATTTGTAAACTATGTTAATGTAAATTTATCATACAAAATTATGAAAATAATAATTATTTGGTATGTTATTTTGAATATTAAACTCATATTTAATTGAATATAATTTTTATACTTAAAAAGAAATTACATTTATTAAAAACAATGAAAATAATTCAAAACAAACATCCCTCAAAAATAAATTGGCACAAACCCTTATAACGTGTTATGGACCCTAGGATTCGGTGAGAACTCGTCGACCTAAAGATGGAGGCAGCACGGCTCCGGAGATTGGTTCTAAGGTTTTGTCCTTGTCCCGGATCAATCTCGCTTTCAATACCTGCGCCGAGAACTCCAATCTTTCTGCTCAATCTTTGTCTCAGGGCGACGACACAAACCCTACCCGTGGGCCTCAAAGAATGGACGGTAATGGTGGATCGGGTACAGGCGAAGCTAATGACGCTTCTCAGGTTCCCTCTGGCGGTGTTGGGGGCATTTCTGTGGCTACATCTGGCGTTTGTTCCTCTCTAGCGTTTGTTCCTCTCAGGCTATGTTGGGATGTCGCTCTGCTCTTAGCGAGCCTGGCCAAGGAGCCTCTACGACGGCAATGCCTTCTATGTCGCTACTGAATTCGAGTGATGCTAGTTGCGGCCCCACTATGACCTCCTTCAAAGATGCTTTAAATGTCGTAGAATCTCCAATGAAGCCTGCACACCTTACTCCATGCTTTACATTTGGGGAAGAGGTCATTTCATCTGATAACTACTTCAAATAACATGCATTGATCTACATATTCAGGGGATTATTGCCCAGCCTCCCTACACTTCACACATGGATCTCCAAGCACTAGACTCCAATACTAGCTGAAAGGTTAGACTTGTATTCATGCGCTAAAGGTATTTTCATTGTTGTTTTCTCTTCAACAGCTATTAAAAACACTATTGCATCCAAGCTCTAGGTTTACCAATCTAAGTATTTGGTCATTAAACCCTAGTTCCCCTCCTTTAACCTGCTCACCGAATCATTCTCATGCAAACATGTTTGGATTAGGCTGCCCCATTTACCCGTGTAATTCTGGAGTCATGACTATTTGATATCTATTAGCAACACCTTGGGAACTATACTTTATATAGATTCTCAAACCTTTGATTACACCCATACTACCTATGCTCGCATCTTAGTGGAACTTGATATTGCTAAAAACCTTTTTTGCAACCATGGATCTTAGAGTGCAAAATAGAACTTGGTCACAACCTTTAGATTACGAAGGCCTAGCTTTTCGGTGTAGAAGGTGTTTCTGTTTAGGACACACCTCTACCGATTGTGGGATGACAAAGCGTCAACATGAGAAATGCAACTGTTGGAAAGACGCCCTCCTGGAACACCTGGTTTTCGGTGCAAAAGAGGATCTAGACTCAAATGCAGATATAGAAGTTGAACCCGACTCTGTCCCAGAAACCCCTTTATCTGACATTCCAATTGTTGGCAGCAAGAAAAATGCACAAGATGTTGGTGGTAGCAAGGAAAATGCTAAAGATTTATGTCAAGTTAACAATGTTGTTGTCCCAGTTGGAATTAATGTGACTAAGGAAAATACTCCTCTATCTAACCCTTCATTCGTGGAGGCTTCATCAAGCTAGGTAACAGTCCGTAAAAAGGAAAAAATTATTACCAAGAATGCCACTTCTCCGCCTAGATGACTCTCTTCTTTGCTACTGTTCGGCTGGTCTATATTGATTCATTTGTCTTTGTCGGGCAACAACTTGCTTTTCTACAATAGTGTTGTTGTGTCGCTGCAAATTGGTCGATGTGCATCAATGGTTTCTTTGCTGATCTATTGTTGGTTGTTAGTTCTTTTCTAAATAGATTGTTTTTTGTTGTTGGGCATTCATATTCTATCTGGATTTTGATCTTTTTGTTATGTTTTAATTGTAAAATTTGGCTTTTGAGCCTTATTGTACAAGGGTATAGTCCATTTCAAAAAACTATATGCTAATAATTATAAAATCTATGGACCCTAGGGCCTCGTCTAATTCTAGTAGCAATTTCTAGGGTTTTCATAATTCTTTGCACACTCCATGAAGGTTAAATCTGATGACCACTTGTGCCTCTCAAACATTTTTTTGGATGAGAGTAATTTTCTAATATTACCCTTCAAACATATAAAGTAGTTATTTAAACACTACTAATATATATTTACTTAATTTTTTTAAATATATATTGATATAATGTATTTATAAATTTATATAAAGAATGATGGTAACATTGTAAATATGCAAGTCAAGTGTAACGGTTATTTTAAATATTTGAAAGTATTTTAAGACAAAAATCATGAAAAACGTCTAAACCGCCGTCAAATTTAACCTCTGCGTGACTCGACTCGACTCGACTCTTCTGCGCATATGCAATGGAAAACCCCAAATTGTAACCCTCGCCGTAATGTCGCCGCCCGCGGTTGGCCACAGGTCTCGTTGTTGATAGTTAAAAATTCGAATCCAGTCTGACGTGGACATTTCAATATTATAATCCGCGGGAAGGCGTTGACTATTATGTCAAAGTAACTTCGTGTGCACGCCACAAAAGAGAGGGTGCCACTGCATTAGCATGGACACGTTCAAATCTGCCCTCGTAAACTAACAAAATTAATAATAATACTTACATGCATTCAATTCAACGCGAATGCGATCTAGTTGCCACAAAGTATGGAAGCCCGAACCATGCAATTGCACTGCATTTTCGCTTGTTTACCGTGCTTGAACAACTGATCATCTGAACAGTAAGAAAACACAACCACGTGTCCCCTTAGTCTTTGACGTGCTGCGTTACTTGGCCCGCAATTTTATCATTTTAAAAATCTCGACGTCTTTGATAAGTTGGAGAAGGAACAGGAGCAGCGTTCGTCGTATAAATATATGTGCTTAAATATCAGTCCAAACCATATCTACTCAATTGGGTTGTGGAGATCTGTCACGAAGACCAGCGAATGCACCACAGAACTAAAAATCAAGCGCATACATACTTTTTCAGGTGAAAAGCGATCAACAACTGCTTTTGTTTTTCATTTGTTTTATTACTCGACATGATTGCCAGATCAAAGCAGCAAATAATTGGTTAATAAATTTCTCTTTGAAGACCAAAAAAACAAAAACAAAAAAATCCCATATTCAGCAACTGTTGATAACTGTGCAGTCTTAGTTCATGTTCGAATATTTCTCTCTTCGCTTCTTTCTTTTCTGATTTTGCCAATGCAGCAATTAAACGTCCAATGCTGCTTGATTAAGATGTTTTATTTTTTTAGCCGCGTCTTCCAAACGAAAACTGTTTTTTTTTTCTTTTTTGGGTCTGATTTTGAGAAATGTTGCCTTTGCGATCAACCTGCATTGACTTCTCCCCTCTTGCCCCAAAAATGACCTCAATGTTGTCTAGCAGGTAAATTTATTTTTGAAGTGACGCCCTTCATTTTAGAAAACATTTGGGTATTGTTGTTCAGAATGTAGATAATCAGACACAGCCAGTCTTGTGATTTTAGGTCCATTTTACCTCCTCTACAGGATTTCAGGGTAGGATATCCTCATGAAGAAGGGTAACACGTAAAATTGCTATCATAAATTACCACAGAAATGATTCACGCCTAAATTTGCATTTTCTTTCTCAAGTCTCGACTTTTGTGGGTTGTTTTTTCTGTGCACCCAATATCCGAGTCATGAATCATGTTCTTTTCTTTCGAAACATGATGTATGATAGAAAGTTAGTAACCCAACATTACGATTCTCAATACCCTCAACAAATGCAGGGGAAACGTTATTGCTTGTGGGTGGCATTAGGCATAGTGAAAGTCCTCGCTATGATCCCGGTACGTCACAGAGGAAGGAAAAAAATAAAAAACAAAACTGTTTAGGAGTGGGATACAGTTTCGTACCACCATTTCTTTTTCAAGCATTTGTAGACCCTAAAGATTCCTGTATGAACTGTATCGATTGGAATCAGTTATCTTGCTATTAAATAGGACTGTAGAATTTATGATGCTAGTTGGCTGCGGGTATTTTCTACAATAGGATAGCTTCAGAAATCCGGTAATGATAACTTCGTAAGTTACAGTGAATTCCCAAGAAATGGGTACTGACCAAATAATTCAATACAATTTTAAAAAGAATACTGGTTTTGACTGTACAAGTGGCTTGAAACAGATTCTGGGAATCTTCTGATGATAGCGTATGCATTTATTAGAAACAATTGTTTTGATAATTGAAATGAACTAAAAACCAATATTTACGTTTCTTTTTTCCTTCAATTCTTTCAACAGGCAGAGGGTTTTTTAGTACAGTCCATTTGACAAAGTCAAAGCACAAGTCGTTTTTATGAACATTTTCTGAAATTGCCTACTGCCCCAGAGGAAATTTCATTGTATTCGGATGGGTGTTTCACTTTTCTTACCTCAGGAAAGCCAAACATCACTTGCAGAAGGAAAACACATATCAGATGGCTGCACACCAAAACTTTTTGAAGCAGCTACAATTGGATCCATCAGTTTTAAAGCCAGACGATTACGAAGAACCACAGCTAGATCCATTAGTTTTAACGGCAGAGATCTGGAAAAAAACACATCTGGATCCATTAGTTTTAAAGGCAGCAAAAGGGAAACTACTTTCCGTTCCATTAGTTTCAAAGGCAGCCAGATAGAAAAAAATTCACAGGGGTCCATTAATTTTAAAGGCAAAGACTTACCGACTCCTTCACAGGGAGCAATCAGTTGCAGAGCCATGGATTCTGAAAAAGTGTCATTGAGATCAAACAGTTCTAAAGAAATGGGTTCTGATAGCTGTTCAATAAGATCAGATAGCTTTAAAGAAGAAGCAGCTGCAGTCAAATTGCAGAAAGTTTATAAAAGCTACCGCACAAGACGGAATCTTGCAGATTGTGCAGTGGTAGTTGAGGAACTCTGGTTCGTCTCTACGCTTGCATCCTCTATGATTCAACGCTTTTCTTGCTACTTCCAGTTTTAGACTTGAAACTTTCCTGCTTTAGTTAATAACAAACTTCCATCATTATTGCTGTGTCTTTGACATTGGATGTATCCAATTTTTTACTGTTGAAAATTAAGATCTGCCTACCTAATTGAATACCTCTCCTATTATTTTGATATTACAGGTGGCAAGCTATAGATTTTGTGACTCTTAAGCGGAGTACTGTTTCATTTTTTGACTTTGAAAAACCAGAGACAGCAGTTTCAAGATGGTCAAGGGCAAGAATAAAGGCGGCAAAGGTACTATTTTATAATTCTGTTATTGCTCTAAATTTATGTAAGGGATTCAAATTTCGAGCTAGTCCTTGACCACCAATTCAAAATCTCGATACAACCCTTAACTTTAGTAAACAGAGAAACACATTGAAGCTTGTTATAGCATTTTACCGCTTTTTAAGGTACATGCTTTGGGAAATGATCTTTAAATTGTTCCTCTACAGGTTGGAAAGGGTTTATCAAAGGATGACAAAGCTCAGAAACTAGCTCTCCAGCATTGGCTCGAGGCTGTAAGTTTTTCCTGCCTCTAGAAGTTTTGTATGCCATACAGTGGTTTAGTTTTGGAGAGGCAAGAAAAAGTAACTGGGAACTAACTATTTGTACTCGTTAAACCATTTTAACTTTCTTTTTTATGTTTACAAAGTAACTGAGAGTAATAAAGATAAGAATATAGCAGACTTGAATGGTCTAATTATATAATTAACAGGAAATAAAGTTTACAAAATTTTCCAGTTTATTCATGTGAATATTTGTTGTTATCTAATTCCTGATGATTGTTTTCTTTTCATGCAGATTGACCCACGACACCGTTATGGACACAATTTGCATTTCTATTACTATGCATGGCTTAAAAGTGACACAAAGCAACCCTTTTTCTATTGGTGAGTTTCATACACAGATCTATTCAAATTTACCGTGGCTTAAGAAATCACTGTGATCGTCGTATACTCGTTAGGAAACTTCATTTTCACATTGCAGGAGGCTTAATCAACACTAAGCCGTTCAACAAGGAAAGATGTCCTAAATGATAGTTTTTTATTTATTTTGACTATGGTTTGTCTAACTCCAATAAAAATTGATCCAGGCTGGATGTTGGAGATGGTAGGGATCTCAATCTTGAGCGTTGTTCAAGGGCAAAGTTGCAACAACAATGCGTAAAATATCTTGGCCCTGTAAGTCTTCTACTTTTCCTTCTGTGTCGGAATGTTTAATGCTGGATCATTTAATATTTTTCATATGCTGTTATTTGGAGCAGAGCCTATCCTTATTTTTGTCTATTTCCTACCCTCATTTGCTATTTTGTCTATGCAACATAAACAGTACAGATACTAATTTCAAATGATTGTTATTACTAGTTAGACATAAGCCTATGCTCTATCTTATGTGAAAGTGGGCATCCCCAGTTGATACATGATTCTTCTTATCTTGTAAATGGACACGTAATAGTCCTAGATATATTTTGTTTTGGTAAAGTTCAGCTTATGGAGTTGTAATTGGTATTTTGCAGAAAGAGAGGGAGCAGTATGAAGTTATAGTTGAAGATGGAAAATTTGTAGACAAATACAGTGGTCATCTGGTTGACACATCAAAAGGATCAAAGTGGATATTTGTATTGAGCACATCAAGAAAGCTCTATGTTGGCCAGGTATTTCATGACCAACTGATCTGAAGAAAGTGTTTTCTGTAGTCTTATAAAAAAATACTCATGATTGTCATTGATCATATCTGCCTTGTTTTTGTTGAGATTGAGGCAATGGTAATTCATTATTAACACTTAAAATACTTGTGCTCTTGCGTGTTTAGAAAAAGAAGGGCACATTTCAACATTCTAGCTTCTTAGCAGGAGGAGCAACATCTGCGGCTGGAAGGTTGGTCGTAGAGGAAGGCATCCTTAAGGTAACATG
Organism: Taxus chinensis; assembly: GCA_019776745.2. Lineage (NCBI taxonomy): Eukaryota > Viridiplantae > Streptophyta > Pinopsida > Cupressales > Taxaceae > Taxus > Taxus chinensis. The sequence goes on along the minus strand of CM034147.1, from coordinate 921,393,098 downwards.
TTCTACACACTGAAAGGCTTTGTGTTTAATTTTTGCTAATTGTATTCTGTGTGTTAACAGAGTTATCCAATTTATAAATCTAGCCAATTAATAATTACTTGAAGAGAACCAAATTAATTTTAATAAATCCTGACAAGTTCAAATTACTCTGTTTTAGATATTTATAATAGGGCATACCATTACCAAGTCATGTTACTTTGGACGGAGTCTTAACAGAGACACCTAAAGAGAGTCGATTTCTAAATTCTTAAGTATAGTTTGTCATGCCTGGGGATGATTCCTTTTTCGAAACTATAAATGGAATGTCTCGTAGTTGTGAACGTACTAAATATTTTGTGGCAAAATGAGGGCATTTTGGACCTAATGTTTAGTTGCATTAGTGCTACTAAATACAAAACTATTGCAGTCTTGAAAATCTTGGAGGTCTAGTGTAAATGAGTTGGCTTTTAATTTGTTGATAGTTCAATGATGGGAATTCTATTCAGATTTTGTACTAAAGAAACCAACCTCATAAGGCATTGGCTCCAAGATATAGCAATGGTTGACATTAGCTCACAGTGTTGAAATTGCTGAAGTAACAAAAGTTAAGAGAATCTAAATATTGTTTCTTGCACCTTTAAATGTGATCTAGGGACTGACAGACGGCTATTTCAGACCTTTTTTCTAAATATGACATGTTTTTTTTTCGTTCTTAGTATCTGTGATAATGAAAATTAAGAGTGTTTTAACATTCTATTTTTTCTGTGTCTGCAGTCCATTTGGCCTTATAGTGGACACTATCTCCCAACCGAAGAAAACTTCAAAGAGTTCATCAACTTTCTAGAAGAAAACAGGGTAGACCTCACCAATGTGCAGGTAGGTGTATATTTGAAAGCTCCCTGTTCAATTTGTATATTCATTCTATTTTCATGACTTTTCTCAAAGTTCTCATTACTATTCTGTGTATATACACGGTATACTTAATAAGAATCAAGGGGATGCTAACAAAGGATGCAATGAGCCGAGTAATTAAAACCATTGCACTGATATATTTGTAATGGATAGTCAAAATGCACTTCCTTCCGTATTCTCAATTTAGTATGTAATGTGGATCCATTAGTGCGGTGTATGAGAATTATTTTATTTGTCTAAGGTCATTATGACAGAAATAAGGCCATACGGTAACGAAGATGATTTTAGGAATTTTCCAAAGCGGAGTTATTTTATAGGTGTTTCTAGATTGCATTCAATCAGAGAACCACTGTGATGACATTTTTTGTTTTCTTATAATTGTTCACTGGCATTTTGAGTCATTCTAACTATCACTTGATGCTTCTTTGTTTTCGACAGTTTTAGGCGTACAAAATTTGTTTTTAAAATCTTTCGGTGTTTATATCAAACTTCCTTAAGCTAACCAGGACTTATTTCTTCTTTTTTCAGAAGGATCCAGCTGACGAAGATGAATTATCTGTTCATCTTGGAAAGAGCTTGATGATTGGTAGTGAGCCAAACTCAGAAACAGAGAGAGATGAGCAGCATTTGGTTGAAAAGTTGGAAAAACTTGATTCACATAAGGAATTTACATGCTCTAGTAATTTACTAGAAAAAACAAAATCCAGCCCAGCTCTCTGGCCTTCAGTTGAAAAGAATGAAACGGAGGAAATTTACAGTAGGTTTACACCATCTCAGTTGAAGAATTTAAATGAGAAAACCGTTTCTAATGACTCTGATAAAAACATGCCTCTTCAAGAAGGGTTTGTGATTGAGAAGAGAGAGAGCAAGTCTCAAGTGGCAGATAAAAGTGCAGGTTGCGTAGATAATAAAGAGGAAATGTGCTACAAAAGGAGCTTGTCAGAGAAAAACCTTGCAGATACTAGAACAGAGGTGCCTCACAAATCACTGCTCCAAAGGCTTCACTCAAAAAAATCATTACAATCTTATCAGCTAGGCAAACAGCTATCTTTCAAGTGGTCAACTGGAGCTGGTCCACGAATAGTTTGTGTTGCTGACTATCCTTCGGAATTACGTGTCAAGGCTTTGGAGAAAGTAAATCTATCACCAAGGTGTAGGTCAGGCAACAGTCCAAGAGAGTTTCTGGATGCTTCAAAGCAGCCCAACTCTCCAAGAATTTCCTAGATTTTCCTTTTAGATGAGTACTTCTCTGACAATATTCTTTTCATTGTAATATTCTTTTGAGGACAAGTCCCAAGTCCAATGTCCTAACCCCATTTCTTCATATTGTCTTTGTTCACCCCAATTTTTTTGCCATCAGGAAATTCCTTTGTATCTGCAGTCTAACTTACTATGATAAAACCCATCAGAGGGTGCCAAAAATTCATGTAATTTATTTCCTCAAATATTGTATACTTTCAATAAGAGTAACATGGAAGCCTAATCTGGTTATTTCTTCTGGGAAGACTTTTGCAAATAATCTGGTTATTTTGCTTTATGCTAGACTGCAACTAACAGAACTATCCACTATAACTTGTCCATAAATGTATAATATTAACTACTGGATAAAAATTACATGAATACTGCCATTCAGTGCTGTGAAGAATTTATATGATAACTTAAGGGATGGCACATCCTATTTTTCCAGCATGCATGGTCAGATTTATCCACAAACATGAATTAATTTTCCAACCCACCTTCACCTCTCTCTTATGTTTCTTGGTTTCATATTTAACTTGGCTTTACTTGCTTGGCCTGCCTTGCTCCACGCAACTGCCACGACTTGTCGCTCTTGCCAAAAATGGAATTAGAAAAGTGCAAAACTCCAGTCCTTGGACAATTTTTCCTTTTTTTTTTTGTGGATTTCGGACCTGCAAATCGATTTGGGAAATTTCGTCTGCGGCACCTGCAATTAGTGTTCTGTAAAAAACATAAATATCTGGATCACTCCAAAACTGTGAAAATTGGAGGTCGTCGTTTGAAACGGAACTTGTGACACAAATCTATGAGGAGTTATAATAGAACTGACTGATTTGCCTTCGAAGTTCGGGGACCGAATATTTTCTCCAAACCCTCAAAAGACGCACTAGGGTTTCTCAGTATATGCTCTCCAAAATTAACACTTAACCAAATGCTTTGGTTAGACAATATGATAGCCCAATACTCTATATCTAATTAGCACTTAACCAATACTTTCAAGATATTTTCAGGGAGAATATGGTTGGAAAAACAGGGAGCTGATTATTAAACTCACCAATAGGAGATCTGAATGTCAAAAAGATCTTTAGCAAGATTTGTGGTCCCATAGGTTGTCTTTTGTAGCCTAGTGGACGTTAAAATATTTTCTTCTTTTTCTTCTTCTTGAAAAATCAAAGTATTAAGTACCCTAACTTGTAATATCATCATCACACATGGATAGTGTCTCTCCATGCCACCCCTGGTATGTGCATGCAAACACATCATCGCATGTGTATAGAAATGCTTGAGTGTTGACGTTGTAGGAAAACACTATTGCATTGCAGAGTTGAAAGCGCTAGTGTGTTTTGTTGATGTGGGTTATATGCACACTAAAGATTATTACATAGAGATTGTAGACATCTAAAATGTCAACATAATTAATTACGATTAATTTGTCTCGCAAAAATCTCAACATCATCCATATAATAATTAATCTCTTTTATCGTATTTCCCCTTTCATCATTCATCTAATATCCTATCATTTCATCATTAATCCTTTAAATCATCATTATATCACATCTTATCATTAATCCATTTTATTTCGTTATAATATATTATTATGCCACTAATAATCCCTATTAACATTTTCTAGGAATTTAATATTCATGTATCTACCTACCCACCTATCCTACACATCCCTACACCTAACCTTTCCTATAACCTCACCTATAATCATCTTTATTAACCTAATCCAACTCTAATCCTAATTCCCTGCTCCACCTCTATATGTAGAGGCTTTTATTTTTAGATGCCTCTCTAACCTTCTCCTTTCATTGAATTTTTTATTCAATAGAAGCTTCTTTCCTCCATGATCAAGGGATCATTTTTAAAATTTCCCTAAACATCCCTAAATGGTGTCAGTGCAGAAGATCATCTCGAGAGCTTTCCATCGACTGTGGACATCGGGAGCTCTAGATATGTCCGGTCAAAGTTCAGACATCGGGAAAGTCAACTTTGGTCAACTAGTCAATATTGGACCAATGGCACTGGGACACATGGCAAAAAGGCAAAAGGGATTTGTTTGTTGGTTTTCGATCACCGATCTTCGACGAGCGTAAAAATGGTGCACGGGAACAAGAGGCTCAACTTTTATTACGGAGGAGAGCCTGGCCGCCGTGTGGATTATGGTATTATCGCCGACGTGGTGGGTCCACAAGCCACCACGTGGCGAATTCGCTCGATCTGCCTATCGGGAGACAACAAGTGGACTACATGATGACCGAGTTAATTAATTTTGATAGCCCATGGTATGGGTCGAATTTTCATTTACTTGGTAAATCCACTTACACACCATTCCAAATGCCACGTATATATATATATATATATATATATATATATATATATATATATATATATATATATATATATATATATATATATATGTTCAAACATTAGTATAAACCGCCAACATACTATACTTCCACATGGACGAGAAGTGAAGCGGTGGTGGGGAGCATGTTTAATGTTATGCGTGGAAATCCACGTAGGGGCGGTTATGCCTCTAATGGTCCTTTGACCACTTCAAACAAAGCGTGAAAGGCTTAATAAAGCCTAAGACCTTATCACTCCACAAAATATGGGATATACCCACTTCAAAAGCCGCCTCTTTTGGGATTTAATCCCATTTAAAATGCTAAGCGCCCACTTTGGAATATTTTATCCCTTATCAAAATACTACGGGCTCAAGGTTTAAAAATAGCCTAAGGGATAATATGTAAGTGCATATTGTTTGGGCCCTAAAATTGTATAAATAGGGAACCCCATTATATTGTAATGACAACCCAAGCTTATTATTTGTTAAGCTTATTGTGGGGACACACACCGGCGCAACGGAGAAGCTCATTGCTAGTGTGCGGAAAGGTGAACACACACCGGCGCAACGGAGAAGCTCATTGCTAGTGCGCGGAAAGGTGAACACACACCTGAGCTTATTATTTGTTAAGCTTATTTGTGAGATGTGTCAACAAATATTGTTTATTGGCCTATTATTTTAGGCAATAGTAGACGAAATATTTGTGATTGGGAGTAAATTATAAACTACCCAATAGGCCCATTAAGCCACACCAATTACTTGCAAATCCTAGATTGTCGACCGGAGTGCTAGCGTCGCATTGATAGCGTCGAGAAGGCCGATCGAAGTCGAAGGAGATTGTGCATCAGGAAAGTGAAGAACAATTCTACTGATCATCGGAAGTTTTTGAAGAATTGGTGTACTAATAGGCAAGTAAAATTCCATTAGGTTTTCTTGTGAACGTACTATTGTAAATTACAAGTTTTGACTAGTGGAACGGTTCGACCACGAACCCAGAGACGTAGGCAATTGCCGAACTCTGTAATCAATCTTTGTGCAATTGTCCTATTGTCTTGCATTAATTTTTAAATTGATTACTGAAAAGGAGAAAATCATCGGCAAATATTTAAAGCCTACAAGGGTCCGAGATCAGGTAGTAATAATCTGAATATTTTCGGATCACTCCATGAATTTTCATTCAAATTCTAGAATCCTCTAATCCTCACATGCATTCTCCACCCTTGATCCAAATCCAACTTGGCTTTATCATAGCCATTGAATCATCCACCCCTCAACTATAAATTGAGCTCTCCTCCTCCATGAGAGCTAGAAACTTGGAAATCTATAACAAACCTATGTCATTTTATCTTCAATCACTCAATTAATCCATCATTCATTTGCAATCTATCAACATTCAATCCTACATTTTTTATCAAGCATTCTGTAAGAAAATTCATCAAGTTGCAAGGGGAGGTGTTGCCTAAGCGACTCCGCCAAAATATGAAGCATCCAAGTTCAATCCGCCATCTTGAGAAAATCCAACACATCAATGGAGGAGCTTTGTAATTTGTAGGTAAGTGTAGGTATAAACTCTCTCCCCTTTTCAATCCATTGCTCTATCTAGTATTTGGTGAGAAGATTAGATTAGGGAAGCAAGTTTATTTGTTTTCTCACATTCAACTCACTAATGTTTTTAACATATACATTTTGGCACCCACCATGGGGCTTACCCTCCACTTTTAATAATTTTCCATCTTATTTGATCCCTTGAACAGTCTGTAGAAGTTTTGTTGTCATTTACCCCCTTAAATTTTGAAATTTTGAGCTCAGATTTTGTTTCTTGCACGAAACAACACCTTTGCCTTGTGTAATGGTGCCTATGCAACACAGAATGACACCTTTGCCCTAAAGTGGCACCTATACATTATTTCGGCACCTATACATTATTTCAGCGCCTATGCACAAACTTTGGTGCCTATGTTGATACTTTAACGCCTTTGTTCTAGCATTAACCCTCTATTGTTTGCTTATTTTTGACCATGTTTCAGTCTTTCGTCATATATTAGCACTTATGTTGCACATAATGGCACCTATGCCCTAAAGTGGTGAATTTGTTGTAATTCAGCGCCTTTGCACTACTTTTACGCCTAAGACCTGTCAATCGGCACCTTTGTAGAATCATAGTTTTTGCATATAAATAACTGTCTAACCCTGTTTTCAAGTGTTCTTGGTGGTCTTTTGCAGGTCTAACATTATGTTTTTAAAGGTTTATCACAACAACAAGGGGATATTTCTTCCATTTCGATATTTATCTAACCTTTTTTGTGCTTATAGGATTGAAAACTACTAATCATTTTGTTTTGCAACTCCTTTAATCTAAGACATTTGGGGTCAAAATCAAACTACTAACCCTTGTTTTGTAGGGCCTCCTCTTGAAGACACAATCATCAAACTACTAATCTTTATCATTTCATTTTATCATCTAACATTCAATTATCTTGCATTTATCATCTTTTTGTGTGTTTTTTTCCTTTGTTGTTTGTTCATCCCGAAGGCAAAATTGTGTATGCTCTCCTCTCGCGTTCGAGGATGATCTTGAGGATCAAAAGAAGATAGCCTTCCCATTTTCCTTTTGTAGGGGAAACATGAGGTGGAAGTGATATCCACACACTTGCCATAGTCATAGGGGTCTCGTGACCATGGGCTTCATCTCCATGCACGTAGACACACCCCTTGTTCCGGTGGGACATACAAATTTTTGGAGAGTTGTCGTTATTGGCTAAACACTTGATTGTTTTAAGAGCAACATGAAGTGAAGGGCTTCCACGTCCCAATATCCAGGCCTTAGACAACATCTTTGCAACATGGACTTGGGCCCCACGTACCGCAAGGTATATCGGGGAGGCCCCTAGCGAGCCTGTATATCCTAGTCTAAGTAACCTTTTTGGTCACATATCAAACTATAGTGCAAGGAGGTTGCACTCCCCAAGATCACTCACTAGCCGACCCCACATTGACACATAGGTGGAGAGCCAATTTGTGGCACCATCGTCGGTGTGTGGTAATGAGAGTGGGATATAGTTTGATTACAATCCCACTTGACTAGTTAGGGTGTGTTGCTTGCTTGTGAACACCCTTAACCATCCTATCACCTTAAAATTTTAATCAATCAAACATCATCATAATCAATCATCCTTAATCAAATAATCCCAATCCAAATCACATCACCATCCTTAATCAACCAACCTAATACAAATCTAATCACATGTGCATCCTATCAAACTATGACCTTTGATTCTCAATCCCCATCCTCCCTAAACCAACAGCCAAACCCCTACCTCTTTTCTAAATCCATCAACCAAGCTATCACATCATCCCCCGCACATCGAATTCAACCATCTTGCTTTGATCATGAAATCACACACACTATCCAAAACCTCAATAAACAAATCTCAAATATTACATCCTACCTCAACCAAACCCCTCCTCGCCATCCAAATCAACCATCCCATGTTGATCCTAACATCTTAAAAACCATCCAACAACTCAATCAATAAATACTCGATCTTAAATCATGTATCGACCAATCGTCTCCTAAATCATTATCTCCCAACCAACCTCATCCACAATTTTCCCTTCCAAAGATCCCTACCCCTCACCCCATTGACTTCCTCTTTGAGGAACCTGAATCATCTCAATCCACACCCCGAACTAATTCACATAAACCACTATCCCCACAAGCCAATTACATCGACTTTGACAACCTCACTAACTTTGACCTAGACCAAGAGGACCTCCTTTCATGAAAAATTTAGAACTTTCATTTCAATTTTGAATTCTAAGTATCAAACTAAACAAGACATCCCTGATTTGCAAACACTTAGTGCTCGCCTAATTCAAGAAGAGCAAGTAATTAAAAACATTGATTCAAAAGATAATGTCACTCAGACACTTGTCACTGAAAAAAAAAACCTTATAGGTTCAACAAAAATCAAAAATCAACTTTTAAACCTCCTAGTAAAGACAAAAAACCAAAACATGTAAGAGTTAGTTTTGATGGTAAATTCCATTACTGTAGAAACTTTGGCCATAAGAAATAAGAGTGTAAATATATAAACAATTCAAATTTTAAAAACCAAAAGGGAAACAAATCATATCAAAATCAAAACCAAAACAAGAATCAGAAAAATAGTCAAAAATCTAATGTAATTGCTTTGTATGCTGCTTGTCACTTCAAAGGAAAATGAGTGGATATTGGATAGTGGTGCAACTATGAACATGAATTTAAGAAACAATATACTATCTAACTTTAAAGAGTGTAATGATTAGATCTACTTGGGTGATCATTTCATTCTTGACATTGAGGGACAAGGAAAAGTAAAAGATTCAAATGGTTTTATTAACAATGTTTTGTTAGTTCCTAAACTTAAAATGGAATTGCTTTCTTGTTCTCAATTGACTCAAAATAACTATAGTGTAACTTTGTTAAAATATAAATGGTTTATTACAAATGAACATGATGGTGCTATAGTTGAAGGCATATAAAGAGATGGTCTTTCTGTGTTTAATGGCTTTCCCTTTGCTTCTTGTTTGATATCTAAAAGAAGTGACATGCAATTGTGGCATGAGAGACTAGATCATGTCATCTTCATGAGCATGTACGATATGTATCGATTGAACCTAGTGTCTGTTCTGCCACTTATTTCCAAAAATCATGAAACGTGTGAAGGGTTCTTATGTGGTAAGCAATCTACTAACCCCTTCCATAGTCATCATGATGTAAATTCTACTGAACCTTTGAAACTTGTCCATAGTGATGTCCGAGGAGCCCTAGAAGTTCCATCGCTTAATGGTTATTTGTATGTTGTCACATTCATTGATGATTTATCTCATATGATTTGGTCTTATTTTATTAAAAATAAATTTGATGTCTTGTCAAAATTTAAGGAATTTAAAGCTTTAGTTGAAAACAATTAAAGTTATTAAATTAAGAGGCTAAGAACTGATAATGGGGGAGAATACGTGAGTAGGGAATTTGACTCTTTTTGTGTTGAATGTGGTATTCAAAGAGACTAACTACTCCCTATTCCCCTTAACAAAATGGGATCGGGGAAAGGAAAAACCGCACCATTCTGGATATTGCTAGAACTATGTTGCATTCAACACAAGTCCTTTAATTTATCTAGGTCGAAGCAATAAACATCGTTGTTCACATTTTGAACAGAGTCCCCACTAAAGCATTATTTAACTCGACTACTCTAGAAAACTTGTCAAATCAAAAACCAAGTGTGTCTCATTTAAGAATCTTTGGTAGCCTCATTTATCTCTTCATTCTGAAATCAAAATGGAAGAAGCTTGTTTTGACGAAAGATGGATAAATGCAATGTAATGTGAATATTCTGCCTTGATTAAAAATCAAACTTAGGATTTAGTCCCTCCTAAAGTACAGTTGGATCTAGATGGCTATACAAGATTAAATATAAAGTTGATGGCAGTGTTGATAAATTCAAAGTTAGGCTAGTAGCTTGAGGGTTTAATCAAAAACCCGGTATCGACTACATTGAAACCTTTGCACCAGTTGCAAAAATAAGCACAATAAGGATTCTGATAGCCTTAACTGCTCAATATGGTTGGGAAATCCATCAGATGGATGTCAAAAATTCTTCTCTAAATGCTGACCTAAAAGAGGAAATCTATATGACCCAACCTACAGGATTTGAAGAACTAGGTAAGGAAATGTATGTTTGTAAATTAAAAAAATATTTATATGGTTTAAAACAAGCTCCTAGAGCTTTTTATGCAAAAATTAATAGTTTTTTCAATGAAGTTGGATTTTCTAACTATTCTTCTGATAATGATTTATTTGTTAAAATTGAAGAAAATCAAATTATTCTCATTGTATTATATGTTGATGATTTACTTATTACTAGTAACTCTAACAATTTAATTATGAAAATTAAAGCTAAATTAATGCAATGCTTTGAAATGAATGATTTATGATTATTGTATCATTTTTTAGGCATGGCTATATATCAGGATAAAAATTCTATTGTTGTATCTCAATTAAAATATGCCACTAATCTTCCTAAAAGGTTTAATATGGTTGATTACAAACCTATTTCTATTCCTATAGAAGTTGGATGTAAACTTGATCCTAAACCTATAGATGAAAAATATAATCCTACTTTATATAGGAAACTTGTAGGTAGTTTGATTCATCTAACTATTACTAGACCTGACATTGCTTATGCAGTAGAGATTGCTTCAAAGTTTATCCAGGAGCCATATCAAGATCATTGGAAGTTAGCCAAAATAATATTGTGTTATATTAAAGGCACAATTAATTTTGGTTTACATTATACTTCTTCTAACACTGCATATTTATATGAATATTGTGATTATGACCATGTTGGTGATGTGATAGATCAAAAATATACAATTAGATGTGTTCAAGTTTGTTGCAGGTGACATTACTTGGAATAGTAACAAGCAACTAATAGTCTCCATTTCTTCTACTAAAGCAGAGTATAGAAGTGCAATGGAAGCAACGAAAGAAGCCATGTGGCTGAAGCGGCTGTTAGAAGAGATACACGTGGAAGATAAAGGAAGTAATCCTCTTCTATGTGATAGCCAAAGTTGTATTTCTCTTGTTAAGAATCTAGCTCAACGTCAAAGGAAAAAACATATAGAGATACCTATACACATTATTTGAGAGAAGGTTCTTCGTGGTGATATAGATTTCCAGCACTGCCCGACTGAAGATCAAGTCTCGGACATGTCTACAAAGCTATTATGTGTTATAAGTTTTGTAAGTTTCGTGCAATGCTTGGCCTTTCAGAGTTTCCATTAAGGGGGAGTGTACATGGCAATGTCACCTCCTAATAGCCGATCGGTTGATATCTCCTTCTCTTTTATACTTCTGCTCCATTGTAAAACATTGTAAAAATATCTTTATGATCTTTGTAAGCTTATAACTCTAAGTTTATAGTGTACAGTCCAGTGTGTTGCATCTATTTGTAAAGGAGGTACTTGTATTATAAAAGGCTCCTAGAGATGCGGTTTTAAGAATTTTCCATGAGAAACCGTGGGATGTAGTCTCACAAATCATGTTTACCCTATATCATAACTTCTGATTTATGGATTCCAAATCCTTTTGTACCAAAAGGTAAGCTGAGCATGATGAAGGTGTTATAAATCCTTCAAAAGTGATATGCTAGCATAAACCTTCACTAATGGTTTATGGATTTGTAAATCTTGTTGTACAAACAGGTAATGTTGGCATATGGTTCCTATATGATAGAAAATCAACACGTGAACTTCTTCACACCCAACCTCTTGAGGTCATGCCGAGAAAGTAGGTGTAAAATGATTGTGAATGTGAGTGTGGTGACGGGGATCAAGCTAATTGGGAAATATTATATCTTCAACACCCAATGTTGAGATCTGCGAGTCTAAGGCAAAGAATGATCTCCTAACTTGAAGTGGTGTGATGGTTCGGTTTGAGATAATAGCCGCTAGTAAACTCCAATCAATATCGAGCTCGGCCGAGATTTTGTTCATTGGTTGTTGAACATAGCATGGAAAATGACCTACGGGTGCCTCATATAGATTTCTAGACAAGGTCATGGAAGTAAGAATGAGAGGCGTGATGGAGCCACAGGTGTTTATGGGTGATTTTTTGGTCTAGTCCAGAAAGTATTAGCCTGATCGGCTACTATGTTCAATAGGGAGAGTTAAGTGATAATATTTGGTGGAAGTGGTAAAAATCTGAATACTAATGTGCGTAAACTAGTGTCTAATGTCTAACTGACTGGTAGGCCCGTTGGGTTGTGGGACCTGAGGATCATAACCAAAGACTCGTGGAGGATGTGGCCCTTGGATGGTCATGCACATAATCAATCCCTGTTGTCAGGAGCAGTCCAATAGTCGTAGGATTGATTAGCAATGATGTTTAGTGTATTGAGTTGTTCTATTTTCTCAGTCAAAAGTTTTTAGGTGTGCGTAAGACTGTTAAACGTAAGCTGGTATCAAAGTCAGTTATCAATTCTAGCTCATTGGGTTGTGGGACCAAGGGATCACAACTTGTATGTCTTTTCCTGTTGTGGACCGTTGATGGTCATGCAGAATGGGATACAATGATTTATGATAAGTGACCTAATTACTGAAAGAAATCTAATCTATGTTTTTTGGGTTTTCACAATATTTTGGATCAAAGCAATAAAAGAAAACTAATCTATCAAAGAAATCTTTTTGTTCTTTTCTAATCTTTAAGCAATGCGTTCTAATCTAATAAATAAACTAAAGACAAGTAATCAGCCAGATGTAGTTGTTTACTTGTGCAAATGTATGAATCTAATCTAAAGAAAATAACCTAATCTGATCAAAACCCTCCAAACCCTACCTCAGAGATGAAGAACAAATCATGACCCTGAAAAGGGCTATAGTTCCTCACAACTTCCCTGGTAATGTTAAAGAGGAAAATTTACTAATGATTTGATTGATTGAATAATTTATGAAATTGATTTCCTACTCTATTTGATATGAATGAATTTCTACTCTATTTGATATGAATGATTTTCTACTCTATTTGATATGAATGATTCAACAAACAAGGAAAACAAACACACAATTCCAACCTGGACAAGCAAGAGCTTTGGCAAATCTAGTTGTGTTTGTATCTGTCCCCTCAGTATGTTCCTTTCTTTCTCCGAGTGTTCATGTGAGTTCCAAGAGATTGGGAATGCAAGAACAACAGTAGGAGGATGGTGCTTGAGAAATGACAGCTTGATGGTAGTCTGGATGCAATGCAGGTAGAAGAGAGATAACACAAGAGATCAGAGCTTGGCTATGCAATTTCTAGCAAGATCGTAGCAGCAATACAATGCAAGATACACAAAATTCTCAGGCCCATTTTTCTTGAATACAATACATGGAATATATAGGAATGGAGGATGGGAGGTGCCTTCATGCACAAGGCAAGAAGGAGGAGTTCCAACCAATTAAATCTATTTAAAAATAGGAGGAAGGAGAACCAAGCAATCAAAGATAATTTTAGACAATTCGGCTCATGGATGCATGTAAAAAGTGAAATTAAGTGAACCGTCGCATGTTAAAACACGCGTGAAGAATCTGGAAAAAGTGGGCAGGACCACTTCCCTACGCAGGGGTGGCGGTTTCAGGACTATCCACCCTATTTTGGGTGGTGGTTTCAGAACCGCCACCCAGGTAGGGCAGCGGTCTTGGCACTGAAGGCCAAAACATGCACAGAAAGAGTGGGAAAGCTGGAAGAAAGCGTGGAAAAGCTAAGTAAGGATGTCTAGGCTACAAATATACACTGCAAATGGGTTTTGGAGCTCGAACACCTTCTTGAAAGGACCTGAATCATCATTGGGGACTTTTGTAACCATTTTCCGACAATGTAGCACATGCAATTTTGGGTGCGTACATATTGCCCCCTCGGAGAAGCGTCTTAGCCATGAAAAGGTGTAAAACGTAGAGTCCGAGTATGGTGTTCCCGAAATGGGGAGTTAGAAGCTATACCTGACACACCCGTGTGTCAAAATATCGCCACCCAAACTCTGCTACCTGCAAGAGGAAAAGAAAACTCAAGTGCAGATAGATAAAATATCAAAAAATAAACACTAGATCAAAATGACAAGAGGACTTACCATCTGTGCGGGGATATAGAAATATACCTGCGCCAACACTCCAGCCCTATGAACACATACACTCAAAATGAGGTTAAAACAACATATATATATATATATATATATATATATATATATATCGAAACAACTCATTTTTCAATTCATTTATGTTATTCGATTTGGTGAATTTGGAGCTCTGGACCCACGGTGACCATTTTCAACGAGAGTACAACCGATACGACCGTGACGAGATCGTGATCATGCCTCCATGAGTGGGAGATCGACCAGTGCAGTCTAAGGTTGGTTATTTTCACTTTTGTCTTTTAATACCTAAAATGTAAAAACTTTGAAAAGTTCACCTAGGAGGGATCATTTTCAAATTTGTTTGTCTTAAATGAGTCTCTAGGGGGGCACCCATAAGGCATGCTTTTATTTGGTCAAAAGTGTTCTTTTTTTGTCTTTTTGAGCATTTTTTAGGGTAAAAGATGTGTTTGGAAAATCGTTGTAGGACCAGGCAGGGCGGTGGTCACGGGACCGCCACCCTTCCAGGGTGGTGGTCTTGGAATTGCCACCCTGCACTCAGGCGGCGGTTCTAAATAGAATGACCAAAATGTGTTTTTAACTTGATTTTTTTTGGATTTTTGATGTTTTGTAATGTTTTTGGTGAGCTTATTATTTGGTATATGTTACTAACTTTCTCTTTTTCCATGTTTTGGTGAATGCAGAAGAAGGAGGAGTACATCAGATGGAGTCAGGAGAGGGAGTGTGATTGGCTCCCTGGTATCCTGGATCAGCTGACTCAGGATGAGATGGATCTTCTCCAGAGGGCCGGTATTTGGAGGATTGCATGGGTTCCCCATGTTGCTCTTGCCAGTCATATTCTATGTGACTTATTTTCCTATTGGGATGCGGACCAGAACACCTTCCGGTTGCCAGGTGTCCAGGGTGAGTGGACCATCACCCTGGAGGATGTGTACCACATTCTTGGGCTCCCGATACTTGGGAGGAGGCTGAATTTGGAGACAGTGGGGTCCAGGATAAAGATGACACCGTGGGCCACATACATGGGAGACGCCATTGTCTCATCTGGTTCGAAGAAGGGGATGAGGGTTCAGTCCATTGCCACCGCTCCCATTCCTATCATATGCAGAGCCATCATGGGCATCTTGTCCTCCCGACTGATCAAGGGACAAGGGTGGTGACACCCTTTTATATTGTTGGGCTCCTATCATTATGTAGATCGAGGGGCATACCGTAAATATGCCTGGGGCACAGATATCTTGGGGACTACCTACCATGATTTATACATGGTAGTCAGATTGCAGGGGCAGTCATTGAGCCACCCCACTCTTGTTATGAGTTGGGTTTATGAGCGTTTCATCCCCTATGGAAGGGGAGTACTAGTGTCAGATCCAGGGGCTGTTCAGGTAGCTAGATGGACAGGTATGTTAGTACTTAGGATGCCACATCAGCTAGTGGCTTCCCTGACTACGGACAGACATGACTGCCACACCCTACCAGGACATGGTAGGGATATGGGGACCGGAGGTGACTACAATGGTAGCTTGCTCTTCGATAGGTCAGCTGGTTGACAGAGTAGGGAGACTTGAGGTCCACCCATTTGATCAGGTCCCCCAATAGTTTGGCCTTCTGTATATTGATATGCTTCCTCCAGTTACACCAGTTTATAGGACTATTCAGGAGGCTCGGAGGGGCCCTAGAGGGGATCCTGGTTGGACAGTGGTCATTCTAGGTGTGCCCATTGTGGTTAGATGGGTGGTCCGTGCTCGACAGGTAGCTGGTGCCCCTCGAGCACCCCTTACTTCAGATTGCGGTCCGCTCTTGCTCATAGTGGGGAGCAGGATGAGCCCATTGATCTAGAATCTGACTCTGAGGAGGATGCAGGGGATGAGATAGAGGTAGGAGTCAGTTGGAGAGGACACAGAGGATGAGGGAGTTGGTGTTGGGACTGATGAGGTAGCCCATGCGGCAGGAGGAGGAGAGTGACCTGAGTGGCATGATACTCAGGAGATGCTGAGAGCAAGCATATGAGGAGGCCAGTGTGAGAGAGAGACCTTAGTCTCAGAGTCGACACTTCCTCACGGTGGAGAGGGGGATGACGAGTCCATCATAGGATAGTGATTCACTTCTGGCTTTGGGGAAGCCCCGCAGCCACCAGCAATCACCGGAAGCAGTAGCTACTGATCCTACCTGGATGCCTGGAGACCTGAGTAAGTCTTAATACTTTTCTCTCGACTTTTATTAGTTAGGAATGTTGGCTTGTATCTCTTTCTTTCTTTTATTTTTCTAACTTATCGCTTCTTGTTCTTTTCTTGTAGTGATGACATAGGAGTGGCGAGAGCTCATCCGTCGGGTGTGTGTGGACACTCTATTGATCCCCTCGGGGAAGACCCAAGATGAGTTGATTGTTAGACTCGGGCCAGCCATTAGCCACCGACAGACACACTGATGTGTTTTCCCCTATGTGTGGGGGATAGCGGAGATAGTGACTTCCCTCCATACCCAGGTGACTGGATATGAGACTGTCGAGTGCTTGATGAGATAGAGTCATTCTCAGTGAGGCCATAGGCAGCAGGACGCCACCATGAGCACTCACATCATTCGGTTCACTCCCAGTGTCGTCGTAGCTGCAATAGGAGCCCTAGACGTGGTCGGGAACCATTCGAGGGATCCCACAGGGACTGACAGGCCATGGGGTCATTTTTATTGCTTTGATGACATTTTTTCAGAGTGTTTATGCGATTTTTTTTTTTTTTTGTATATTTTAGGCTCATTGCGAGCATTTTGACCATGCCTAGTGCATGGTGACATTGTATACAAACTTGATTCACCATGATATATACAGACTCTTATTTTTGGTTCAGTATTCTATTGTATCTGAGTTGACTTTCTTTTGGTTTTTTTCGCATGTGTACTCTAGATGTTTAGAATTTCCACTTTTCTATGCTTTTTAGAATGTATGCAGTGGATGTGAAATGATAACATAATGATTTCTTTTTGTATTTCATAATGCTGATATATGATAATGCAAACACAATGTGATGTTTGAATTTTAATTTCTTTAAGAAATCTTTGACACTTCATATTGTCTTGGCGAAACGTGGTGATAAAATGATATGATAAGTAAATGAACTTGCCCCACCCCCAACTCCATGCAACTAGTAAGATACGAGGGCTCAACACCTGAGAATCAGAAGGGGCACAAGTCATGAAAATTTGTTGAATGGTAGTGATGAGGGAAAGACAATGGTTTGATAGGGACCAAATTGGGATGCTACAACCTCATCCTACTCAAGCTACTTCATAGTTTAGAATGTGAATTGCTTTACAGGTTTATCTAGACTTGGATCCGTAGATGGCCACTTGGTTGAAAAAATGTAGATTTGGGGTTTGAAACTCTTTTGGAATCTTGGACATCTAACTCACTTTGTTTTTGACTAATGAATTCACAACATTTGAGCGAAATTATTTGTAACTTTCAATTTTATCAACTGAGACCCCCTACTCCTTGCCCCATGCTACCATAGAGGAAGCATGGGCTCATCACCATGGACAAGGAATAGGTCAGTAAGGGAGCTCCTCTCCTTTCCCAACCCTACATCACCAGTAAGAGATGCAGGCTCAACACCAAAGGTTGGTAGGGAAAAGAAATGTGTAAAATAAAAATTTTTTTCTTTCTATGGATTTGCATTTGAATTACTCATCTAGGAATTGTTTTTAGTATTTTCTTATTTTCAAAGAGATTTTGTATGGGATAGATGTGACACCATGAAGCTTCTAGAACAAACTATAGGAAAAGACACCTAATATAGAGACAGACTATAAGCAGAACCAAGTATGCAGGCATTGGTATGATCACGATAAAAAATTTGTCTTATCTTATTTGAACTAATGAAATGATTAATAAATAATTGATGATACCGTGAATATTTGAAGAGATATGATTTGAATGTTTTTCCAATGTTTTTCAAAAGCTTTTAGGAGTTGCTATAATAATAAATCTCTTTATCACATTTTTTACAAAATGAATTAGCGGATGAAAATATAATGCAAATGCAATAATGTATATGTGAAAATGTTGGTGGATGATGCATAGTACCTCTTGAGGTGAAGAGAGTTCACGAATTCACTAAACTCCTCAACTTCTAGTGTATATAGGTGAAATGCTCCATTTTTGTAGTCTTCTACCACTACCTGATATGGACCCAACCACCTTGGTCTGAATTTCCTCCCCTCACTGGTTTTTTTTTCTATCTAGATTTCAAGTATGAACACCAAATATCCTTTGTATATTTCATGTTTGCAAACCTTTTTATTATATTTTCGATCCATCTCGATCAGCGTAAACAATGTGTCATTGTTTAGCATTAATTCTAGCCTCATCGAGACTCTCTAGCTGGGAGAGTCATACTTCTCGATAACCCTCCTCTCTTAAGATCTTACGCAGTGAAATACAGAGACTATGTATTTTGACTTCAAGTAGTAGAATTTCCTCAACACAAAACACTAAAGAAAATGGGATCACCCCCGTTGGTGTTCTAACCGACGTTCGATAGGCCCACAAAGCCAGAAATTTCTTTAAGTGTCAATATCATTTATTCTCTTTAAGGGTTTTGACAAGGATGGACTTTAACATTTTATTCATAGCCTCAGCTTGTCCATTATCCTGAGGACAGTAAATAGAATCCATGTGATGACTTATTTTGAACTTTACACACAACTCATGCACCTTGTCATTTTTGAAATACGTGTAAGTATTTGAAATAATGACTTAGTTGCACCCTGTACCTATAAAATTATTTGGTTTAGGATGAACTTAGTAATTATAAAGCCACGTACAGTGGTAAGAGGCATGGCTTCTACCCACTTTGTAAAGTATTATTTGGTTGTCATTATGAAGTTATGGCCATTCTGTTGACAAGGGAGAGAAATTCCTTATCGAATCCAGGCCCCACATGGAAAAAGGCCATGGGGTTGTGATTGGTTGCAAAGCTTGTGCCAATATGTGGATCTCATGGGAGAACTCTTGGCATCTATGAGATCTATACATATAAAATCTACGGTATTTGCATCATGTTCTAGAGTGGGCTAGAAATAACCCATCCAATGTATCTTCCAAGCAGTGATGTGGTCTGCCAAAGTGACCTCCAAATAATCCATTATGTGACTCATAAAAAATCTTTTCAGATTCTTTAGTGTCAGCACATCTTTACAAAATTCTATCAAAGGTTCTATGATAGAGAACTTGTTCAAAAATAACATACTTAGTGGCATTGATGCGTAACCACCTTCTTTTTTGTGACATTTCCCCTTCTAGATATGTATGGTCCATAATGAAATTGACAATATTGGTATACTAAGGAAATACAAAGATAGGGGGCTTGGTTTTGACAAAGTACACACACTCATCGGGCAAGTCTAAATATACAAGGTCACCTCCATCCAATGGATTGTTAGCTAACCAGTCCGCAATGATTTTTCCCTTGATGGACTTCTGAATTACAAACGTTAGTTCAAACTCACCCATCAGGGTTTTGAAATGCCTGAAATTTTTAGACAAGGATCCTTGCATGTGAGAAATGTCAGCATAAGTGATCTAACTTAACAATAACCCTCATTTCTTGATTCAACATATAGTGCCTCAAGTTCTTAGTTGCAAAGACTATGAAAAGGCATTCTTTTTCTACTTCTGTGTAATGTGTCTCATAATCAAGCAACGTTTGACTAATGAAATAAACCACATGTTCTTGTTTATCATCATCCTCTTGAGCCAACATGTAGGCTAGCAAAACATTTGTAGCTCGTGAGTACAAGATCAAAGGGTGATCTGATCTAGAAAGCATTAGCGTGGGAGGGGATAGCAAGAATTGTTTAACTGCCTCAAAGGCCTCATTACATTCTTCCATCCAATCAATTCTATAATCCTTCTTTAAAAAATTGTTGATTGGATGAATAGCAAAGGTCAAGTCAGGGATGAACCTTCATATTGCACCGAGTTTCCCAAGAAAAGATCTGATACCATACTCGTTTGATGGCGGAACCATTTCTAGCACCGCCCAGATTTTGGTTAGGTCGACATCAATCCCTCATGAAGATATAATGTAACCTAGAAGCTTGCCCCTTATTACGTTGAATACACAATTTTCTAGATTTAATGTGATGTCGTATTTGATTAAGCGCGAAAGGATGATATGAAGCACCTTTGGGTGATCACAACACTTTTTGGCCTTAGTCAGCAGGTCATCCAAGTAGGATTCCACAATCTTATGAATAAGGTCATGGAATATATATGACATTGCTCGTTGGTACGTGGCGCCAACATTCTTAAGACCGAATGGCATGACAACATAACACTAGGTCCCCCAAGGAGTTATAAACATAGTTTTGGCTTGATCCTCCTCGGAGATTTTAATTTAATTGTACCAAGAAATCCCATCCATGAGAGATAACAATTCAAATCCATTTGTTGCGTCAACAATAACGTCTAAGGATGGTAACGGGAAATCATCTTTAGGGCGAGCCTTGTTAATGTCCCGAAAGTCTATGCAAATGTGGATTTTTCCATTCTTTTTTAGAGTGGGGATGATATTAGATACCCATTAGGAATAATCGACTGGCTTGATGAATCCTACCTGGAGAAGTTTCATTAATTCTTCTTTCACCATGAGAGCCACTTTTGGCTTCATGGGCCTCAACTTTTACTTAATCGGTTTTGCATCTGGTTTGGTGACAAGATTGGGCACCACGATATGTGGTGTAATTCCCATAATTTCTTTGTAACTAAATGCGAAGGCCTTTTGGTGTTCCTTGAGCATTGGGGTGTGTATTTCCACCTCCTCTGGAGTTAAGGAGGATCTAGACCAAGAGGATAAAATGGAGTTACGTGAATTTTTTTGTCCCAAATTTCTAAAAAAATTGGGACATTTGGGACAATACATTTTAATTTTAACCTGGAAGTGACACTTGTCCACCTAGAAAATTGACTAACTCCCAAATGCATACCTTGGAGAGAAGCTTTTCAGAGGCATAACTTGAGCATCTAGAGGTCTTTTCATGAACTTATTTATATTAAATTTACTGGAAATAACATATCAAGAATAATTTCATGGGTCTTATCCTTTGATTCTTCTTTCAACCCCCTAAAAAATAACATTTTTCATGGGATTACCCATTGTGTATGCAGAAAGAAGACTTTGGGAAACCTTGATGATGCCTTGAGAAAATATTGGAACCTCCATCACTTAGATAATTTAACTGACTTTCCATTTATATTTTTTGACCTCCAACTCCTTACGAAGCTCTCGAAATCACTTCTCAAAGCTCAATTGTTATTTTGTATTGCAAGCTCCTTCACCCTTGAAGACACAGTTTCGTTGAACTTGTTCGAAAACCTCTGAAACTTCCTAAAATATTCCAAAATAAGTTTCACAATGTTTTTATATCCTCAATACTCCTTGATAAATTTGAGCCTTTTCCTTTGCTCCATTGGGTGGGCACCAGCCTCAGAAAGGCTAAAAATAGCCCCTCTTAAACTTTTTGGAAAGTTTGTTTTGAAAGTTACCACATTGGAAGTAGTTGTACGATTTTGATTTCCCTAAATCACCTATGGAAAAGCTTAACACAACACACAAAACCACTTGGAAAGATAAGACAGGTCTGACACATGGGATGGGTTGACCTGGGATGGAAAGGTTTATAATAAAAAATTTCAACACTAGGGTCCGTTGTCATCCTTGAAAATTGGGAATTTTCATGTTGCATATTTGCATAACAATAGCTAGCTCTAGCTTGAGGACATGTTGTGGATCAAGCCTAGTGAGGACATAGTATGCAGGAATCCCATAATCTCAATACATTTCGTGGACCAATGCCTTATCCATTGGGCTTAGAGAGTCATTTATTCCAACACACACACACAAACAAACAAACACGTGGAAGGGAAACAAACCAATAGTGGAAACAACACACAAAAAAAGGGAAATATACATAGGGGGATATGTACAGAGGTAGGTAAATAATGTACACATACCCAGAAATGGGTTGAGAAAATTACATGCCATTATGGAACAATAGACTGAAGTCTGACCTTTGAAGCACAAAAGTCATTGTTTAATCATACCATGCTCTTCTGATGGCTTTGCATGGCTTGAGAAGAAGGAAACATACCAATATTTCATCTTTGTATTCATAATATACTAAGAAATTTCTTATATACAATGAAATTTTTGTCACCTTATTGAAACTCATGTATCTTGTGGCTTCCATTTGATGTCTTGCAATCATGAGAAGGCATTCCTCCATGCTCTCAAAAGTGTGAAAATTGATCTTGTCATGAAAACGTTCTTCTAGTCCAAAAATGGATCGGGAAAAGCCCAATTCTATGTATTCTCTATATTTGATACTTGCTCTACGGGTTCTCATCTTATTCTATATTCATAAAATGGTCCAATCAAGTTGGGGATGATACAGAAACCTCTAAACAATGTTTTGGGCCCCTTATCATATATGGGGTAAGTAGAACTAACACTTCCTTAGTATCCTAGTCGACCACCAAAGTCTCACGAAGTTAGACTTAGGATTAACTTCATCATCAAATGAAATTTTCGTGGGATCCAGGTGACACAAATGGAGATAGTGAAATAGTTTTACTATACATTAAACTCTTGTTAATGATCTCTTTAGTTCCTCACAGATAAATGAGTCACCTTGGCTAGTAGCAACTTTTCACCTTTTTCCTTTATGAAGATTTAATGGGATAAACATGTTTTCACACCTTAAACTAATCTATAGTTGAACGTAGATAGCTTAGTGATATTGGAATTAAACTCATCTTATGCCCATTGTGAGGTTAACTTTTGGGCGGAAATCGCAACTACTTCTTAGCAAACGATTTTTTTTTTGAAACTTTTTGACTTAAGAGAAGAGGAAATTTAAAACTTGATACCTTTATCCCTAGCCAAGTCCTTTCATGATAGTAAGAATAAAAGAAATGTCCCATGCGGGATCATGAAATACAGAAACATGAACTCTTACTTGGAACACGAACCACTTATGATTCATGCATAGTTATAATGCTTCCAATCATGCACTTCTTCAAGATGTTAGGCAAGTACTTTCATAACTCATTTTGTTGTAAAGTGACACTAATAAGAGACCTGAGAAATAATGTAAACATGGTGAAAAACAAGAGCAAATGTGATAATGGTTTAGGAACAAAATTACACTTGAAGTCTTTATAGTTGACTTAAGCATTGACTTTTTGTTGATAATGAATACAAATTGTTCATGGTGGGATCAGGCATTTGAGCCAACACAGAGTCCATTAAAAAAAACAAAAAATATTATTATGTGGTGTAAATGCTAAATTGACTCAAACTAACTTTGGAACTAAAACAACTACAGTATGAGAATAAACGTGCTTTTAGAGAGGGGAGTTTAAGGAAAGGGATAACTTGAACCTTCATCTCCTTTGAATCGTAAGATTCCCCCCGTCAAATTCATGTTGGTTCCCTTGCGTAATGGGGGTAAAATTAAACGTCAACTAAACAATTTTTGAGAAACAAACCTTTAACATAAGAATGAATATTAGGAGACTCATAGTTGTTTAAAATGAATTTATTTAACAAATGAGCTATGGATAACTGATGGAATTGGAGAAAGGAATCAACAACACATTCTCCATTAAAGACTAATGATCTACAAAATAAAGTAGTTGATGTTTGAAAAATAGGAAATTTTAAACCTTATGTGTTTAATTCTCTTAAAAACTATAAGGTCATACAATGGAAACCTAAATGAAATGAATATGTAAACCATGAAAAGTCCATGTCGTGGAGTATGCCTATCATGTGTTTCTTACTGTAATTAGGTCATTGTCTAGGTTTACGTTGTTTGAGTAAGACATTGATGTGTACCCTGTGTTATCCTATTGTATGAGTGGGTTCATGTTTATGTAAGTGTCTTATGTGATGTTTAATTTCTTTACTTGGAGCCCTTGTGGTGTTGTGTAGCGAGAAATTAAAGACAAAAAAAATTATTTCGATAATTTTACTGTTGTATTTGTGTATCAATTTTGTGGGCGTCACAGCTATAGGGAAATTTTGTTTCAAAAAGGAATATGTGGATAAATGCATGTTTTTTTTTAGATAATTTTGCAAGAGAAATGAAATAGAGTTGAACAAAAAAAGTTAGCATTACAGGCATGATCTTCTCACTCATACTCTAAATCATAATGATTAAATTTTGTTAATAGTAGTGAGTGTTTTGTGTTCCTGGTTTTATGGAAGAACATTTATTTATAATTATATTTGTCTATTGTATTTGCATGTCAAATTTATGTAGAGATTCATGAGCTTCAATGTTAAATACTAGATGGGCTTGCACATTTTTGTGAGTTGGAATGACGTTTTAGTTTTTGGGTTAGTGTATTCTATACATGGAACAAGTTCTTGTGTTTTTTATAAAATTTGGGGCCGTGTTTTATTTTGGGATAGAGTATTTTTATAAGGAAAAAGAATGACATTCATACTCGATCGCGATTATGGTTTGCGTACTTTTACTTAAAAAATAAAAACAAATATCCCAGGATGTGACTGTGTATATATGACTGAAAATACTCGTTTCGGGTAATATGTTGAAATACATGTAAGGGTCTACATGTTGTATGTTTAGTTATGGAAGCATGTGCATGTTTTTGTGGTAGGACACCATAATTTGATTGCTTCCGTGTGAACGATGGGTTTCCCTTATCTAGGTATGTGTAACTTTGAGTGCATGTGGGTGTTTATTATTTTCTAGGATATAGAGACCATTATCTACCCTTCTTGGGTCTGCATATTTGTAAGATAATATATTGTTATCAACTCTCCTTTCTGTATTTGGTCACTTTACAAGAAAATATGAATGTTTCATTATATATATCTATGAATTAATGAATAATATATTCATGTTGTGCTTGAACTTAGAGTTTGATTTCTGTTGAGTGATAAAATTGTTAATGTTGTGAGTAGATAGTGGTAACAGGAAAGAATATTGTTTGGAAAATATAAATGTATTTAGAAATAACTAAATGAGTTGTACTAGAAGTCTGATTAGCATTCATAAGTTTATTGTTGATGAATTTTAATAGTTTGTTGTAAATTTCAATCTGAAGTTCATTATTTGAAGATGAAATTTGATTTGACGTGAAATACAAGTAAAGTATAATAATTGCAAAGTTATTTTGGTTTGATGAAATTTGATGATGTTATTCTTGTTGATATAAATTGTCTAGTTCAAATTACTAAGTTGATTTGATTTAGTACGCGGTCAAACTTGACTGTTATTATCATTATATAATGATTATGATATAGATAATATGTGAGTTAACTCATGACAGTTCTCTTGAATTGACCCATGTATATTTATCTCTCTTAACTGATGTACAAGTAAATAGGAGAAGTTCTAAAGTGAATACTTAGATTGATTTTATACTTTTTGTTGATTACAACCTTGCGATCACATGTAAAAAGGATCATTTTAATAAGTATCTTGTTTCTATTAAGTGATTTCAAGAAGAAATCCTAATTGAAAGGATGGGCATATGACCCCGATGTATAATCCTAATTATGAATTTTGTTGACTTTATAATGAAGAAAGTTGGTTTTGCAACTTCGTGTGATTTTGTGTTAATAAAGAAATGAATGGCCTATTTAATCGACCATGGTATATATACGAGAAGATATTATCTACCTCCCTATTTTAATGTCCATGTCTTCGTACAAACTAATGTTGATCTATTAATTAAATAAGTGTTTAAAAGACCTTTAGATGTATTATTAAGTCATTACTTAATCTAAATTCCTTACTTAACTAGTCCTATGATTAAATTAGAACAACATAAAGCAAGTTGTTGAACACAATGTTTATCATGGAAATAATAGTCATGATCATTAATGAGTTTATAAAGTAAAATATATATTGACCGTGAATAATAACGATATAATCTATACTTCATAATAAGAAGATATGATAATATTGTTCATGTTGTTAATAAAATCTAGTTGAGAATAAAAATGGGCATGGTCAACACGAAATGATTACTCTTAATTGTTATTTCCTTATGAAATAGTAAGTTAACCATTGCAAGTAAATGATATAATATACTCTATTATATAAGACAACATTTAGTAAACTAAACCAACCTTTGACTTGGGAAACCTATAATTATAACAAGATGACCTTACCAGAGGGTAATTAATAGTTTACTCCATAACATGAATAAGTTATAACGGCTGTTAGAAACACAATTGATTGAATTTAATAAGTCTCAAGTAAGATTTAACAATTATGACTTAGGTAAAAAAGGAGTAACTTAAGTCTCGTAGAACTTGTCACAAGATGAAATATGCTTGCGGCTAGAAAACCTGAAATACGACATAGATTAGATGTAATCTCACGTCATCATGTGTAAACATCTTGACATAGTTCTAACTAGGGGTAGTTACGGAAGAGGGAAAGAGGATATAATGACAATAATTCCATTATGTGGTCTCTCCCTATTCCATAAAGACCCAGAGTAAGTTGTGGTTCTTTTTGTTTACAGAGATGGTCCTATAAAGAACACACTCACTCTTTCTTAACATGTTCACCTTCTTAAATGTAAAAATCTATATATCGATGTCGTGATAATTGTTTGGTGATGGAAGACTACATCCCCAAGGCTTTTGTGCGGTCATGGGATAAATTGTTTATGCACGGATGGAAAATTTGGCCAAAGTAATGCAAGTAGTTGATTGCATTATCTGTTCACTGTATCTTTATTTTATATATGTCAGATACAAGAATACAAAGTCAAGAAATTGACTTTCATTGTAGAAGTTTAAGGATGGAAAGCATAGATTTCTCAACCTAGAAAAAGGTAAACCTGAACATGCACTAAAGATTATATGGTTGCTCACATAGAGAGAATTGAAGGGAGATAAGGATATACCCTTATCAATTGCACAAGGTTTATACATGGAAGAGTTATTGGATGGATCAAACTTAACTAAATAACTTGTTTAGATTTATTAGCTAGTTTATTTTGAGTTAACTCTATTACATACTTTGTGATTCGAAAGTGGAGATTTTTTTAAAATTCTTTAGTTTTGGGGAAATAATTGAGTGGTTAAATTTTGGTATCATAGATGTAGGTTCCAACTCTTGGACTTAATGGGGTTTTATGCTAATATTAAGTTATTCTTGTTTTAACAGGAAACATGGAATTTTTTAGTGGCGAATATTTGTAATTTGGAAAATATCAGGAATTTAGGATTATGAATTTAGTTATTTTTACAACCACGGAAGTGACCACGTTTCACCCAAAAATTTCACAAACAATAATTTTTCCCACGCGGATAGCCAATGGATCTCCAATCTCAAAGTATATTTTATATTGAATCGCCATGTGATTGACATGATGGAATTTTAAAACATTCTTGGATCGCTAAGAAATCTATGGAACTTTCCGGGTTCGTTGGTCTCAATTGCAACATGTATGGGATTTTTTTAGAAATTTGATTAAATTCACCACACACACACACACACACACACAACATAAATATAGATTATAGAATCATGTTGTCATGCAAATGTGCAACATGAAAATTCTCATTTTCAAGCATGACAACAGACCCAATGTCAAATTTTTTATTGTAAATCTTTCTGGACACTCTCCAATGTCAACCCATCCCCTGTGTCGGGCTTGTCCAATCCTTCCAAGTGGTCTTGAGTGTTATGTAAACCTTGTCCATAGGTGATTTATGGAAATCAAGATCATACAAGTACTTTCAAGGTGGTAACTTTCAAAGAAAGTTTTTCAAGAAGCTTAAAAGGGGCTATTATTAGCCTTTATGAAGTTGGTGCACACCCTCTAGAGCAGAAGAAAAGGTTAAAATTCATCAAGGACTATGGAGGAGATAAGAAAATTGTGCAACTGATTTTGGAAGATAGTGAGAAAAATTTTAGAGGTTTTGGAACAAGTTCTGCAAAAGTGGGTCTTCAAGGGTGAAGGAGCTTGTAGTACAAAACAACACCTGAGCTTCGGGAAGTGATTTCGGGAGCTCCGTAAGGAGTTGGAGGTTAAAAAAAATATCAATGGAAAATTATTTAAATAATCTAAGTGATGGATCTCCCAAGTTTTTCGTAAGGCATTAAAAATGTTTCCCACAGTCTACTTTATGCATGCACAACTGGTAATCATGAGAAAAAATGATAGTTTTAGGGGTTTGTAAGCATAATCAGAGGATTAGACCCATTCAATTATTTTAAAAATGTCATTTCCAGTAAATTTCATATGAATAAGTGCATGAAAAGACCTCCGGACGCTCAAGTCATGCCTCTGAAAAGCTTCTCTCTAAGGTATGCATTCAGGAGTAGTCAATTTTCTGGGTGGACACATGTCACTCGCAGGTTCAAAGAGGAATTTTTTGTCCCAAATGTCCCAAAAATTTGGGACACTTGGGACAAAAAATTTCACCCAACTCCATTTTAGCCTCCTTGACCTTCATATGACCATGACAAAGCTAAAACAAACAAGTTAAGCCCATGTGCACCATTCCTTAGAACCCTCTGTCGTCGAATCCCGCAACGCCACTTATCAACACCAGTTGAGGGTGGATTTTATACACCAAATTTCCCAAGCCTTTGGGACGTATGGGACATAAAATTCCACCCAAGCCTAGCCCCTTCCCTGGTCATCCATGTGACCCAGTTTCAGCCCCTAGGTGCTTTCCACACACACACACTCTCTCTCTCTCTCTCTCTCTCTCTCTCTCTCCTCCACTGGCCAATCTCACTATTCCACTTGTCACAAGGAGGGTGAGACAAAATTTTGTGCAAAAAATATCCCAAACACTTGGGACACAAATTCCGCCCA
The DNA here is from genome assembly GCA_019776745.2 of Taxus chinensis. NCBI lineage: Eukaryota > Viridiplantae > Streptophyta > Pinopsida > Cupressales > Taxaceae > Taxus > Taxus chinensis. The sequence continues at coordinate 921,364,075 of CM034147.1, read as the reverse complement.
AGCCATTGAGGAGTTAAAAATTCATTTTTTGCAAATTTAGAGTTGTTTTTGTTGCTTCTTCCCTATGTGTGCAAGAACTTCACTGCCAGAAACATCATTCAAAATTCATAGCCATTGCTTCCACCTCTCCATTTATCCATTTAAATTCTATTCCAATTTCTCCATGATTGAAACAACATCCCAAATAGTGCTTTTTCAACAGGTACCATGGCCATTTTTTACCAAAAGCTTCCATGATAAGAAATGATGAAATCTTCATAACTCATTATCCGTAAATCGAATGCTCTTGAAATTTTGGCAATAACTTCCTCTTCTAGGAACCTTAAAGCTGAAGTAAATAGATAATTCAAAGGCACCCCTATTTATTTATAGTAAAAAGATTAAAAAAAATTGTGTCCTAATTCTTCTTCTCCAATTTCCCTTTGATTTTGGAGGCGACTCGAGCTAAAAATTGAAGCACAAGTTATATGAGGAAAAAATATCTCACTGGAGTTGTTTTCATCATAATACGAGGTATATAAGAGAATTATCAAAAGATTAGTGACTCCATTAATGACTGCCATGGTAGCTCCATGCTTGAAGCCCGCACCAAGAAAAATAAAATAAAATATTTTCAAGCATTTCGGTGGGCAAAGCATAGTGAAATTTGGAGCACGAGATCTGGACAGAAATCCGAACCTAAATATATCATCCCCATTGTAAACCAAGGCCATTTTTATCACTTACTAAAAATAGCATATCCCATGCTCCTCCACATGCTAAAAATAGTAAGTTCCCAAAATTACAAGTTTGGATCACCCAGGTCAATCGGAAAAGATGCAAAATGAAAGACAAGAAAAAAAATGGCAGTTTTCCCAAAATAGTAGGTTAGGAAAAAGTAACCTACTAAAAATAGAAAGTTGCTAAAAATGACAACACATCATCAACTAAGAAGGATGAAGTGTGCCAAAAGGTTCAAAAGATCATATTGAATCAAAATGGGTGATATATCCCAAAATAATAGGATACAGTCCTACTTGCTAAAAATAGAAAATCTCTATTTTGGGTGAAGAAAGTTATAGATGGCCCATACAACTTCCCACTTTTTCAGTGGCACCTCAAGTAACCAATATGTTGAAGTTGCTAGGCCTAGGGTTGATAATCCCATGGAGGAAATGACTCCATATAGAGTATGAGTTGACCCGCATCTTCATTGGGTCCCAGCTGTGCGCAAGAGGGTGACTCTCACCTGTTCAAAGGATCCTCTTCCCGCCTTCTTGCTCGGAGCGAAGAATACAAGAAAACAATTGTACAATTGGAGGGACAGGTAAAAGTTGTCAGTGCTTACATTCAACCCTTCATCGGAACCTGAAGTCAACATCCTTATCATATGCGATCGAAGACATCATCACCTCCAATCAACATGTGTTGATCCAATATGCAATCAAGATTGAGCTGACTGAGGATAAATGATGCAGGGTGAAGGCTTGCGGTGAAATGGGTTTGAGAAAATCATCGAGCATAGTTGAAAAGTATTGTTTCCGGGTGTCATTTCTCTCATCAAGTACATCCTTACAACTTTGTTGAAAGCTCGTAGAAACAAAGGAGGAGTTTGCAAAAGAGGTCAATCATTTGGTTAAGATGTTCCCATTGATGATCCGAGATGATCTCCTTCGACTCTCACACCCTCATTTAGTAAGAGCGTGTTCGTATCCGCTGTAGAGAACCATGTCCTAGGTTTGGATCCGTGTCATGGATGTGAAATATGCAATGCTCAAGAATGCATTATCTGAGTTGGACTCTTGTTAGACAACATGCTTTCAAGATATTGGCATGATGCTCTACAAGCTGTGTTTAGAGGCTTGAATTCCCATCGCTCACTGAAGACTCAGTCATCTAAGAGAACTCATTGTCTCATTCCAAGAGCTAATCAAGAAAGAGGTAGGTAACTCTCTCTCCTTCAATGAAGACAACTTAGAGTCCCTAGAAAATCATCTTGAGATTTGCATTGCTGCAATTGTAATGGATCACTCAAGAATGGCTTCATCAACACTAAGAGGATCAACCGATGGGTCCATCGAGAAAGCCATAAGTTGACAGCTGGGATAGCTCAATTCATCAAAGAATTCAAGGAACAGGAACTTCACTCCATCGAGGGAGCTTCTTCATTGGATATGACAACCTCTCCCTTCTTCTCTCTTTCTCCTTCTTCCTTCCCTCCCCTTTCTAATTCTTTGTTGGGCATAATCATTGTATTTTGTCTCATTCACTTAAGTGACTTCATAAAGTTACATTGTAAAAGCCCCTTTAATTTATAAAAAGGGAACTTATTTCTCACTTCTTAGGAAGGTGAAAAGTTACATGAGTTGAATGAGACCATGAAGAGTCATGTGGGGGGGGGTACAGTGCAAAGAGTCAATTTGCATATTGCTATAAATTGGGATGGCTTCTCCATTCCAAAACATCCGGAAAGTTAGAAATTCTTGGTGGCAATATGTGAATTGTTGTAGCTTGATTGAATATTTTGTACTCATCAATACACATGAAATGAAAGGCTATTTTTCTTCCATTTTCCCTTTCTCATGTTTCTTCTATTTCTCCTCTTATATGCACTTTGCAAGCATAATGATCCCAAAGAGAGCTTTGTATCTTTGATAAATGAATCTCAAAGAACTTTGTGTCTATGCGGGTTTTGCCCTGTCTCACTAGATAGCTTCATTGTTGCTTTCCTCTATATTGAATGTTGAACTACTTCGATTACTGGGTGCGAACTTTGCAATATGGCCTACTCACGACAAGTAATCTTCCTTTCCTAATTTCTCTCCTTCCACCTCTCATTGCTGTAATTTATTCCCTTGTACCCTGTACAAGCACTTTGCCACAGGTTCAGTGGAGTGTTCTTGTGTGATCCCTGACCTATTTGGCTAACCCAAAACATTTATTTTAGTATTAGATTAGTCACATTCAATAATGGGAGCTACACCATTCAATGCAGAGGGGTGTAGCCTCGTGAATGTTGGTGGAGACACCAACATGTCACAAATTTTATGGCAAGGTCCAGGTCGGATACCACGGACTGAGTATTTAAATCTTCAAGACTTCGATTTCTAAACTAGTATATAGTCGTCGGCTTTACAATCAGATTTGGGTATGGATATATTACCCTCTAACTAAATTTCACGACTAAGGAAATCAAAGATATACCCAAATACATTAGATATCAAACCTTGATAACAGTGAGGAGTAATAAGCTTCAACCATTGTGTCGAATACCTAAATGAAGTTCACTGAGTTTTAATACAACTCATAATATTAAAAACCATTGGAATATACATACACAAATCCCTCAAAGAAGAAGGGATTCGATATACCCTAGTAGATATAATCCCTAATAAAACAAACCTCGAGTTTAAGTTCATACCAACACCAACTGTTTGTGCTTAACTCAACGACTTCAAGTATAATGCCACATAAGCACATTACAAGAAAACCCTCTAAATAAATACTATACGGAATCACTGAAATAGTATTTTATTTACCCAGATCATTCATATACGGAGATAAAACGATATAATTTCCAGATTTATATAAAATAACTAACACCGAAAACCACTTAGCATTAACAAGCTTAATACATAATTTCGTACATGAAAATAACAAATGGAGAAACATATCAAGGAAGGGATAGAGTCCATCATGCCTAGAGGAATGAATTCGGTCAAAATTGTGGGATTTGGTTCAACATCTCATATCGGAATTTTGTCAAATAGTTTGTGTGCATCCACAATTCCACCATTTTGCATTTGCTTGGAAGTTTCTATGGGTGTTTAAACCAAAAGAGATCATTTTGAGCATATCTTGCTACCATGGTGCTCTATAAGATGATGTCCGGCTAAGGTATTTCCTTGAAAATCCTTAATTCGACGCATCCCATGACACCACATTTGTATGAGGTAATCCTGCAACCATCTGGCGCATTGTGTTTACACTCACAATAAAACAAAATCTGACAAAATATAGTTTGTGTTGTTCATACCCTTTCAAAAGATATGATAGCCACGACTGTGCATCTACTCCCAAGATATTATTTTGGCGCACTGAGGGGGCTATTAGAAATGGACCAGCAGAGGGTTTCACACAGAGGGAGAGTAAAAGAGACAAATCTTGTCAAAGACATAAGTGGGATAGCAGGAAACACACTTTTAGTGTCTTAATCAAAACAACAACTACTTGAGAGAAAGATAAACAATAGGAAAACAAAGTGGTAGTTGGTATCTACTCAAGGATGGTGCAACGGTGCATGTAACATATGCACATAAAAAGTAGAAGAAGCAAAATCCATACAACAAGGCATTGTGCACCTCACAATCCTCAATCTTCTTCTTGTATTCTACATACAACCACAAAACAACGACAACAAAAGTTTCCTCCCCTTTCAAATACATTGAACCTACATGAGATGCAGCTACAGATTCAAATCCATCAATTTGTGTAAAGTGAATTGAGGAGATACTCGGTTACTGATTTATCTATGCGTGCAAGACTTGTTTAATCCATAACATGACTGGTTTAACCCATCATGGTACTAACCTTAGGCGGCTATTGCTGAGAGCTTCGTTCAACAAAGTTCCTTGTATTTTTGTTTATTTAATTCTGAGCGATTTGCACTCGTTGTAACTATCCAATTACTGCTAGATCACAATGTTAACTATGGTTCTAGTGTGGTCAATGCCTTAGATCTCAAGTAAAGTGGTTGTACTATTATGCAAGGAAAGTGACATTTCTGAAAGGTTGTCCAGGATGTGTCCATCTCCATCTTCTACTGGGAATGATGCCCCTTTCTCTGCCACACGCCTGTCATCCTCCTTCCAAACTCCATACGAATTGTTTTACACTTTGCCACATGTATTCCACCTTTTAATTTTTTTTATTATTTTTATTCCTTTTTTTTCTTTTCTTTTAGTTTGGGCACTACAATGTCCATATCCAGAATTGCATTCATGGCCACAAAACATGCACAGTGGGGAGAAATTCCACTATCTCCAAAAATCCCAAAAATAACTTAGCAATACAAACGAAGAAAATGATCAAAGAGAGAAGGATTACGAGCACATTTAGGGTTGGCTTCTCAGGGAAGCTAACCATTCCTAAGGAGTTGGTCATGCATTGAATGTTATTAAACCCAAAACCTAATTACTACGGTTTTTACATACCACGTACTCCTTACACGAACAAGTTGCACATTACCTTTGCCAAATTATTTACCTGAGTCACCATGCAACATAACTTACTATGCCATGAAAGTCAAACACGGTTGTAATGTATATGCCACGAAAGGAAAGCATGACATTGTTATATGCCATCCACTTTAATCAAGTGGATTAATATTCATAGATTTAAGAAATCCTTTTAATCATTCATACACCTTAATCAAACTTAATATAAATATTACCCCATGCTCATATGCCATGTTTTCTAATAAATCCACACTTTCTACGTCTTTTGTCCACGTCATTAATGCCTCGCGATTCAATATGCCACGAGAGCTAATATCATTGATATATGTCACGAAAGCCAAGTGAGTTTTCAATGCATGCCACACCACTTAATATGCAACGAAGGCCCAACAAAACACTTGTGTGTGTGTGTGTGTGTGTGTGTGTGTGTGTGTGTGTGTGTGTGTGTGTGTGTGTGTGTGTGTGTGTGTGTGTGTGTGTGTGTGTGTGTGTGTGTGTGTGTGTGTGATAGTTAGTGCCAAGTGATCTAACAAATGACTCGAAGGAAGAATTCAAGCAAGAGAACAAACATGAATAAAATTATTGCCTTCCGAATATTTTCTGAATTTGACTTTTGTACTGCATAGGTTAGGAGTATCAAACACTAATATTCTAATATTGTGATGATCACATAATGATCTAGTAAATTATCAATAAGCCAACAATCATTATCCAACATACGATAAAACATATATTTGACAGAAAATGTCGATGTGAGCTAAGACTCATGGTAGGTAACTTTATTTAAACTAGCAGACGATTTATTGGCTATCTATACGATCATCAATTTCAAGACTCGAAAGGACGAGATGTTACAAAGATCCTTGCAAATTGCTTGCAATTTTTCTCTCACACAAATCAAAGCAAAATAACTTGCACATTTCATATGTATAGAAACTATTCATTGACTAGTTTGTGAATGAATAGTTATCCTTTTCTTGAGGTGAACATTTGATTGTGCCTTCTCCACTAATGTGCATTCATTCACTTCAAAACAAATATATTCATTCATTAATCTCTTCATAAACAAACACTTACCCTTAACATTTACTCGCACTAAATTCCCTCTTCCTCGCCAAATAAATGTGTGTCATACATGTTATTTTTATTTCAAATGTTTGTTACATATAAATGATTGCTTACCATTTTCCTTAAGATTCTAACATTCTCTCACAATAATCAATTTCTATATATATATATAGAAATATGAGTATCCACCTCGTATTTCATTTTTTGTTTAAACTTTCCAAACAAAAAAAATACATTTTTGACACGATTTTCCATACCATAGGCTTGTTTTAACTATGATTGCAAGGTAAAATGTGTTAAAAGTATGTTCCATAACTTAAGAGTATGCATGGAAAACATTGGAGGCCAACGCCTCGATTTATTCTTCTAATTATCTTTTACATATATTAATTTTTTTTAAAAAAGCTAAAATGTAAGTATTTGAATTACAGATGAAGTTTAGTATTTATTTATATTTTTGTTCGTTAAGATTTCTCTATCATATGTTATTTATATTTATATTTTCTATCCGTTAAGATTTCTCTATCATGCGTATTGGATGAGCCGGTTTGGAAAAGGTTTAAACAATCATTTTCTTTGTCAAAAAGGTCAACTGTTGCAGTGTCCAAATATTTTCTGAATTTGACTTTTGTATTGCATAGGTTAGGAGTATCAAACACTAATATTCTAATATTGTGATGATCACATAATGATCTAGTAAATTATCAATAAGGCAACAATCATTATCCAACATACAATAAAACATATATTTGACAGAAAATGTCGGTGTGAGCTAAGACTCATGGTGGGTAACTTTATTTAAACTAGCAGACGATTTATTGGCTATCTAAAATAAAGATCATTTTTTAATTTCAGATACTCATTTTTTTATAAAATGAATGTTTATTAAAGATCCTAAGAACATTAATTAGGTGTTGAATATAATATTTTACATCAATCACATCTAAGATCACAATCTATACTCCCTACTTAGGCTCTATTTTATTAGAAGGCTGTTTTAGAACTCACACCTAAAACAAGTCATGTATAGTAATTGACTCATTCACTTATATTAGTTTGCACAATGAATATAATCAATTATCCTTAGATAGCAATTTTTTAATTATATCGAACAGTTGTTTAATCGTTTCTTTCTTACAAAATTAAACACACAAGTAATGAGTAAGCATTCAATTATACTGATCAAAACAAATCTAGGGTATGTCATTGCACCTCTGGACGCTTGAGCATTTGGACAACATAAACAAAAGCAAACTTACCCGTAACTTTTTATTCGAACTCATATTTGATTCCCTCTATGCCGACGCCTATGAATGCCATTAATATGCACCTGTCCACTATCATGTCAAACTCACTTTGCTTAATGCACGTTAGACGAGAATATTATCCCTTTGATTCACATTGGGGCCTTCGGCTCAAGCCAATAGATTCCACTGTAGTAATCCTATGACTTGACATTGAAATGATCCTTGGTTTACAGAATTGTATGCATTCGAGCCTTCACTGTTAATTGATACTGTCCACTATGTCCATCTCATAGGTGTGTGTGTGTCACTCGAGGAAATATGTTAGTACCCAATCTTTGTTATTTCACGAATACTTTGATTTTTGAAACTTGCATTTGGCGAAATTCTACGTGTATGGATATGACTAATTTGCCTAAAAATTCTGGGTTCAAGTTACTTTTACGGGTCGGTTCATCCAACGTTTACACCAATAGGCAAATTGTTTTAACTCATGATCGTCATTAGTGTAAAATTGAAATGTGTAAAAGTATGGCTTCCATGTGTGTGTGTGTGTGTGTGTGTGTGTGTGTGTGTGTGTGGTAGTATGCATGGAATATCACTATTGTTGGAGGCCAAGCAGTCGCTAAGCTATGCAAAGTGTTATTTACAATGACTAAATCTAATGGACTTTTCTCATATATTAAAATTTACCCTAGTCTAGCCAAGGTTATCTTGTGACCGCTAAGCTCTAAATATCAACATTTTTTCACAAAAAAAAAACACATTTTTAGATTTTTTAATTAATGAAATTGAATTATTAATCCTTTTAATTAATTCAAGAGAAATATGACGAAATATCACTATGGTTGGAGCCTAGTGGCCGCTAAGCTATGTGAACAGATGATTTACAATGATAAAATCTTAATGGACTTTACTTGGGTCTTAAAATTTACCCTGGTCCACCAAATGTTACCTAGCGATTGTTAAGCTCTTAATATCCTGTTAAGGCATTACCAATGTAGCTAGCGACCACTAAGCTTTAAATATCTACATTTTTTCACCAAAAAATCACATTTTTATTTTATTTTTTATTTAATGAAACTGATATTCTCTAATCCGTTAAGATTAATCTCTAGAAAAATCATGGCCAAATAGGTCATTATGGATGGAGCCTAATGACCACTAAGCTATGCAAATAGGTTTAAACAATCCTTTTCTTTGTCAAAAAGACGCATAAAGAAAGCGAAAAGGTCAACTGTTGCAGTGTACGAGTGTCATATCCCACTTTCTTAAAGAGACAAAAGCTTTGACTGGTAAATTGTAATGGCCAATGGGCGCCGCTCCCAAACACATCGACATTGAAGAGACCACATGTCCTCCTTTAATTGATTTCTGATCTCGACTGAAAGTTGTAAAGCACCCAGATGTTATTAATATTAAATAACAAAGGTGCGCTGGCGGACGCTGCCGACGAAGACGCGTTAATGAAAACGGATTAAGTAGGTATTGTGGACAGCACAGATTCGAGAACGTCGATCGATTGTAGCAACTTTTGCAAACTACAGCTGGCATGCATGGGTTTTTTGGATATCGCGCATCGTGCTCGTTTTCTTTTATTATCATTTTGGCGGCGGCTCTGAGCCCAGCCGACCAACCATTTTAATGCTGAGTTTGGGGGATTTAATATTTTATATCGTACTTTTCGTACGCACAAGTACGGTAGGGTGGGGGACAGTCTGGACATTTATTACACCGGGCTGCGGTGGTTTTCCTATTTTAATTCAGCTTCAGTAGCAGTGGTTAGCAGTCCACTGTCCACAGTCCAGTTGTCCAGCCCATTCACCGACTCATTCTTTCGAGTCTCGACCTGTACAGAGTACCTACCTGGTCAATGATTTCCTTTTTTTATCACATATTTAGAGCTTTTTTCCGTTTGTAAAATATGGTTAAACTTTGTTGGAGATGTTTCTCTGGTACACAAATAATACAACTCTACAATTTGCAATAGTTAAATAATAATAGTTTTAACAACTATTATATACCTTTACTCCTAAAATTCGAGCATAAACTGTAGATTTCATTTTTTAAAATAGGTTTTTAAGTTATTTATTACTCATTAAATTGTATGATTTTTGTGTATTTGTTTTTCACTGATAGTTGGTTTAAATTATGTGTTACATTTGCATTCATTGATTGTCGTATTGGTTTTCCATGTCGATACTAATGTTGATGTCAAGCATTCGACAATGTCAATTTTGACAAATATTTTACTTTTTTGACACATTTTTCCTCCTATCAATAATCTTCATATACTTTGGTCACCTCCATCTTCCAATTTCACATACTTAGGATCACTTTTAGTTTTCATAAGATCACTTACATATACAACTTTGTTCTCGGCTGTTAATTTTCATATCCATGCATTCTGACCCCATTGTCAAGTTCAACCACCATAAACATGTTTAGCCACGAACATATCATCCTTGTGCCACACGTGTCATTTTCCGTTGCAATAGTCCCTTTTCTAATCAAGTACTATCATGAGTTTGACCTAGCCTTGATTTTCAAGTCCGCTTGCATAGCAAATTGAGTAGAGTCTCCTATGTAAACAATAACTTGTAAGTCATTATACGTCATTTATCACCTTCTAGATCAGTGCACAAAGGCTATACACATCCTAAATCAACTCCAAAACTAGTACATGAGTTCAATTATAAATTTAAAGTACTCCCAAATCCATAGTTGCATGAAGTGTCTTGTACCAAGAGAAGTGTTCATGTATTCACATTGATTTGAAACTACACGCATTGACTCGTCATATAGGCTCAAAGAGTGAAGTAGGAAAACTTCACCCACATTGGAAGAAATATATAACCCCTAATCCTCAGTATGTAGTGCAAAACTTTCACATAATGGTGTGTAGTAGGTCAGTCTAAGGTTAGTTCAGACCCATCTTCCTTTATCATTCAAGGTTTTCTAAGGTTTGAGAGAAAGAAAACCAATTAAGGAGAATAGCATAACAAAACTTTAGATCCAAATTATAGAAGATCAAAGATAGTGGAACATACACCAAAAATTGAAAAGCTCTCATATCAATACAAGATGAGTTCTATAACCATTAGACTAATTCGGCACAAACTTGATCCTCTCCTTAAAACCTTTCCTAAATAAGGTTTCAAATTGCCATTTTTTGGGGTATGTTGACAAGCATGTTATGATCTCATTTCGAACTTTTGATTCTTATGTGTGGGTAAGTGCAGCAAGTTGGGGGACCAAAAAGTGGACATGAAAACCCAAAATTCACGTATTGCGATCACAGTTTTTAAACCCGCAATTGCGGGTTGTTTTCTTCAGGTTTGGGAATTTCCGAACCTAAAACCATGATCACGGTTTATAAACCGTGATCGCGGTCCTCTAAGACGAAAATAACAGACCCGTGACCCCCCCATTTTCCCCATTTTTCCCTGCGAACTGCAACTTCTCCCCCACTGTTGGCACTCGCACTTTGAATACCCCCTACAAATTTCTCTTCAGACTTCTGGATCACGAAATTTTTAACTAACAAAGAGATAAGCCCTCAATTTTGATCAAATTTCTTGCATTTTAGATTTTTTGTGATTTTCATGGGTTTTTCATTTTTTTTTATGTATACAATTTCTTTGTTTTGTCGGTTGATTAGCAAGGTGGTAATCCTCTAAACCATCCAAATATTCCTCAAACCCCTCCAAACATTCCTCAAAACTCTCCTCCGAACGTTCATCTACCTCCTGTGGTTCCTTCTGTCCCCACAAAACCAACAGGAACACAAAGTGATATCATTAAAAGAATGCGACAAAATAAAATTGCCATTGAGAACCTTATTCAGAAAATAAGACAAAATCGTGCCACAAATCCATCCCACATGACTTTAGCCAACACACTGCAAATATTGATTGGCAAATTCGACTCTGTATCCAACCAAAAGATAGATGGAATACCTTTAGAGATGATTGTAGGCATTGGTATGTAGATAAATTATCCCATGCAGCCGTAAAAAGACAAAAAAAAAATGTAAAAGACTACATTTGTGCATTATTTACTGACCCGAGAACTAATGGCCCCCCGCGATTACTTGCAAACGGTTCCCAATCCATTGGTGTCACAACGACTGAATCAAAAACAATTTTTGGAACCGATGGTGGATGGTTTTTTATTATCCACCATGCAACAACAATGAGGTTCCTCTCTATTTTTTGAAGAATTTTTATTGCGAGTTTGTGCTTAATGAGGTCCCAAATTATTGATGATGGTGGAGGCACCATTTCTAGCACACCAAACCACTACGGATCATGTGGTGTCATATGCACTGCAGGCGAGACATCATTTGCTGGATCAATGGATCTCTTTTCTCTAGATGAGTTGATGGCAAATTTTTTGGAAATGGTGCAAATGATCCTGATCTTTCATAGGTAAATGTCAAATAAATATAATATATATACAAAAACTTATTTCATTTGAGATTTTAATATATCTACACACATATGTATGTATATGTATGTATATATATTTAGTGTCTACAATGTAAGTAACTTGAAACTTACATTTGTAACGCGCCTAGCTATGTCGGATGTGTCCTTCACCATCTCTTGTTGTTTAAAATTAAAAAAAATTAGCTTTTACATGTATGTATGACGTAAATCAAATACATACATACATGTGTGTGTGTGTGTGTGTGTGTGTGTGTGTGTGTGTGTGTGTGTGTGTGTGTGTGTGTGTGTGTGTATACACACACACACACACACACACACACACACACACACACACACACACACACACACACACATGTATGTATGTATTTGATTACGTCATACATACATGTAAAAGCTATTTTTTTTTAATTTTAAACAACAAGAGATGGTGAAGGACACATCCGACATCGACATGCTAGATACTGTAGCTAGGCGCGTTACAAATGTAAGTTTCAAGTTACTTACATTATAGACACTAAAATTAGGTCACACTCCTCTTGGTCCCTCGTCAAATAAATACCTTGAACACATCCACCTAGCCATGGCCCCCTTCACCCCACTATAATATTAATTTAATTATTTAATTAAATTAATTCATTATCCTCACCATATTTATTATTTAAATATCCTAATTGGGATAATGCCCACATATCCACCTACCTAGACACCTCATCTAGCCACCTCATCCTAAGACCTATTCTTAGTAAGTTGCCATAACTAACTAAGACCTACCCAAACCCTAAAAATCAATGCCTACATTCCCTCTAACCACATTCCCACATGTTAGAAGGAGGTTTCCATGCTAATCCATGGAGGGTAAATGAAATGAGATCCCAGAAAATCAAGGGGATCTACCTAGTTTAGTAAACCTAGGAAATCCCGCCCTAACCGACGCCGATTACCCTTAACCGCCACCGGTTAAGCCGAAACCATCATCGGTTACCATTTAACTCCCAAAACAACCTTATTTCGAGGTTGGCACATTTTTTTGGAGAGAGAGAGAGATCTTCTGAGAACAAGTGAGAAACCAGAGAGTAAGCAGAACCAGATCAAAACACCCATAGAGCATCACGACGGGACATCCACCGACAAGTGATGAAAGCACCTTGTCATTTGAGCCAGAGCTATCTTCCCCACCATGAGAACTGTAAGCAGAACCAACATCCGTACAAGCATCAAAACACCCATAGCCAGTACCCGAAGCAATCACACAGCCACCTGCCTTCACGGGAGCATCCGAGCGCCAACACTACCCAAGTTCATTTGATCACCCACCATTACCAACCAGGCATCAAGCTCGTACAAATAGTAAGTTTGTTAACCTGCATTGGTTCCTTGTCATTTGAGCAGATCCTTTTACATTTGTTATTAGTTTCTACTTTCATTTCCATTCCCCACCATTTTACCTCCATGCAAACTTGACCATCCTTTTACCCACACCATTGAACTGTCCATATCTAGACTTTCATCATTCCTGTGCATATCCAGGATCCATACGAATCTCGCCATTGCCCTTCCACCTTCATCTAATCCCAGATCTATCACCCAACCAAGTTTTATTGAGTTTCTTGTACCCCGACCATACCGACGTCGGTCACCCATAACCATCACCGGTTAACCTAAACCGACGTCGGTCTCTGTGTCTTTTATCAGAAACCCAGATCAGAGCCTAAAACCACCACCAAATACCCTAAACTGACCAGAATCTGACCTGACCAATAACAGTATCCTGACAGTGACCTTGACCTTCAGATTCAATCATAGCTTAGCCTGTTGTGAATGAATTTGCTTATTGTAGACGAATGAGATACCTAAATCATTTTAACTACAGTAGGATTTACTTTATTACCAGCATTAAGTTGTTTTAAACAGTGGATTGACAACCGTCTAGGAAGTATCACACTTCCCGGATCTAGCACACGCTAGGCAGTCCACTGCATATATTGTTTAACTTTTATTTGGTGGTCTTGTGTTCCATTTCAGGTAGTTCCTCCAAGAAAAAAGGAAGCTCTCACGATCAGCTGTGGATTCAGAAGTCATACGCGCAACAACCTATCAACCAACATTTCAACAGGTATTCCTCCTATGCCCATTACCCTCATTTGTTTCGTCATTTTCTAAGAAACGCTCCAGAATCAGGTGAAACATTTTGGCACGCCCGGTGGGACCCATTCGGGGTTCCTTGCATTCATTCATTTCTAGGTGAAAAGTTGCATGTTTGTTTCCTTTCTAAAAGGTTCTCACATTAAAATTTCTCCCTTGGAATCTTCTCTTCTTCTATTGTCTCAAAGTAATCGTGTTTTGGTGCTTAAAAATGAACTCTTCTTCTATTTCATTAGCATCACATTAGTGAAAGATCATACTCTTCTCCTATTCATCTTATTGTGTCATCGAATTCCATATTTCGATTTGGGTTTAAAATTAACTTCATTTCATTCTACTTTTCTGCATTAGCTCACATTAATTGAGGGCAACCTATACGCTGGAAGTCATGCCCAGCTGATGGTTGACAAACGAATCGTAGAAAAGCACTTCCTTTCTCTTTCTCTCTCTCTGAGTCTTATCCAAACATCACAAATTTAAAATACACACATTCTTAAACAACATCTTTCCTGGAAGAAGTTGTAGGTGATCACACGATCACGGTACAGTGGGCACCCAGCTCGCTGCTCTGTCGAGTCATACTTCAGAGCAAAGCCCCCCCACCATAACATACCTGAAACCTCTCCTTGTAGATCTCCTTCTTCATAGGAAGCCATCCTCACCAAAAAACTCTATTTTACAGTTCATGAGTCAGTCCTTAAAATAGCATAAGCTAAACAAACATAATAGAAAGGCACTCTTAGGATCGTATTTTCTTAGTGTTTCTGCTTGGCTTGCATTTTGAGGTGAGAGGTTTCGCTCTTCATTTTCTTATTTCCCTTGCACGCTCCTCATCACAGTTGGTGTATTCCAGCTTCATCTGAGTGTGCCTGGACCATATTCTCATCATTCCCAGAATTTTGGGTTTGATTCCACATCAAATTTTAACTCACAACCACATTTTCTTCATCACTGTTTCAATTTCACAGTAACCGGTGTCGGTCCAGCGACCATCGTCAGTTACCCTCTGACCATCATCGGTTATACCCAACCAGGTCGGTTCACTGTTCTTTTGGTTAACCTACCCAAAAGGACACCTATTCACCTTCTTCAGTATTTCAGAGTCCTTATGTAACTCTTATCATATCCATTGACCTGGTAAATCTCATCAGTATTTGGCATACCTGGAAAATTTGGCCTTATACCTTGTTTTTGACCAACTATCCACTTTCCACAGTAACCGGCAGCGGTTACCTGTGACCGGCGTCAGTTTAACCTAACCGGCATCGGTTAGTCTGTGTCATTTTCCAGCTGACATTTGATTCCTAATCCACCTACTACCACCTGTCTCTCCTATTTTCTGTTGTATTTCTGTGTCATTTACAGAAAAAATAGTCCAACCTGATCAGTACCTGTTCACATGGTGCTGACCCAAAGCCAAGCGAACACCCTCATATTCCATGCCAGTTGTCAACCACTCCCACCTAGTCCTTCACCACCTTCTATTTTATCACCCATGGATCCTACCCAACCTATCACTATCGCTACCAGGAGACAAGGAGTTCACACGACTCCTTGACCAAAATCCTGCCGCCTTGTAGTTTTACCTTTCCCACTCATCCACTCGAGATGCCTCGGGTCAGTTGATATACGGCATGCCCATATCTATCCCCCCAATCTCGTCCCCACTCCTGCGTCAGCCCCATCTGGCTCCGTGCTTGCCCGCATCTACCTTACCCCCAGTCATTTCACAGCTAGGCCCTATACCCGCTATGACTGTCACGTCTGCTACATCCGTTGTACCCTGCCACATCCACTATACCTTCGCCAACCACCTAGAATACAACCTCATCCATGCCTATTGTCTCTCATATACCCGTAGCTACACTACCACCCCCGGTGTCGGTGACCCCTACCCCTTTTCAAAACGTCATCCTTTCTATTCCACAATCTTTAGCCCCCATTGCCACTAGGGTCACCACGACCCTTCCACCTCCATATACGTACTATCAGCAGCCTCTTGTTTCATCTATTATTCACTCTGGGTACGTACCCCCTATTTCACTACCTTCTTCTCAATCTACCTACACGGCAGCACCATATACTGGAATGCCACCCTTGTTACATGCCCAACACCAACCCTCTTACACTACAGGAGGCACCCATCCATCACAACCTACCAACGACCTAATCAAGTTAATGATGGACAAGATGCAGACATTGGAAGCATCAGTTTCTGGCTCACGCAACTCTCTCACCTATGATGAGATTTGTAATGAGCCTATCCACCCATCCATTCCTATTCGTCCATACCCCATGCATTGGGAAATGCCTAAATTCAACCATTTTCAATAGCAAGGAAGACCCGCAACAACATTTGCGTCTTTCAAACATGGGTGCTACCTAATCGCCCACGATGATGCTTTGCTCTTGAGGACCTTTCCCATGTCTCTGACTGGACCTGCGTTAGATTGGTATAGTGGGTTACCTAGACACTCTATATTTTCATTTAATCAGGTAGCCCAAGCCTTCTTGGATCACTTCTCCATTAACATTGTTAAGAAGGTTACCATGACTGACCTATACTCCACGCGTCAGTATGATGATGAATCTATCATAGATTTTGTTGCTCGCTGGCGTAGCCTGATCAATCAACTCACATTCCAACTACCGCAAACTGAACTCATCAAGCTCTTCACATGGGCTTGTGCTAGGCATATCTCACCAACCCTGTAGGTCCAAACTTTCCGAACCTTCGACGAAGCATTCACCATGGCACGAAAGCTAGAGATTCGGGCCATCGAAGAGAAGAAAATCCAACTACGTAATAAGAATTTGGCATTCAAGTCAAATGATACCTCTTCTTCTTCCAAACCACAGAACAATTATTCAAAGGCCAAGGGGACCGCTAACGCAGTGGTACTCAAAGCTGGCCCAGCTCATCCATCAAATCAGGCTAGCCCCTCATCTAATCTCTCACCCGTTCAGACTTTTCAATTCAGACGGGAACAACAGAAATATACCCCAATTGGGGAACCTTATTCTTCTGTCTTAGAAAAGCTCATCAAAGTTGGGGCCATCACCCTTCCTCCTATAAAACCACACACTGGTTTTGACCCTGCTCACCCCACACCCGCATGGTATAAAGAACACGACTTCTGTAACTATCATCGAGTAAAGGGTCATAGTGACGGCAATTGCATCACTTTCAAAAACATTGTCCAAGAAATGCTCAAGAAAGGTGAGTTAACCATGGATAATCCTAACGCACCTGCCAATCAAAACCTACACATATTCAAGAAACCCTTTCCTAATCATGCCCCTTCGTCTGATCAAACCGGTGAAACCTCAACTCATGATAGCCATACCCGCAAGGTCCACGCTATTTTCAGCGACACACCCGTTGCTTCCCAATTACCACATATTCCTTCCATAGAGGAAATTCTAGCCCGAAGTCCTCCTTCTGCATTGGAACCCACCTCACCTATTCCTCCACCCACAGAGGAACACCCTTCACCTCCTTCCTCACCTATGGAGGAGCCTTCCACTAATATCGAGGTTATTTCACCTTTGGCTTCTCCACCTAGGGAACCGTCACCCACAGTACTTCTTCAGTCCATGGAGGATACTTGTTTATCTCCTCCACCCACAGAGGAGCACCCATCATCTCCTCCACCTACAGAGGAGCACCCATTTTCTCCTCCACCTATCAAGGATCCAGTAGAGATACCTTTGCCTCTAGGTGACCATTCTCCATCAGCTACCCAAGATCCTGCAGACCTACTTTCGGCTCTCTTACCCACGGAAGCTGAAGCTAGCAAATTCCCCGTCTCTAAGACACATTTTACGGGAATTTCCATTAGGTCCTCATCAACCTTCACCTACAGACGTGTCATTCTCACACTTAGCTGATCGCTTAGATTATGTGGATAGAGCCTTACTTTGGGGGCGTCTTCTGCTTCCTGTCTCAACACAAATGTAGATGTCACTTGCTGACACTTCCACTATCTACCCAAAGATATTTCGACCAATCAAACCGAGCACAACCACCTCTATCACAACTTCTTCCATGACACCCATCATAGCTCAACATACACCCTCACCCATAACCCAACATACATCTAAATCCAAACCCACACCTACATCATCTTCCTCGACTAAACCTATTACTACCTTAGGGGTCACCCCAACCACCAGCCTTACTCATCCACCTATCAAACTAGATTTAGCTACATCCTCCACAGTCAACACCAAACCTACTCCGGCACCCAAACAGAAGAACCAAACCCATAGAACTCACACCCCAGCTGCGCCAATCATACCTTCATCACCTTCACCCTTTTCATCCGTCTTAGGACCTCAACCTCCCAACATGGTCAAGAAACCTCCACCCGTCAATAAACCAAAAACACAACAGCCCATTCCTTCCTCACAAACCTCTAACATACCCAAGGCACCCGACATGACTTACACCCGCACCTGCAGCATCTTTACCACCCATACCTCCAATACCCTCAGCAACTTCTTCACTACCCACTACACTTCAGTCTCTGTCCCTCACACCCCCTGCATGACCCACACGTCATCTACCTTCACAACACCTCCGTTATCCCCCTGGGTAACTCGCCCTCTTCCCCCATCCACTTTTCCCTCTAGATCTCATACACCCATATCACCTTTACCCAAGAAGGTGCAACCCAAAGACAAAAATCCGCTACCCTCCAATAAGGTAGTCAAAACAACCATACACCCTCCTACCAGTTCATCTACCATACCCCTACCCAAGCAAACATGACCAACACCCAAGACCACTCCAGCACCCAAAACCATAGCTCGACCCACTCCCCCTCCTGCAAAGACCATTCCTCAACAATCAGCCGCACCTACGCCCAAACCCACTTTCACTTCCCATTGCGACCCACTAGCAGGGTCCTATGCCAAAATCTTAACCAACCTCCTTGAGACTTCTGTCATCACATTACCACCACTCAGACCTTATGACCCCCTCAAACCCAAGCCAAAAGGGTTTGATGACACTAAAATTTGTGCCTACCATCGTGTGCCAGGGCACGATGTGGAGAACTGCAAGGCTTTGAAAACCATCCTTATCCAGTTGTGTCCTCCTGAAGCAAACTTTGACGATGATGACCTTCTTGATGAGGACCTCATTTCACCAACACCCATTTCCACAGTCCTTCCCTCACTGCCTACTCAACAACCATGAACCTCCACCCCCTCAACTCTTAGAGCCACCCCCAAGATTCGAAATTAACATGGTTCACATCAGAGAACTTGCCACACCATCACCTAAATGTCATTGCACCCAGCTCACTTCACAAGGCTTTTCTCCCCTAGTAGGTTTTTTCCTGTCATGTCATTATACCACTCATCCTACACCTTCTCCATTTACCAACTCCCCTCAAATCAACATGATCCACGTTGCTACCCATGCTCAGAAGGACAAAGGCAAGGAAAAGGCAACTGACTCACCAACCAATCCTATACCCAACATACCATCTACACCCACACCTAAAATTACTATCCGCAGCCCCACATATCCTATTTCTAATGGGGTCACACATCGCACAATGCTCAAACAACTACACCAATCCCCCCTCAAAATGTCCTTATATGACCTCATCCAAACCTCAGAATCCCATCGTCAAGCTCTCATGGAGGTCCTGCAATCTATTGAGGTTTTACCCAATGACCCTACACCCGTAGCCTCCATTATCACACCCCATCATGTAGCCTCTCTCACCAAATTTCCACCTTTATCCACACCTCACCCTACTCACCAAGTAGCCTCCCTTAGCTTCTCAGAGGAAGAGATCGCACCACACCAAACTGATGACCCAGACCCAGCTCTCTTCATCTCTGTCCACATCGATGATATACATGTACAACATGTAATGATTGATGGGGGCACTAGCATTAACATCATTTCATCCCATGCATTCGCTCAAATGCGCATACCTGACAATTACATGCATAAACATCCTGTCATGTTGCATTCATTCAATGACGCTATCACCTCTACACTAGGCACCGTCATCCTCCACATTCATGGGCCCCCACACTATTCCAGAGTTATTTTACGTCTTGGAGGGGGAATTTCAATATAACTTGTTGCTTGGCAGACCCTGGATTCATGTCATGGGTTGTGTTCCTTCCACTTTGCATCGTTGTGTAAAGTTTGAGCATGAAGGACACACCTATACTATTCCAGCTGATCCATCACCTTTTAAAACATGCAACATGCTTTACCGACCCAATGACGTGCTTATACCCATTAAGGCATCTACCTCCATGACCACTACCACTTCACCTACACCTCCGCTTACCAGTACAGTCGCTACCTCAACCGCACATGCCTCCTCCATTCCTACCACTGCCACAACCTCCACGGCCAAACCATCAGCCTCCCAATCCATTAGCTCCACCTCTGCGTCGACCTCTGACACATCATCTATTCCAGCTACCCACATACCAACCACCGATCCCTTGGAAGGCATTTTTCAATGCCTCACTCTGGGGGAGTATCGCCTATATAGTGTCAACACATTCCTTACTCCACAAGAGTATGGAAGTCTTCACCAACACCCTCACTATGATCACCGCATAGGAGAATGCCTCCTTTATGGTCCTCCTCACCTTCGTACCAGTCTCACCTATGGGGGACTTGATACTACCACTTACACACCCGAACCACCATCACAAACCCACCCATTTTCCGCTGACTTCCAGTCACTCACTAATCGCCATTTCACCCACACCTTCCTGCACCGATGTGCGTGGAAGGGTTTTGGTTTTGGATTTTATGAGCAAGGCCACCATACTGTTATTCCATGTACTACCCGCAAACATAACGACCGTAGTGGTATCGGCTTTGCTGAACCACCTACCAAGCAGGCCCGCATTGAACTCATCGAGGACATCAACCCTTCTCTACCCTCTTCACCCGCTCCACCTTCATCACCGCCTTCGCCGATGGAGTCGATGGATCCAGAATCCATCCCTCCTAACTTTTTTTTTCATAAACACCATTTCCTTGGGGCCTCTGACTTATCAACGCGAGGGTGAGGCTCCTTCCTCTCTTCCCTTCCTGTATCCTGAAATGATCGATGACGATACACCTTCAATTAACATCGTTCAATGTCAGGATGATGAATCTATACTCACCTACCTTGGTGCAGAAGACTCATATATTCATCGGTCGTTACCCTCTGAGATGTAAACCATGTTGAATGAATCAACTATCGAGATCAACATTCATACTCAGGATGACCCGCACATCCTAAAGATCGGTCAATCTTTAGATGCTGCTGAACAGGAAGCCATCACTTCTTTTCTCAAAGATCATAACCATGCACTTTCTCTTGGTCTTACGCAGACATGCCCGGTATTGACCCCACCATAGTGGTCCACAATATCGTAACCATTCCCGATGCCAAACCCGTCAAACAAAAACTGAGGAAAATGCACCCTCGCATTGCCCTTCTCATCAAAGAAGAACTTCAGCGCCTTCTTTTTGTTTCCTTCATATTACCCATTGATTATCCTCGTTGGATTTCTAACATTGTCCCTTGTCACTAAGGTGACAGGGGGACTCCGCATTTGCACAGATTTCCATGACCTCAACCTAGCCTTCCCAAAAGATGACTTCCCTCTACCCGGTATTGACCAACTGGTTGACCTTACCGCTGGTCACGAGATGCTATCACTCATGGATGGCTTCTCGGGTTATAACCAAATCTTGCTTGCCCCAGAGGATCAACACAAAACCACATTCATCACCCCTTGGGGGACCTTCTGCTATCGAGTCATGCCATTTGGCCTTAAAAATGTTGGTGCCACATATCAGCGGGCTATGACTTATATCTTCCATGACATCATGCATCATATATTGGAAGATTACGTGGACGATCTCCTGGCCAAATCTAAACACCACTCTGAGCACCTCACCGTCCTCAAAACCATTTTTGACCGCCTCATTAAATATTGTGTTCACCTTCAGCCTAAGAAGTGTGTCTTCGCGGTCCTCTCAGGAAAGCTCCTGGGATTTATCATTTCCCTACGTGGTATAGAAGTTGACCCTGCTAAAGTCAAGGCCATTCTGGAAATGCCTCTGCCCACTAACCTTAGGCAACTCCGTAGCCTGCAAGGTAAGTTGCAGTCTATTCACCATTTCATTTCACAATTATCTGATCGGTGTCAACCATTTCATCATCTGCTCAAGAAGGATGTCTCCTTTAAATGGGATGATGACTGCCACAAAGCTTTTGAGGCCTTAAAACAATACCTTCTCCAACCACCCATACTTATCCCACCTAAAGATGATCAACCCTTCTACCTATACATCTCTAGCTACCGATCACTCCTTGGGAGCCATGCTCACTCATCGCGATGAACAACACAGGGAGCAGGTGGTTTATTACATAAGCCATACTCTTTTGGACTACAAAACCCGATACACCCATCCCAAAAAACTTTTCTTAGCCTTAGTTTTCATTGCCACAAAACTCTGCCATTACCTACTCAACCACAAAACCTATGTTGTGACCAACACCGACCCCTTACACTTCATGTATGCCAAACCTTATCAAAATCAACGTGCCACATGCTGGCTTATGCTTTTAGCTGACCTCGACCTCGAATTCATTCATCAAAATTCCATCAAGGGCCAAGCTATCACCGACCAATTGGCCAACGCACCTATTTCCAGGGATCAACCCTCTAATTTTGACTTTCCAGATGAGTCAATTGCTACCCTTTCCCTAGGATGAACCCGCTTACCAAATGACACTCTTCTTTGATGGTTCCAAGTGTCAGCATGGGGGTGGGGCTGGTGTTATCCTCATTCTCGCTTGATGGTGAACCCATGCCTTTGTCTTTCAAACTTGATTTTGATTGTACAAACAATATTTCCGAATACGAAGCACTCGTATTAGGTCTCCAAGCCGCCTATGCCCTAGATGTCAAATCAATCAACATCTTTGGTGATTCTCAATTGGTTATAAACCAAGTCAATGGTATATACCAATGTCATAATGAGATACTTCAAAAGTATAAACATCATGTAGACATACTTTTGACCACCTTCGACCATTACGCCCTTCAAACCATCCCCCGTTCAACCAACAAATTTGCAGATACCATGGCCTGCTTGGCTTCTCAAATACCCACTTCACCTGCCGATTCTAAAATCTTTGTCACCATACAATGACTCCAATCACCCTCTTATTTACCTCATGACATTTACTCCATCAGAACCATCCCCTGACCCGAGTGACCTTTGGTATAAACAATACTCCGACTATCTTTCTCTCTCCATCTTACCTCCTGATCTCACCCGTAATGGACAACGCGCCTTCCTTAAAAAGGTCTCTCATTACGTCATCATGGGGGGCCTCCTCTATAAGTGTGGATTTGATGGTATTCTCTTACGATGCCTCACAAGTTCTGAAATTCCTTATACCATTAAGGAAGTTCATGATGGCATATGTGGAGGTCACTTCAGTGGCCTTGTTGTTGCTAAGCGTATTCTTCACCTAGGCTATTACTGGCCGACCCTTAACCATGATTGTTGCGACTACGTCAAACATTGTGTAAAATTCCAACAACATGCCAACCTTCATCATACACCCAGTCATGCCTTACAGGTCACCCATGACCTTTGGCCCTTCTCTCAATGGGGTTTGGATCTTGTCGGAGAGATCAACCCCCATTCTTCCCAACGCCATCAATGGATCATCACCGCTACCGAATACTACACAAAATGGGTTGAAGCCATACCACTCATCTCCATGAAAGCTAAGAAAATATGTGAGTTCATCAATCATCACATCATTTTTCACTTTGGTGTTCCTCATCGCCTCATCACTGATAATGGAAAACAATTCAAAAATAAAACATTGCAAAAACTTTGTGACGCCTTTGGCATTCAGCTAAGTTTCTCATCACCTTATTACCCACAGACCAATGGCCAAGCCAAATCCACTAACAAAACCTTAAACAAAATTCTCATGAAAGTGGTTAACGATACTGGAAGGACTGGCATACACACATTCCTTTTTCCCTGTGGGCATACCGCACTAGTATTCGTACTTCCACTGCTGCCACACCATTTTCTCTGGTCTACGGTACAGAGGTTGTTCTACCTCTCGAAAGTCTAGATTCCCTCACTCCACATTTCTCTCCATGACATGCTCAATGATGATGACTTTCGTCAGGACCATTTAGCACAACTTGAGTTATTAGACGAACGTCATCTTAACGCTCTTGACCACCTTCAAGTTTACCAAAAACGTATCAAACGTGCCTATGAAAAACGTGTCCATGAACGAACCTTCCAAGTTGGTGACCTTGTCCTGAAAGAAAATCAACATGTAACCAAAGTAGAAAAAAGTAAACGGGGGAAAATTTGCTCCTAATTGGCTTGGACCATACATCATGACCCATACTTATGGATCAGGTGCTTATCATTTATCTTCACTCGATGGTAAACCCGAACCTGAGCCCCTTAATGCCTTGCATCTTCGACCATTCTACTGTTGACTTTTAGTCCTACCTCACCTTTTGCCTCTTTTCATGCTCGTCCCTTGAGCGCTATCCACTTCTTACACCTCACCAATGATTAAACAAGAATCATGTGTGTATCTGTCACTTGTTATCTTCTCTTGAATATGTGTACCATGGCACTGCACATAGCATGATTCTCATGGATACTTTTCGTCTACCTTTAGATGAGATCCCATGGTCGTTTCACCCTACTTTCTGAACAAGAATCCTATTCTTCACCTTGGTCTTGTCCATGACTTCAAAATCCCTCACATGGGATCCAACTCCTTGAGTCAAACTTCTAATAAAAAAGATGACTCCCTCAAAAGGACATCTTCCTCTCAGCAATTGCTGCTATAAATAGACTGCTCCCTCAAAGGACAACTATGTAAAGCTCTTTTAAAAAAAAAGAACAAGTGAGAATCTGAAGCTTCCCGCATTGATCAGCTTCACGAAGACCTCAAGGAGTTAATTTCCTCATCCCATATAGACTTCCCACATCGATCAGTCTATCTCAAATATCAAGTCAAAACAGAAAGCCTTTTAGTCATGGACTTGCCCATTGTGACCTTGGATCTCTTGCCCAAAGAGCATGCTACCTCACCTACTTTAACCTTGTCAAATGTGATTAGCCAATCACACCTTTCACCCCTCTCACCATTCTTGCACTCCCATTTTCCTACCACCTCAAGGGACCTCTTGGAAACCATGACATTTGGTGATCATGTGACTACTTTTCACCCTTAGAACAATCAATCATGTTGATGTCTTTAGGGTCTTACATTCATCACCTCCTCCAAGGTATGACCTACTCACCCACTATGATCCTAACCAATCAGGCGGCATTTCTTGCCCCCTCTTATCTTTTAACCTTCTTTATTACGTATTGATTACCTTATACAAGATTAAGGACTTGGTCCTTGATGCTTACCTTTGGGGTAATCTTCTTCTTTCATGATATACACTACAACAGTCTATCCAAATATTAGTAAAAATAAACCAATTGACCCACAACCACCCACACCTAACATCTACCTAATCAAACATCTTAACCAAATCATGACTACCATGACCCATATGCCTAAAACCTACCAACCTCATTTTCATACCTCCTCATATTCCTTGACCCCTAGCCATTATGGGAGAACTACATCGGCTCAACCATGTCCCTTTTCACCTGGGGACTATGTAGGCAACACTCTGAGGGCATGGGGCCCTTGGAGGTTAGATCAACCACTCTCTACCCTAACCAATTCATCATTTCATCTTCCTAAATTACATTCTACCCCACTTAGTTTCCTTTTTATATCAACTGGTACCAATCGTAATTGGAAATTAAACCAAACAAACAACAAGTTGCTTAACATTTTTTTATCATCATCACAACATACATTTATTATGACTACCATTTCTCTACCATCAATGACTATGTCATTATAAAGCATCTACATGATCCATCCCATCATTCATTACACAAATTAGTATGAATAAACTTCATACATCTTGCCTAGTAACCAATTCATAATGTTACTAGGAATGTTGTGGTAAAAAGTATTACTCAAGCCGAATACCTAATGACCTAAACTCAACCATGTCTAGACCTAACTCAACCATGCCTAAATCTACAAATATTAACTCAATCCATGCCTAAAACCTGACTCGATCCATGCCTAAAACCTGACTCAATCCATGCCTAATACCAATTTGACCCAATCCATTATCCTATCAGACCTGACTGGATCCATGCCTAATTACTTGACCCGAGCCATATCGGTCCTATACGAAATAACCACCATGCCTAACCAATCCTGATTTGGTTCATGCCTAAGACCTGACTCGATCCATGCCTAAACCAACCTGACTCCATCATGCCTCACTCACCTAGTTTCCGTCCATATCACAACAAAAATTAAAATTCTCATAAAACACCAACAAATCATCAGAATCTCATCCATCTCATCATATAAACAAATATGTGTGTCTTAATACAATATACACAGATATCCAATCATGTATCGCCAATAATCATTGCACACATCTCTAAAAATTGTCGGCACGCAGGCCGATACTCAATACAAAATGTCATCGGCATGCAGGCCGGTATCATATACAATAAAACAATAAAACAATACAAAATCTCTTCGGCACACAGGCTGGTATATGCTCAATAATACAAAACTCTCATACATCCTCACTCTCTTCGGCACGTAGGCCGGTATGTGATCAAAAATATAACAACTCTCGGCACGCAGGCCGGTATATATCAAAAATCAAAACTATGTCAAAATCGGGAGCCATATATCAGGCATCCTCTCGGTGGACATCCTCCATATCTGTATCACCTGTCCCCTCTGCCTCCTCGGCCCCTGTCTGGTGACCTGCTAACATCTCCCCACCCATCATAGGTGGTGGCTGGGGTCCCTGCTGGTGCATCAACTGGAACTGGCCTCTGAGAACTGGTGGCCTCACCCTGACCATGTCTTGGGGCTCGACTGGCCCCCTGTGCTCTCCACACTATGGGTGCATGATCTGGTCCTCTCGCTAGAGGCCTACTTGTGCCCTGTACTTGGCATATGATAAAAAATCTATCCCTGCCGCCATCAGCTGGTCTTGATAGTACCTGGCCTCCTCTCTCACCTCCCGTAACCTAGATACGGGCACTATCTGTGGTGGCCCCATCAGCCTCTGACCCTGTACCTATCCTGTGGGACCCTGTCCCACCCCTGCCTGTGAACTGGGACCCTGTCCTTGTGCCTGTGGTGGTGCCATCAGCCCCTGCCCCTGTGCCTATATCTGGGCCTGTAAAGCCCCAATCTGTGCCTGTGTTGTGGCCAACTAGCCCTGCAACCCTGTCACATGTGCCTGTAGGGAAGCCACCCGACCATCATCCCCATCTCCATCTCCATCCCCACCCTGGGCCATCTGGGCCTGAAGACTAGGACCACCTGTACATGTAACTCAGATCACCTCTGCCTCTGAGCTGGCTAACTATCCCTGCACCATACCCAACTAGGTAATCAGGGTCGCCACCTACCCCTGTAGGGCATCCCTCTACACTGTGATGGTGGCTAAATCCGGCTGCCCCGGCCTAGGTGGTACTACTCATAAATGAGCCACCC
This sequence comes from Taxus chinensis, assembly GCA_019776745.2. Taxonomy (NCBI): domain Eukaryota; kingdom Viridiplantae; phylum Streptophyta; class Pinopsida; order Cupressales; family Taxaceae; genus Taxus; species Taxus chinensis. Next base: position 921,336,296 of record CM034147.1, on the reverse strand, counting down.
ACCATTGTCTGTATCTATCTGTAACCCCAACATCATCAATCTACCATCTACCACCTACTCCTCCTGCCCTATGGGCACTATCGGCTATGGTAGAGGCAATGGCCTCTCCACGTCATCTCTCCTGTACTGCGGGAAGGGTGGAGGTATGTCCTGTGGTAGTCCAAACTGTCGTCTAACCCTGTCCACTGGGATCATCTCGTGCTCCCTGGCATGGCACCCCACTATCCATCTCAACAACTGAAGACCATCTAACTCATCATGCATCCACCTGAATGAGGGATAACCCACATACGGTCTCCATATGATGTCCACTCTGGACAACCCCTCCAATAAACACCTGTAATAGGCTACATCATGTGTAGCCCTGTCTGATCACCACTCTCCAATCACAGGTACCCATCGCCTATACCCCACCCGCACCAATCTTGCAGAAATGCATCTGCTCGGGGCATACCTACTGGCCGCACACAAACTATGTGCTCATAGGCCCAGCAGTGTAGTAAAAATGTACAACACAGGCTGAACCTGCGCAGACACCCATATGCCCACAACTCTCTGTATAGCTGCACCAGGAATGTTGGCACCCAGGAAAAAGTGGGTCTGATCCATCATCATGTCATGTAGTACCCCCATCAATGAGCGGGGAAATATCCCTCCCTCTGCATCCGGCAGTGTGAAACAGCACACTGCCTCCATCAATAAAACAACGAGCCTCGTCTCCTCTATGACGGGCTGTGTACATCCCTCTGTAACTCAGACTGGCACTATGGAATGTCATGTCTACCAGTCCCTCTCCAAACACTGTCAGCATCAACTCCTCTGAGGCCTCAGAGGAGATCGAGTACACCTAAGTCCCCAGTATCGGTAGCCGCAGGATCCTAAACACGTCCTCCAGGGTGACTGTCATCTCACCCATCGGTAGGTGGAATGTGTTGGTCACTGAATCCCATCTATCGATGAGAGTGACCATCAGACTCGGCTACCAGACCACATGCCGATAGTGTCGGACCCCACTCAGGCCCACCTCCTCCACGTGCTGCCACTCCTCAGATGTCGCCACACCTCACACTCTCAAGAGCAGGGGTGGCACCCTGTCTCTCATCCGCAGCTGATCTCTCCCCTGCATCCAATACAAACATCAAATTAATCCACCTTCATCATACCCATACTCACCCACTATCATTTCCCCATACCCATTTTCCCCCCTCCTACACTAGGTTTTTCACCAACACACCCTATTCTACCCTTCCCTATCTCACCCACTCCACCTAGGGCCCCTTTCGGCCCCTTGTTCTCTAAAACCTGACCGGTGCCAGTTATCTCTAACTGACCCTGGTCACCCCTAAACTAGCATCGGTCACCTGTTTCGTGACTGATACCTGTTTGACCCTACCGATGCCGGCTAACCCCGACTGACGCCGGTCACTATCGCGGCGAATACCGTGACCCCAAACCCTCCATTCTCTAAAAAACTCCCCCTCTCCCTCTCTTCTACCCACCCATCCTCACCTAAACCTCCCCTTAACTCCCTCCACCCCTCCTTCACCCACTACCTCTCTCCCCATTCCTATTCTACCCAATTTACCCTACCACATTTCAAATTTCATTTTCCCCCCCACCCAAAACAAAAAACCCAATTTTTCAAACCTCGACTTATCACCTAATCTATCTAACAAAACACAACATGAGTTTGATTCTTACCTCATCATGTTGCCGTCACCATGGTGGCATGTCTGGCTGCACCGGTGGCCCACCCGATCCCTCTCCGGCCTCTGCCATCACCAATCACTAACCGCATGCCTCCAACCAATCAAATCACACAATCTGATCCCGTGGACCCACCTCTCAACTACCAATCACCCACCATTCGGCTCACCAACTCAACTCTCCATTCCGTCCAGGACACTTTCCCCCTTTCTCTCTCTCTTGTGTCATTTTCCCAATTCACAAGAAGATAAATGATTTGCAAAAAACATGGATTTTTCATTTTATAACATCCCTGACCTAACCGATGTTGGTTTTACCTTCACCAGCATCAGTCATGTGCCCTACCTTACCGTGATTGGTTACCCTATACCGGCATCGGTTACCCTTGACCGTCATCGGCTCACTATCTCTTCCACATTGCCCCTAATTTTAGCCCTATTACCCTACCTGTCACTCTTTTTTCCCTCACCCCACATTGACCCTAACCATTCACCTCACCCTCCTAACCTCATCATTTACTTTACCCCCCTAACCTCATCCTCATTTGGGGACTCATTATTTTACCCATACCTCGGCCCTACCTGTGTCATGACCTAGATTCTTGGACCTAGAACATCGCTAGTGACCTTTGACCTCATGTGTTCGCTATACCTTGCGGCACTGTTACCTGTGTTGATTGACCTAATGACCTTACCTTGCCTCTTGCCGTGACCGTTTATCCTGACCCTACCTTTGGTGTACTGGAACACACCTAAACGTTCCTGCACCTAACCTGGCGTCGTGTTTCCTGACCATATCCTATACCTTGGATACCAGAATCACCTCAACCTTGTTTGGATAAACCTATCAACCTTAGACAATGTAGAGTTTACCTGCTCTTCAACCTGGTACCTTGCTGCAGTTTATACGTGTGTGTGTGTTTGACTGTTACTACCTTTGACCCTGACCCATTACCTAGATTACCTGAGTAGACCTTTTTCCTTTTTTCCCCATTACCCACCTTCCTCTTCATCACATTCACCTTTTATCAAACCACTCACCACTTCTACCTTCTACCTCGTCAGTTCCTGGTTTGAGGGGGATCACCTTCACCCACACATGGGGCAACCACATCTTATTTTTGTCAGCATTGCTTACCAATACAAGCTAACACAACAAAAAGGGGAAAAATGTAGACACTAAAATTAGGTCACACTCCCCTTGGTCCCTCGTTAAATAAATACCTTGAACACATCCACCTAGCCATGGCCCCCTTCACCCCACTATAATATTAATTTAATTAATTTAATTAAATTAATTCATTATCCTCACAATATTTATTATTTAAATATCCTAATTGGGATAATGCCCACATATCCACCTCACCTAGACACCTCATCTAGCCACCTCATCCTAAGACCTATTCTTAGTAAGTTGCCATAACTAACTAAGACCTACCCAAACCCTAAAAATCAATGCCTACATTCCCTCTAACCACATTCCCGCATGTTAGAAGGAAGCTTCCATTCTAATCCACATGGGGTAAACGAAACGAGATCCCAGAAAATCAAGGGGATCTGCCCAGTTTAGTAAACCTAGGAAATCCTGCCCTAACCGACACCGGTTACCCTTAACTGCCACCGGTTAAGCCAGAACCATCGTCAGTTACCATTTAACTCCCAAAACAACCTTATTTCGAGGTTGGCACATTATTTTTGAGGTTGGAACATTTCTGAGAGAGAGACATCTTCTGAGAACAAGTGACGAAACCAGAGCTGTATGCAAGTAGAACCAACATCCATACAAGCATCAGAACACCCATAGCCAGTACCTGAAGCAATCACACAGCCACCTGCCTTCACGGGAGCATCTGGGGAAGCACCAGCACTACACCAAGTTCATTTCATTTGATCACCCACCATTACCAACCAGGCATCAAGCTCATACAAACAGTAAGTTTGTTAACTTGCATTGGTTCCTTGTCATTTGAGCAGATCCTTTTACATTTGTTATTAGTTTCTGCTTTCATTTCCATTCCCCACCATTTTACCTCCATGCAAACTTGACCATCCTTTTTTCCACACCCTTACACTACCCATACCTGGACCTCTATCATTCTTGTGCATATTTAGGATCCATACGAATCTCACCATTTCCCTTCCACCTTCATCTAATCCCAGATCTATCACCCAGCCAAGTTTTATTGAGTTTCCTGTACCCTGACCATACCGACGCCGGTCACCCATAACCATTGTCGCCCGGTTAACCTAAACCGACGTCGGTCTCTATGTCTTTTATCAGAAACCTAGATCAGAGCCTAAAACCACCACCAAATACCCTAAACTAGACCAGAATCTGACCCTGACCAATAACAGTATCCTGACAGTGACCTTGACCTTCAGATTCAATCATAGCCTAGCCTGTTGTGAATGAATTTGCTTATTGTAGATGAATGAGATACCTAAATCATTTTAACTATAGTAGGATTTACTTTATTACTAGCATTAAGTTGTTTTAAATAGTGGATTGACAGCCATCTAGGAAGTATCACACTTCCCGGATCTAGCACACGCTAGGCAGTCCACTGCATATATTGTTTAACTTTTATTTGGTGGTCTTGTGTTCCATTTCAGGTAGTTCCTCCAAGAAAAAAGGAAGCTCTCACGATCAGTTGTGGATTTAGAAGTCATACGCACGTCAACAACCTATCAGCCAGCGTCTCAACAGGTATTCCTCCTACGCCCATTACCCTCATTTGAAGAAATGCTCTAGAATTAGGTGAAACATACATTTCAAAGTTCATTTGATTGCACGTTTATTATTAACTACACATTAATATTCGTGTATAGTCTTTCATGTGTACATGTACATATTAATTTGTTTGTCTTTTATACGCAGGAGCTTGGTGGATCATCATTTTCTCTAGGCACTAAGGCTACTGGCACGTATCACATGACTTTTACACAGGTTAGTTTCTCTTTACACGTTGTTTCTAATTCTGGAATTCTCTAGTAGTTTGCAATTTCATAACTCTAGCCAGTGCAGCTTGATCATAACATTAAGCTCTTGTGATGCAAGGGTTAAGTAAACACTCTCCTAGATATAAAAACTCTCCTTTTGTCATCATGGACCCTTGCTTCTATGTTACACGTTTCTAAAGCACTCCATCTCTAATGCTTTCTCCATCATCCCTTGCCTCTAATGATCTCTTTTAGCTTCTTAGGATGTATGCATAACTAACCTTGCCAACATTGTTAGTTCTATGCATTCTTTATTAACCCTCTTCTCTCTAAACAACAAAGAGATGACAATATGGGATAAGTTACCTACACTTCTAAATATATCATTGGTCCCTTGGTTCATGTTTATCACCAATACTCCCTATACAATTCTATACACCCAATCTCGTATTATATATGTTATTCATCAATTTTCTCTATATTTGCATTCTCATGTACAATGGATATAGCTTGGTGAGGCTAGAACCAAGTTCTACATACCAAATACATTCCACATCTTTAATGTATTACTTCTTGAATATGCTTAAGATACCTTCTCTACTTTATCATAAGGTGTTTTGACTCTTGGTTCAGTCATACACTTGCAATCTTGCATAACTCTCTGTTTTAAGCCTTATTGCTACTAGTCCTCTTCTCATGCTAATAATACTCATGCATCTCATATTTTTCGGCCTAAGTAGAGGAACATACATACAGTCCATTCAAAAATAATAATTTAAACAAAATTCACACAAAATGTTGTCTGCAACATAAACACATGTCTTCCTCTTCCATTAATTGGCTCTATTACATCTTGATCCTCCATATATCATCATCAAATCTCTCGAATAGCTCCCTCTTTTTCTTACTAACCTCCCTAGAAACCTTATTCATTGCTCCTTAGAGAGCTCAACAACATCTAAATTTGGAGGAGGACAAAATTATATCCCTACATGCTCTCCACATGTTCTAAATCCTATTTCTTGCCTCTTAGTATAACAATATTTCCTTATGCATAAACAACTATCTCACTTATACACCTAGTTGTTACATTGACAAACATAGCCTCTTTTATGAACATATCCTTTATCTTTACAATCACATTTTCATTTGAATAATGGATTCCTCTTGCCATCTTGCGTTCATATCCAAAACTCTACCAAATCAATATGATTTACATCATTGTCACCTATTGAAGGATATAAGTATCTAAGGAATAAATTTACTCATACCTTAAACACCATTCTCCTATATAGTTTTCAATTAATGTTGATTTACATGTTGTTTGTTTAGCTTATGACTGCCACCCAGACTCCTCCCTATATGCAGAATGTGGAGCCTACTGTAGATGTTGCCATAACATCTGCAGATCCACTAACTTAGGTACAATTTTTCAAATTTGTTAAATTTTGGACGAATGTTTTCTTACTACTTATCTACAATATCAAATTGTACATGAAATATTTAATTTGAACTATTTATTTGTATGTATCCTACCCCTCGTGATTTTATCATTGACCCTGCAGTGCACGTCAACGAAAAATTGATAGGGATTATGAGATTGCAGTAAGATTTCACATGCATTAAAAATTCTAAGTTTCTAAATTTTGAATGTATTTTAAAAATTTGGGTGTTAAAAATTGATGTTTATGAATGTGCAGGCTAAGTCACAGGCCAGCTTAGAGACGCCTAGGACCACATGAAATGAAATCCATAGTGGCATCTCCCTCCACTACATCCACAGGTCGTGGACATGCTTCTTCTTAGCAGGGCGAAGAGAGGGAAGATGTTTCATGATTAGATTCATAGGACCCATGTATAGATATATATGTCATCTGGTCCTAGTTCATGATTCTTCATAGTCCATGTATAGAGTCCTTATGTGACCATGTGTAGTCCTATATGTATGGCACACTTAGTATGATATATTATTTTTATATTTTCAGAGACACGACACACTTAGTTTGATACATTATTCTTATATTTTCAAAGATGTGGCACACTTAGTTTGATACATTATATCCATGTTGGTTTTCATAATCATATTACTTTTATGTTTGATTTGATTTGATTGCAGATGATATACTTCTATGTTGGTTTTCATAACCATATTACTTCTATGTTTGATTTGATTTGATGGGCTCGATTATGTGACCATTATCCATATCATGCATGTACTTGCGATGCTCATTAGGAAAAAGACCACAAATGATTTTCTTATGATTGTCATTGTTATATTTTGAGGACTAATAACTCTCTACTATTGTTATATTTTGATAACTCACTACCATGTGATCATTTTTTGTTCAAGAGATTCAAGTGTGGAGTTATTTACTATGGTTTTCTAGAATAATGTAGATATGGACCATGTTATGAAATACAAATAGGTTATTCTTATGATATACGATGTTATGTTATATAATGGTTTTGAAGGTTCTTGGGTGCAAGATCATTTTTTGTTCAAGAGATTCAAGTGTGGAGTTATATCAATTTTATTATTTTAAGCACGTGGTTAACACACTCTAAACTAGGAACAAAATGTACACAATTAAAAATGGTCTTGAGGGATTTATTACAAGTCATTTTATATATTTTTAGTGTACTTACAATTTATTTGTTAAGTATTAGTCCAAATTAAGTGTTATTGATGTGTGTAACAATAAGGTCCTAATTTGAATTCACTTGTTTAAAAAAATACATAAACATTGTAGTTTAGTTGGCACAAGATATGTAAATAAAATATTCTTAGTTCACTCTATTGTGTATTTACATGCTTTAAAAAGAGATCAAACAATCATTAGAGTATTTACATGGTAATGTGTTTACCTTGTTGCAATCTCATTGATGCGAGCCGAGTAGTGAGAAGTCATGCCCCGGAGATATCATGGGAGCGAACTGCCACTTCCAATGCATCCAGTTGGGGGGTATATGCCTTTAGGTGCTATGGAGGGCTCCAGGGAGGCCCGGTTTGGAGGTGGACCACCCAATCTGGAGCCAAGAACCCCTTCCCTATTCATCCCAATTCACATTTTCAACAGAAACTTCTGACGATCACAACTTGGTGCTCGGTCATCCAAACTGAGAACCATCTGAGCCAAAAATTGAGTGAAGGAGGCCTCTAATCACACCCAAGAATTTAGGGTCGTGGCATTCCTTGAGCCTTCGTGGCATAATTGTTTGCAAACTGCCTTTTCTAGGCGTCCCTAGGAAATTAACGAAGCCAAGTAGTGAGAAGTCATGCCTTGGGATGTCGTGGGAGAAAACTACCACTACCAACGCATCTTGTTGAGTGGGTATGTGCCTTTGAATGGCGGGCTCCAGGGAGGCCCAGTTTTGAGTGCGGACCACCCAATCCGGAGCCAAGAACCCCTTCCTTATTCATCCCAATTCACGTTTTCAACAGAAAATTCTGTCATCACAACTTTGCATTCAGTTACTTGATCTCAAACCTGAGAACCGTCTGTTAGCCAAAACTTGAGTGAAGGAGACCTCTAATCGCACCTAAGAATTCAGGGTTGTGGCATTCCTTGAGCCTTCGCTGGCATAATTGTTTGCAAACTACCTTTTCTAGGTAGTCCTAAGAAATGAATGGAGTCCGAGCTAGTGAAAATTCATGCCTCGGGACATCATGACACTGAATTGACTATGCCAACACATCTCTAGGTGGCCAGGTAAATGCTAGGGGAGGTGTCAGTTTGGTGTGGGACAATGTCATTGCTTCCAAAATACTTCGTTTGGGCATAGTCCCTTAAGAGCCCTGAGACCAAAAAACTGTATAACTTCGACGGGTGATTACTCAGTCTCCGTGGCACCTAGAGACATATCGTTGGATCCTACACCTCCATGTAGGGACCCTCTACAATATCTTGTCTCATTTTTTTCCATATCTAATCAGGTTCTCGTTGCCCTATTGTTTACAAACACACCAAATAGTGCAGTTTGAGCTAGTGTAAGGCTGTCAAACGCTATATTTTGTAAACGATGGGTTATGGCACCAAACCGACTACGTAAGCATGTTAGGTGGCTGATTAAACACTAGGGGAGATTTCATTTTGGTGCGGGACAATGTCATTGCTTCCAGGCTACTTCATTCGGGCGTAGTCCCTTAAGAGCCTTGAGACCAAAAATCATATGAACTTCAACGGGTGATTACTTCTCCATGGCACCTAGAGATGTCTCATTAGATCCTACACCTCTGTAATATGGACCCTCTACAATATCCTATCTTGGTTTTTTCCATCTCCAATCCGTGCTCTTGCTACCCTATTATTTGCAAACATGCGCCAAATAGTGCAGTTTGAGTAGTGTAAGGTGTCAAACGCTATATTTTGTAAAAGAAGCACACGGGTCCAAACCAAACCAATTTTTACTACACATCAAGATGTCCGAGTGGCCAGGTAAATGTTAGGGGAGGTTTCTTTTCGGTGCAGGATAATGTCATTGCTTCCGGGCTACTTCGTTTAGGCGTAGTCCCTTAAGAGCCCTGAGACCAAAAAAATGTATAACTTCGACACGGGTGATTACTCAGTCTCCGTGGCACCTAGAGACATCTCGTTAGATCCTACACCTCCATGTAGGGACCCTCTATACAATATTATATCTCAGTTTTTTTCCATCTCCAATCGGTGCTCTCGCTGCCCTATTGTTTGCAAACATGCCAAATAGTGCAGTTTGAGCCAATGTAAGGCTGTCAAACGCTATATTTTGCAAACGGTGGGTCATGGCACCAAACCGACTACTGCCAACACATCTGGGTGGCAGGTAAATGCTTATTAGGAAGGCATCATTTTGGTGTGGCACAATGTCATTGCTTCCAAGGCTACTTTGTTTGGGTGTAGTCCCTTAAGAGCCTTGAGACCAAAAAACCGTATAACTTCGACAGGTGATTACTCGCTCTCTATGGCACCTAGAGATGTCTCGTTGGATCTTAAACCTCTGTGTAGGGACCCTCTACAATATTTTGTCTTAGTTTTTTCCATCTCCAATTGGTGCTCTCGATGCCCTATTGTTTGCAAACGCACCAAATAGTGCAGTTTGAGCCAGTGTAAGGTTGTCAAACGCTATATTTTACAAACGATGGGTTGTGGCACCAAACCAACTATGCCAACACATCTGGGTGGCCTAGGTAAACACTTAGTAGGAGGTATCATTTTGGTGTGGGATAATGTCGTTGCTTCTGGGCTACTTCGTTCGGGCGTAGTCCCTTAAGAGTTCCTGAGACCAAAAAACACATATAACTTCGACATGGGTGATTACTCAGTCTCCGTGGCACCTAGAGACAGTCTCTTCAGATCCTACACCTTGGCATGTAGGGACCCTCTACAATATCCTATCTCAGTTTTTTCCATCTCTAATCGGTGCTCTCGCTTGCCCTATTGTTTGCAAACACGCCAAATAGTGCAGTTTGAGTCAGTGTAAGGTTGTCAAACGCTATATTTTGCAAACGGAAGCTCGTGGGACCAAACCAACTATGTGCACACACATAGGGATGGCCTAGTAAACACTTGGGGAGGCATCATTTTGGTTCCCTACGCTCCCGTTGCTTTTGGGCTACCTCCTCCAGAGCCAAGAACCCCCTTCACAGGTACATAAACCGTTGTTAGTTGTTTCTCTTTGCTTGGAAAATAATGAAAGCTTCTCTTAGCTTTGAGAATATAAAATTCTCTACTAACAGTGCCAACCACATGAAGGTGGAAGCTTTTCTGGTACCACTAACCTATCATAAAAGTGTTAGTCAAAGAAATTTAAGTTGAATCAAAACCATACTAGATATATACAAAATACACAAATTTAATAAAATATATGAACTTGAATCTAGTTGACAAATTTAAACACTTCAAAGAAATTATATATACCAGATAAGCATGTAAATTCATTCCAATGAACCATCAGGACATGAAATTGGAAGCTTTTTTGGCACCACTAACTTGCATAAAAGTGTTAGTCAAAGAAATTTAAGTTGAATCAAAACCATACTAGATATATACAAAATACACAAATTTAATAAAATATATGAACTTGAATCTAGTTGACAAATTTAAACACTTCAAAGAAATTATATATACCAGACGAGCATGTAAATTCATTCCAATGAACCATCAGGACGTGAAGGTGGAAGCTTTTCTGGCACCACTAACCTACATAAAAGTGTTAGTCAAAGAAATTTAAGTTGAATCAAAACCATACTAGATATATACAAAATACACAAATTTAATAAAATATATGAACTTGAATCTAGTTGACAAATTTAAACACTTCAAAGAAATTATATATACCAGACGAGCATGTAAATTCATTCCAATGAACCATCAGGACATGAAGGTGGAAGCTTTTCACACCACTAACTTGCATAAAAGTGTTAGTCAAAGAAATTTAAGTTGAATCAAAACCATACTAGATATATACAAAATACACAAATTTAATAAAATATATGAACTTGAATCTTGTTGAAAAATTTAAACACTTCAAACAAATTATATATACCAGATGAGCATGTAAATTCATTCCAATGAACCATTAGGATTGGATCTACTCTGAATAGTGGACATGATTGCTTCATGATTTGACTCTCGAACCTTCCAAAGAATCTTGTTATTAGGCCTTCCTTGATATCTTATACAGCTGAATATTTTTCGCTAGAACTAGATGCGAATATAAGAGTATTTTCCTGTGTGTCTCAAAGTCTTCAAACACCCAAACAGAGGAATTTTTTAATGGATACTGTCGAAGCCAAGTTCCAGTAACTACCACTAGACCTTGTAGGGTACTCAATATCTTTGCCATCTATAACAGGAGAAGTCAACTTCTTTCTTTCCTCGATGCAACGACATAAGAAATAGTTTGTTCCTTCTTCATTGTCTTCTGTCGCAATAACTGTAAACACATGTCCTACAAAAAAACAAAGGTTTCAACTCAAATTTAAATTACATATTAATTTCAATGGACATAACTCAATACAAAAATTATAAATAACCATTTACCTTGTCGCACCAAAATCAAAATGTCGTCAAAGTCCTTGGATGTTGCAACTTCATCTGGAGAAACAAGTTGTAATGCCTGTGGAGGTTGATAACTGGGAAGCAGAGTTAGAGGCCTACAAATCCATCCATCCACCCATTCTTGTGAATCACACTCAGCAATGAAAAATTTGATACAAGATGCACAAAAACATGCCAACTTTCTTGTCCATGTGGCCCACGAAGTAGCGTCTGAGCTACAAAATGAGTGCAGATCACTAGACCCTGTGAGTGTCATACAATCCTCGTAGTTAGCAATTTGTTGTTCCTCTATCAACCAAAAATATCTACGAACTATGGAATTTTCTTGAGAACCACGGGCCATGTTGTCAATACACCATTCCACTATGCTCTTTGCATCTTTCAATTTAGCACCATCTTTGTACTTCAACTCTTCTCTTGCAAGAGCTCTTTTCACACATGCCCCTGCACCATCATGCTCTCCTTTTCCATGTCCAGCCTCAGTGAAACTCCAAATATGTTGCACACCCATCTTGACATGCATCCTGCTCATCCAATAAAACATTCGTGCATTCTTAAACTGAGACGTGTAATTATCTGACCATATATAATGTTGATTGAAGTGGATGTCCCTATCAGACAAGTTTCCATAAAATAACTAGAAACACCCTTGCAAAATTCAGTAGAATGAGTACGATCATCACTGATATAAAAGTGGTACTCTCTTAAAAAAATTCTGATCATTCTCTGTACTGTCAGGAGAATGTATAAATGTTATATGCACAAAAATGGCAACATGTACTGAGTTGTAATATTGCGATTGAACCTCCATTTGTGGTTGCAACGTGTAATTCTCTGCAAAATTGACCACTGAAACAATAGTACCAATAGGAAATGTGTCCTTGCATATCTTGAACTTTTCATCCAACCATCGAGCTCTGTGTGTATGCCTAGCATACTCATAAACAATTTCATCCTTAAATTTTCTCATAAATTAGAAAAACAGGTATATGTTCTGTAACTAGCTCACACCATTTAGACTCCTTTCCATCTTTCAATTGGTATGGTACTGATTTATATTTATCAAACTCAACTAAATTATGTCCTATTGCACCTCCAATTTTTTCATGGATACAACTTTCCAATTTAGGTAATCTACCGCACGTACCACAACTTCCATCTAAACAATCCTTGACTATAAAAAAATTGTCCAACTTCTCTTTCACAAAATATCGTAGGAATGAAATCCCTGGAAGATATTGGTGGAACTTGAACACCACATTCTGGTAACATAGTTTCAGAATGAAAATCAGAACGAATACGTAAAATTTAGCATAATGCATCACAAATTCAACATGTTTCCTACAACAAGTGGTGTGAGCGTGGTTGATTTTCACATAGAATGGTTTCAACATTTCAAAAAAATGTTGACTAATTTTAATTTCTGGATGCTCCTATTCAAACTTACAAAAAAATTGAGTTTGAGTCATATCTAAGAAATGCTTTGAATGTGGTTCACGATTAGTAGAACCAACTCTCTATTTTACAACATCTCTTGTATTAGGTGAAACTCTAGTGTTACCATGCCAAAATTGAATAACAAATTCTCTTATAGCATCAGATATATCTTTGTCTTTATACGGGTGCTCTAGCAGAAAATGACCAAAAATTAGTGTTATTGAGTGATTGAAGGATATTACGCCTTTCAATTGCTTTCATTAGATTTTTTTGATTAACTTTCAACATTCGACTTGTTTTCCTAATCAAACATTGTTTTTTGTTGATTCACTTACAACACTAGTAGCAAGTACACGATGCACAACATTACTATCCCTTGTGTGTCTCTTGACACCAACAATGTGATATGCATCATGAAGGTTTTCAACAATTACAGAGGTTTGACCACGTATATTAGATGTTTTCAATCCCAAGGTGTTTAATGTAGGTCTCATTTTATTCAATTTCATCAAACTAACCAACAACTGACATCTTTGGGAATCATTTAAAATTTCAAAATGATTATCCCAAATTTCAGTGGTTTTTCTTCTGATTTTCCATTTAGAAAGTTTGTCAGACATTGGTTTCAAAATGTTCTCATCAATTTCAATAAAATAATTAGGTCTCTTTCGTAAAATCCTAGGAGGTGTTTTTATCAAATTTTGTTTGTCTACGGTTTCAACCTGAATTTCCCGATTCACATTTTCATTGTCTCCTTCAATTTCAACATCAACTACATCACGAGTATTTAATTCATCTTCAACATTGACGATAAAAACATCTTCATCACAAGTATTTAATTCATCTTCAACATTGATAGTAAAAACATTACCTGGTTCCTCATTTATTACAATAGTAGGGGTTGAAGATGAACCTCTTTTTGATTCACAAAGTTTCTGCATTCGCTCTAAATCTTGAAATATTTTGCCACTAATTCCTCTGGTGTTTTTTTACTTAATGATTTCCTTTTTGAACTTCATTTCTTGTCTCCCATGATGTTTCAATCGATGTAGGACAACTTGAAACGATGCAATGCACCTAAAAATAGTAAACAAATAGCTTATGATTACAAGAAAAACGTGCAAAAAGTGGTAGAATTTCACAGTAATTCATATAGTAAGGTCAGACAGTAAAAATCACATGGTAAATCAAACATTGGGATTCATGTAAATATGATTTAAGAACCGTGATCATGCACTTTATAAATCATGATCGCGGTATATAAAGTATGATCTTGGTTCTGTTATTAAAAACCGTGATCGCGGTTTATAAACCGCGATCGTGGTTCTTTCTGTATCATCAAATCTAACCCTCAAGGCTCGAGAAATCTCTGTTTTTCCCAAACTAGAGCTTTGGGAGGTCATTATGGCATATGAAAGGCCAAAAAGTTCAAATTTGTTCTTCCACAAACTTGAACCATGCCAAAAAATCAAAAACATGTCACAAAAATGGTACCATCGCGTAGGGGAGACTGTTAGCTTCGTAGAAATATTGATTTTAAAGTGAATAAAATAAGATAAATATCATTTTATATTTTTTTTACTAATAGTAGGTCTTTAAGACACTTTTTTCCATGAATGTTCATGTCTATGTTTAAGACTACAACTTTTGTTTTGCTTATTAGAATGTGATAAAACTTATACCATCTCAAACATGGTGAAATTCTATACACGTTAAAAAAAAAATATTTGATTTCGATATATTTTGATGTAGTTATGGTGGGAAAATGGAAAGTGCTCCATTTTCTAAATTATTTCAAACCACTTTCACAAAAATAAACATTAAAAAAAATCATTCCTTGAAAAAATACAAAATAAAATCCATCCCAAGATAGATAGTGGCCATCTAACTTTTCACCAAAGGAAAAAAAAAAGTTTTGGTCATCCAAATCGCGGGCAAATGGACTACAATCTTATAGGTTATTTTTAAAAAAAAAACCAAGTAATAGAATTTTGAGT
This sequence comes from Taxus chinensis, assembly GCA_019776745.2. Taxonomy (NCBI): domain Eukaryota; kingdom Viridiplantae; phylum Streptophyta; class Pinopsida; order Cupressales; family Taxaceae; genus Taxus; species Taxus chinensis. Next base: position 921,321,179 of record CM034147.1, on the reverse strand, counting down.
GTTTAATATAGCTAAACTTGTCCGTTTTTAAAACAAATTAGTAGTTTAGAAACTAGATTTCGGATGCTACGATTCATATTTATATAAGTTTTTCTAATTTTGAGTGTGCATATTGGTAATAATCCCTACAAGTTGAGATTTTTCTATTTTTTTCAATATGATGTCTAGTTATGACCCTTTTTTGGTCCCCAAACTTGTTGCACTTCCCTGTGTATCCATTTCACTGATAAAATTAAGGGGGGTCATTCTTTGACTCGCTCTCTAGAATTTCCCTTTCATTTTTTACTAGTTATATTGCCCTTATTTTAACACAATTCAAGTTTACATTATTGTTTTACTATTTATTTATAGGTTAGTGCATGTAATTGGGAAGGTAACGGGGAATCTTAAGTGGTCACTGTTTTCTTCAAAAATAAGGAACTTTAACTTGTGTGGATTATTTGAGATTCCCACACTTAAATTTTGAATATGCTATCAAAACATGAATTGTAGCATTTTAAGTCAGTTTCAAAACTACTATTTTTTTAAAAACATGGTCAAGTATAAGTAGGTCAAAGAGCTGAAATTCGAGGATGTGCTTCTATTTTTTTTAAACACATAAAAGATAGATGGTCACGTGCCCCCAAAATTTTTGAACGTTATTTTATATTTTTTCAAACCCTTTGCATCAAGTTGGAAAGTTAGATGAGATCATATAGTTTGTAACCTATATCATATTAAAATTTTAATGAATATATTTTAATAATCTTACAAGTAAATAGACCTTGGAAAATGATAAATAATGGTTAGTTGACTATCTAGCCCCTTAACTACCTCAAAAAAATTGAAAATTAGTTTTTGTTTCAATGTATATAGAATTAGACCTGAATTGTAATTTTATATTTGTTTTCCAATTTAGATTAATGAAAAAAAGATACATAAACAAAGATATCTTTGTATAATTGTGATATTTAGTGGCATAAAAGACATATATATATATATATATATATATATATGTATGTATGTATGTATGTATGTATGTATGTATGTATGTATGTATGTATGTATGTATGTATGTATGTATGTATAGGGGCGGGCGGGGGAGTGTGCTTAACGTATGTTTTAAGGAAATGTATCGATGAAATTCATAGTGTTTGTTATTGTATAAGTTGGATATTGTCATTTTCAGTCAAAATCAAAACCACATATTCAACCGTGTGTGAAGGTTTAAGCTTAGGTTCATATTTTAAACCTAAAGCTCATGTGCACTAAAATGTGCATACACTAAAACACATGCACAAAAGTTCGAGCACCTAAAACGTGTATGCATTATACCTTTACCTTTTGCAAGGGTTGCAAGTAGTTTAAAGTAAAGAAGTGAAAGGAAGGTTGTGCATTTATTAAAATAAATGATGATTATAAGAAATTTATTTTAGTAAATGTTAGAAATTAGGGCCACTAATCACCTCTTGGATTTGGTCTCACATCTCCACAAGTTACAATTTAAAAAATAGTTTTTCAAAATCAAGTATGGTCAGTACTTGATCATTTTTAGGATTTCAATAATTAAAACCTAATGTTTTCAAGGCATAACTTTTATACTTGATGTCTATTTTGGGAAAATGTATAGTCCTTTTGTAATTTTTGGGGCTATACAATGTAACTTAGGGATTAATTGACGCCAATTTTATTATTTATTGAACTAATTAATCGACTGGTTAAATCAAAGATTAAATTTAGGCCTATTTTAGCCTCATTAACCTAATTATGATAATACATTGTGATTTGAGATTTAATTGGCTCCAATTTCATCATTAATTGAATCAGTTACTTGATTCATTCAACCAAAGATGCAATTTTGTCAAATTTGGCCCCTTGAACACGATTGTGACCATATGATGTCATTTGGGGCTCAATTAACCCCAATTGCATCATTGATTTTACAAATTACTTCATTGGTTCAACTAGAGAGCCATTTTATGTCACACGAACCTAGTTGTGACTATATGATGTGATTGTGGGATTAATAATCCCAATTACAACACAAATTACAAAAAATAGTCTTTTTTATTGAATCCAAAATTACAGGGATTAGCTGCACAAAAATTTTAGGCTTAACTGCTAAGGACTGAGGGGTTTCCATTTCGCCAAATTCACCTAGGGCACAACCCCAAACTCATCCCTTATTTATTTCCTGGGAGTGGAACCTTGGTGGATGGCTAGGAAACACCTTTTACACCATCATATGCATCGTTGGACCACAACCCATTTGATTATTATTGACACTCAAATTTGGCAACTTGCCCTTCAATAATGATAAGTTCAGTTTTTTTCCTATGTTAAGATAAATAATTGCATTCTAATCCCTATATATATAATGCAAGTATGCAATAGTTGAAAATGAGATATTGTAGTAAGGAATAGTTGAGAATATTGGCACCAAAATTGGTTTCACTTTGATTTTGGAACCTTATGATTAAATATAGGATTTTTAATGCTTTTCATGGTGACTACCGAGAGCTTTTGGGCCCATGTTTGTATTTAAATTGTCAAAATTACATGCACAAGCCGAATCTAAGCTCAATCAGGTGAAACTCGGTGGTGTAGACACAAAATCTATGCACTTGGGTACATTTCTAGGTCCTAAAGCATATTAATGTATACATGCTTCCTAATAAAGAAAACTAGTGATTGAAAAATCATTTTGGGCCTTTTGCTTTATCTCTTACACTTTTATTGGTTTTACACATTTTACAGCTCTGTCAGCACTTGATTGATTTATATTTTATGGCCTCGAACACTAGTGCCTAGCTGGGAAAGAAGCGCACAGGCACTTTTGTCCCTCTAGGGAAGTCCTGACCTTCTTTTTCTTCTTCTTGCTCTTTTAGGTCTCTTTTACTTCTTGGTCACCTTTTAGAACTTTGGGTTAACCTTTCAGGTTTCAATTACAAAATTCAAACAAAGGGAATCATATATATACTTAGTTATTACTCTCAAATAAGGGGCCAAACACTATAAGCATCATCTATCACCACCTAAGCTTGCACAAAGGCACAAGAGAATTATAAGGCATCCATCTAGCACATTCATACAAGGGACGAAGGGGATGCATTGATTTGCATACACAACGTAGGAAAGGAAGCTCATTTCATTCCATTACACACATCCAACATAGTTGGAGCAATCTAGATCTAACCTTCTATCATAGTGCAACTTGTAGAAGGGAAACATAGGGCATCATTACGCATACATACACAAATAACTACATAGAGTATGAGATGTAGTACAATGCTCGGTCATAAGTTCACTCTTCAGGTGATCGTCAGGATCAATCTGACTCCACATTTTGCATCTTTTTTATTAGATTTGATGTGGTTTATGGACATGTGCAGGTAGACATATGTTTTGCAGGTTACACATATAATCAGTAACATTGCAGCAAAACCAGATTGACACAAGAAGATCAACAACAAAGCTTTTCTAGCCGAGAACGGATCAAAACCTGAGTATCTGAGTGGACACTAACGCCCAAGCACTCATGGCCTCCCATGGGCACTTTTATCTTGCAAATTTTTGAGTTCAAGAACCCTTGGTGAGCCTTTACGACACTATTTACCGCATGTTTCAGTAGATACTCAGTTCAGATCACTCCCAAATTATACAGAATTAGCTAAGTCACCTTCCCTCTCTCATTTACTTAGGGTTACACATCTTTGAATGCTTATTTCCTACATCATTATTGTATATATCTACCTAAATATAATTAGTTATAATAGTTACTCTAAAATTATATTTAATTCAATTTATATTAAATCATTTGGTGAACCCATTCGCTCAGACACTACCTTCCTTCAAGGCCTTATTTTTATGCCAGTCACCTGTAGTGGTCATTTTGATCCCCTTACACACATTGAGCTTCCTCCACTTGTCTGTAAGTTCTCTAATCCAATGGTTGAATCTACTAATCATCTACTTAACTCAACCAAGATTCCTCTTGAAAACATTGAAACTTATGACAGTGAACAATCATATGATGAGGAAACTAATGTTGATCAAGAACAACTTGACAAACTCACTAATTTTTGTTCTACTTTACGCACCAACCCTACACATATCCCACATGTTCTAAATGCTTTACTTACTACTAAACATTCTTGAGATCCTACCACTCTCCCTCTCATGGGTTCCTCCTTGACCATCATAGCCTCCACACCACCCTTCATCGTTCTTATTTCTATTGCTACAACTACAGCTCCCCTCCCTCCTCCCAATACTTCCCACACAAAACTTGGCTCCTCTTCAAGATCCCATGACATATCCTCCTTATACCATGCATTATAATCCCAAAGTCACCAATTAAAGTAGGTTATGTCACATTCCTCTCAATCTCTAGATTCCTTACTCCCACTTCATAGCCCTTTTGCACCCGCCATTTCCTCTTATCCGTTAACTCCTAACTTCATTTTACCAAAGCTTCCCACCTTCAATGGCCATGGCAACCCTCAAGAGCACCTTTGATCCTTTCATGTTACATGTCTTGACTATGTTAACGACCATACATTGTTGGCCAAATTGTTTCCTTGAAGGTTAAATTACTATGCTATGCATTGGTTTTATGATCTACTTGTCCATTCGGTAAGTTCTTTTACATCTTTGGCCGATGCATTCCTTGCTTATTTTAATATCAATATCGAGACTAAGATATCTTATGTTCAATTAGCTAAAATAAAACAAGGATCGAATGAGCATCTTACGGACTATGTCTTGCACTATAATAACAACCTTGTTAAAATGACTAACGTCCTAGTTGATTTAGAATTGCAAGATTTATTCATTCAAAATCTCTTGCCTCCACTCCAAGAGAGTGTCATTTTCAAGACTTCTCCTTCTTTTGATGAATTGTTCCATATGCTCAAATTAATTGAAAAATTTATTAATGATGGGAAAATTGACGTATTATGATACTTCTTCATCCTCATCCTCTAACAATTTTCAAGCTAAATCCAAATTTAAACCATCTACTAAACCTATTGAAACTAAATCCACTATCAAGGTTGTTTCTACACCCACCACGCTTCAATTACAATCCACGAGGAAAAATTTCGCTAGGCTACCTTACGCACCTCGATTCCAATTACTGGAGCTTATCGAAAGCAATCTCATTACTCTTCCTCCACCACTTGATCCCAATCCTTCTCGCCCACGTGGCCATAATTACAATGAAAATGCACACTGTGATTATCACCAATATAATGGGCATTCTATTGATCGTTAGTTTAAGCTTAATCATCTCATTCAAGATCTTATTGATAACAATGTGATCGAGCTCCCAAAGCCATCTACTTCTAAACCAGTCAATGACAATCAAAAGCTTAAAAATTTTAATGACCCATTACCAAAACATGAATAGGTAGCTAACGATTCATTTGTTAATCATACATATCATGTTGTGCCTCATCCATCATCATGACCTCTTTATTTCCTCATTGTTATTATGGACACGGCACCACCAGTAATTACATTCTTAGATCATGATTACCATGATACATTTTCTTTTGACTCACTGCATATTAATTCTTCTATTGGTGCCCACATAGCCAAAAATACTATGTTCCATCCCTCATCCCTTTCCAATGCATGTTATGTGGCTCTCTTATCAGTTATTAAACTTCCAACTTCTCAAATCATGTTTCCAGTTCTTAATTTTTAAGAATGTGCATCCTTTCTATTACTGTTGGGTCCCTTACCATACCAACACCATTCCCTGTTACATATGAAATCAAGGGTTATGACATGGTCTTAGGTCTTTCTTGGCTCTGAGCTATCCAACCTAATGATCTACTTATGTCTCAAGTTCATTCATAATAAACAAGTTGTCACCATCAAAGGTATTCCACCACATACTCCATTACCTCAGCCCACTCTTTCCTCTATTTTAGCACTAGTCACGGAATCTAGGAATCTTGCACCTCTCAAGCCTACACCTATCTCTACACTTATCTTTCCCATTCGTACACGACCTCCATTACGACCCAGTCATCCACACCGGTCCATGAGTCCACCTCATCATCCTGAGTCCTCTACTCGGGTAACAAATTCCTATAGGTTTTCTCCACCTCCTTCACCACATCAGTCTCCCTCACATACACATAGGTACTCTCCTACACCCCTGGTCCTAAACCATGGTGACATGCCTTCTCTTTCGTGGACACCAGTTAATGATCCCTCACTCTTCTCTATTATTGGATAGCTTTTTATTGCTTGCACACTTGGGGGCATCGTGCTTTCTTCCCCCCTCCATCACTTTTTGATGTCTTTATCATCTATTCATGGCTTATCCACTACACTCACACTTCTTGTTTTATGTTTATCTTTCCGAGAATCACATCACCTTTGGTAAACATACTTTACAGTCACTACCTGATGATACACTCTAGTTTCATGGTTCATACTCAACTGTTGAGGGAACAATTCTTAAATGAACATCACATCATCTATTTTTTTGTGCTTCAAGATCAACATTTCTATGCACTTTCACTTCTTTGGTACACACATTGTACCATCACTACCCAATGACACACTTTTGTTCTACGGTTCAGAATTGAGTGTTGAGGGAGAATTTATAAATGAACCTCATCTCACACACATCTGATTGGCAGAAACACTACTCCTATCACATTCAAATCTTTCATATCGTAACACACCATCACATTTACACAACATTTTCACATCTTGGTTGCATTTATTTTTGTTCGTTTATACTATCTACATGTTGCACTTGCTTCCTATGCTAGTTAGATACTTAGTATGTCATTCTATTTTTACATGCACACATACGTATTCACTTGGCATCTTGAGGTGAATGCAGGAGCTTTGCATATTTTTAAACAATGCATGATGCTCGACACTACTCTTTACTAGTCCCACCGAGGCTTTTGGCAGAATCTACCTTGCTATTCTCATACTCTACACATCTCATGTCCTACTGTTACAATATTTTCAACTTCTTGGCACTATCAATTTACTTTTCATTGATATATACGTGATTTGACATACTAATTATCTTTCTAACATGATAACGGGGGCTTCATGTGTAGTATTTTCCTTACAGGATCTATGTAACCATGGTTATCTGTCATTTTTTTCTTATTATTTTTTGCTATTGTTTTTGGGCTATGCCTGATGTCATGCCTGATCATTGTTTATTTATGGCTACTTCAGCCCTGATTGTCTTGTGACATTGTGAGTGATCTCCCATATATGCAACCCATTTTTCGTGGTATATATCTTGTCTTCATAGTTGATTATTACATTTTACTCTAGTGCATGCTAGCTCTTTTTCACTAACGCTTGTTTTTAGCCTACATTGTTTGCATGTGCCTTGGTTTCTACCATGCACATTCCCTATCCCCTACAGGTATCCACTCTCAAATATGCATATCAGTATCAAATCCTCTCCCTTGAGCTGCATTCTCCTATATTTGTCACATGCACCCCAAACGAGGGGGCGTCTATTAGGTGAACAAATCACCCTACAACAGCTCGAAGCTCCATAATAGATTAGTACAATACAAAATTTACACAAGCACATAGTTACAAAGTGGTCCAGAATAAGACTTAGATCACAAACACATTAGATCACAAACACATAACAGACACTAGCACCCAGTAGTAGACAATAGCGATGGGCGCTTGTTTCCCCCCAAGCGCTTGTGTCCTGGGGGAAAAAATAGATAGTTTCTTAGTTTGGCACAGTTTCAATACAAATCTTGAGTATCATACACTTCTCTCTAGTTAAAAAATTCATTCAATCAGTTACAATTTAGTTATAACAAATTACAATCGGTTACAAATTGGGATGTGTCATCTGTAGTGGCACTTATCTGAGAAGTGTCATGGAAGGAGAGAAAAACAAACCTCTCTCCCTAAAACTCTTCTCTTGGTGTGAGATCGCCCAAAAACCTCATCCTTAGCGACAAGACACTCAAATCCTCAACATCTCCAAAATAATATGAAAAATTTCTATCCTTTACTCTCTCATACATTAGGTGCATTATTTCCTTTTACAAAAATTTTTACTTACTTATACATACATTCCTCTGATTTTTCATATATGGTACTTTGACTACCTTCTTGCTCTCCTTTTGCAGGTCAGTCCTTATACGCAATAAGAAGAACCTCACATCAGCAAGCACAAGCTCCAACATCACACTACTACACATACACTTCACCTCTAAAGTCTACCTCCCTTTTCTAGTTTCCACACTTTACATTACAATCACTTCACGCGTCACTTGTCCACTCGGCATGCTATCGTCTACACTCTTCTCTATAGGATTACAAGGTATGCATCTTCTATCTACTTTATGCTATCGAGTAATAACTCAACAACATAAAGTGGGAGAAAATATAGACACAAAATCTATGCACTTGGGTACATATTAAGGTTCTAAATCATACTAATGTCTACATGATTCCTCAGCAAGAAAACTAGTGGTTGATAAATCCTTTTGGGACTTTTGATTTATCTCTTGCACTTTTATTGGTCTTATAAATTTTACAACTTTGTTAGCTCTTGACTAATTTATCTTTTATGTCCTCAAACACTACCACCCATCTGGGACAGAAGCACCCATGCAATCTTGTCCCTCCTGGGCACTCCTGACCCTCTTTATCTTCTTCTTACTGTTTTGGGTATCTTTTACTTCTTGGTCACCTGTTAGAACTCTTGGCCATCCTTTCAGTTATCAATTACAAAATTCAAACAAGGAAATCATATATATAGTTAGTTATTGCTCTCAAATAAGGGGCCAAACACTATAAGAATTATAATCACCAACTAAGATTTCATAAAGGCACAAGAGCATTACAAAGCATTCATCTAGCACCTTCATACAAATGACAAAGGGGTTGCATTGATTTGCATACACAACAAAAGAATGGAAGTTAATTTTATTCCATCACACACATCCTGCATACTTGGAGAAATCGAGTTCTAGCTCGTTATCATAGTGTAACTTGCACAATGGAAACCTAGGGCATCACTACACACACATACACAAAGAACTACATGGAGTCTATGATGTAGTGTAATGTTTGGTCACAAGTTCACTCTTCGGGTGATCGTCACGATCAAGTCTAAATCCACATTCTGCATCTTTTTTATTAGATTGGATGTGGTTTGTGGACATATGTAGATAGACATTTGTTTTCCAAGTTACCGATACAACCAATGACATTACAACGAAACCAAAACAAAAAAAAAGATCAATATCAAAGCTTTTCCATCTCAGAAAGGATCAAATCCTAAGCATCTGAGTGGAAACTAGCACCCAATTCATTCATTAGCACTTAAACACTCATATCCTCTCATGGGCACTTATGTCCTGCAAATTTATGAGTTATAACACCCTCGGTGAGCCTTTACGACATTGTTTACCGCTTATTTCAGAAATCTTTTAGTTCAAATCACTCACAGGTTATACATAATCTTCTAAGTCGCCTTCTCTAGCTCATTTACTTAGGATTGCACATATTTGAATGCTTATTGCTTACATCATTACTATATATATCTACCTGATTATCATTAGATTATATTTAATTCAATTTAGTTTAAATCAGGTAGAACTCAGTGAAAAGCATATGTTTTGGGATCAAGACGACCAAAAGACATTAATTTTTCAATTTCATTAAGGATCTTGGCCATAAAATTTAATTGGGTTGCAATATAGGACACATGACAGCTACTTGTGGTTTTAGTTCCATATTTGTAAGGAGGAAGAGTTTGATCAGGATTTTAAGCATAGTGGTTGCCTTAATTAAGTGGAGCGAAAGGATCTATGACTTAAACCTTTTTCCCGACACCAAAAAATAGCTAAGGAATTGATGAGTGAAGTTAAGAAGGTCTGACATCATATAATGTCATGATTGGTCCACGTGGAACAACTATTGTAATTCATGGTCTCAGGGGTTTCGAATTATAAAGTGGCTAAAGCGATAAAGGTATGGTTAGTTTCAGACCCTGCTCTTGCTTCTGATGCTCCTAAGCTTATTAAGCTTGTTATTGCATGTTGTACTTCTGCACCTATGTCTATTGCACTTACACACCTTGTGTATCCCACTCCATCTCCTTCATCTCACATGCATGACTCCTTTGAGAAGCATACTACTACATTTGGTTCTCACATGATTCATTCTATGGGTTTTATCTAGCAGTGGTATTAACAAACATTCAGAAGGTATTACTTCCCCTTTTCATCATGTTAAGGGTCATTTCTACCATGACATTGGTTATAAAGAAGGTAATTCATTGGGACCAATTTTTCATAGAGCTCATGTTTTTGTTCGCTCAACTCTTCTTGAGGATTCAGAGCTACACATGAGATCTGTTGTACCTTCACTCATGACAAAGAAACCTGATATTTTAGTTTTCAAACACGATCATCCTGGCACACATTTTGGTGTTCCTTTTCATGCTTTAGTTATGCACTTTGCACCGAATCATGTGCATACATATTCTTCAGTCATCCGTGTTCATTTGTGATAGATATATGATCACTTGTGGCGGCGATCTATGAATTCATCAAGAGGACTCTACAAGTGTGTCTCATCCACCATTCAACTTCTTGATCCACTTTCTTCTTCTCCTACATTGTAATGTTCCTTGTTTTGAGCTATTTTATTTAGCAATTGTAGTTTTTTATCTCTTTTTAAATAGCTTTTGTATCTTTATTTTTGATGTATTCTTAGGATTGTTGATAGTCTCTCTTGTGGGGAGCTATTATGGTGAAGCCCAATGTCATCTTGTTAAGTTCGAGGAGTGGTGTGGCCACCAATACAGGTTTAAAAGTGTCACTCTACCCATTCAGCAGTATGGGAGGGTGTGGTGTTGATCATGGTTCTTTGAGTGTCATGTTCCTTTCTCTTTTGTAGTTAGTGATCCATATATTCTAGCAGCAGATTAAAGTGTGTTAGGTGATTTGATGCACTTTTGACATCACCTCTAATAGTCTCTCTTAGTTAGTTTTTGATCTTGTTCTCCTTATAAAGGGTAGATATTCTGTTGAATTAAACTGTTAGAGACTCCATTGACAGTCACCTAGTATGGAGCTATTTTTTTGTATCACAGTGTCAATTGATTTTGAGTTTTGTGATCGAGTAGTGGATTAAGACCATAGTGTAGACCAAACTTATTCTTCAAGAAAGTATGAGTTTTTTAAGTTGTGCTTCTTGGGATGCCTTACAGTAGGATTTTAATCTCTATTTTGTTGTTTTTTACTATTTTTGGGTACCTTGCGGTGTTTTTTCATCCATGGTAACTCTCATTTCTCAATTATTGTACATGGGTACCTCATCACGCCTTGTTGTCGGGACCCACCTTATTTTCTGCCCACCTAAGCTACACTTACGAGGGGGATTAGTGTAGGTTATTATTTATCCTTTTATTTTTTTATTAGGATAATTATTACACTTGGGTTATCCCTACACTTGTTGAGTTTTCTTTCTTAGATGTACTAGTCATGTGGAAATAACTTATTAGTCATGTGGAATTAGTGTGCTAGTCTTGTGGAGTTAGTTGCTAGTCTTGTGGAGTCAGCTTAACTGTCAGTATCAGTTAGTGGGAGTTCTCATCACTATTCTAGGTGGTATTTTCACTTCCCTCCTTCTATATATACATCTTGATATTTGAGCTAATTCATGGAATTATGTTGAGTTAGAAGTTTAAAAAATATAGTATATGATATTATTGCTCTTTGTTTACAAATATTTTTGTAAGGTTATTATGTCGAATTTCTTTTAGGTTCTTGAATGTGATGTTCTATTAACATTTGAGATATTTGTGGCTTGGAATAATTTGGTTATCCTTCCTTTCAGAAAAAAGGTGCTACATTGTGATATGGTCCACAACTCAGGGTAGTTGAGGCCATCAATTTTCTACACCAAGAAAATTTCTCAGCACTCACAACCTTTGTTAAAGAGCTGGCAACATTATCCTTTATCTCCACGTTATTTAGTAGCATATTTTTCTCCTCCATCATTTATCTTACAAAATCGTATTGAACATTAATATGTTTTTTTCTTGAATGATACACATGATTCTTTGCCAAACAAATTACACTTTGATTTTCACAATCGATCCCTATAAAATTTTGAGATAACCCAATAGTGGAGATCAATAATCAAAGATAGGTAATTTATTTACTTGCATGAGTATTTGTCATGTAATCAACCCCTGTGGAGGATATCACAACACTTTCTTGACGTTTACTCATCCAAATTATTGCTCCACCAAACAAGTTGAACACATACACATTGATAGACCTGTGTATATCCAAGTCTTCGCCCCAGTTTGAATCCTCAAATCCATGTAGATCCAATGTTATACTTTCACCAAGTTTAATTTGATAATAGATTACATAATCAGATGTCCCACTCAGATACCTGTATATTCTCTTCACTGTAGTCCAATGTTCCTTGCCAAGATTTGATATGAATCTAATCACTACTCCCACTGCATGTGGAATATCAGGTCTAGTATAAATCATTGCATACATCAAACTACTGACTACACTAGCATATGCCACCTGAGACATTTATTTCTTCTTCAGTTTTAGGACATTATTCATAAGACAAATTTTGACTAACATGAAAAGGAACAATAACATGTTTACATTTTAACATTTGAAATCTTTATAATATCATCTCAACATACATTCTTTGATTTAACAAGATTTTCTTATTTACACGATATTTTTTTATTTCCATACCCAAAATAAATTTAAGGTAAATATCAAGATACATTCATAAGTAAATGTAAGACAAATATTACTTGTCATTATTGTAACAAATTAGAACATTTTATAAAATAATGTAGTATATTGACAACTAATAATCAAGCTTATCAAGAGAGTAAAAAGAAGGTTTTCCAAGTTAAAAAAGTGACAGGAAATAACATTTGGATGATTCAAATTATTGTATCTCATGGAATGCGGGATTAGAGGAAGGATAAAATTTGTGGTTTCTTGAATCAGGTTGTTCAAATCAGAAGACAAGTTAGAAAGATGGTTTCAACAAGTTAAATGATTCCTTAAAAAGGAAAGTGCAATTAGGAGATAAAAAGTCCATTCAAGTTGAAGGAAAGGGAAACATACAACCTACCAAAAGTCAAGATATGGTAATATGTATTCCTAAAATAGATCATAAGAGTGTATGTAACACACATATTTAAATGATATTCTGATGAAAGCAAGGAATACAAATTTTCTAAGCATGCTAGTAAAACTACAATTGTTATTAGGGTTTGTAATGTTTTTGAATGTGAGATGTATGCTCATCATGAATAGTATAAAAGGGTCATATGTGAAGTTGGGAATCCTATTGAATAACATTTCATGGATTACAAATTTTAATACATGTTTCTAATTTAACAATAATCAAAACTAGCTCTTCCCAATAGACTAGTCATCCATCTACATCAGCACCAAGTAATCAAAAACATTTATTGAATCCACATCCAAAAAATCAAATTTTGGATCATAATTATGAGAGGAGGATCACAAGGCTTCAAGATCAATAAGGTAATTTATGTTATGATGCTTATGATGAAAATACTATATTCGCATTGTCAATTATGGATTGTGAACTTAGAAGTAATGTAGTAGCTAATGAAAGGAAAGAGTGGGATGATGTTATGAAAATTGAGATGAATTCAATTGAGAGGAATGATACATGGGATATTATTCATCCTCTAGATGATAAATATGTGATTGGAACCAAGTGGGTATATAATGACAAATTTTAGAGTTATTGTGTTTCACTTGTTTATATATTTATGGGAAATCCATCACTAAAATATTTGCAAGCAATGAAAAGAGTTTTTAGATATGTAAGAGGTACTTATAATCATGGTATTCATTTCATACTATAAAATTTTGTTAGTCTAATTAGATACTAAATATTTAGATTGGGAAGGTTCTCTTGTCTACTTCAAGTTATTGATTCACATTGGGAAGTGGTTTGGTTCCGTGATCAACAAAGAAGCAAGCTATAGTTACTTTATCATGTACTAAAGATTAATACATTGAGTACATCAATATGCACACAAGGTATGTGGTTGAGAAGACTCGTAGTTGATTTCAGAGAGGCTTATTTTTTTGTAATAACAATGGGGCAGTACAATTGTTCATGAATCTAATTTTCCATTATATGACTAAACATATAAAACTCAAACATCATTTTATAAAATATTGGTCAATAGTAATTATTTTTTCATTGAGTATGTGAGAGTTGAACATCAGATTGCTGATTTTTTCACAAAGGGTTTGATGTCATAAGTTCATGGAAGACTCAAGGAGATGATAGGCATTTATGCTCTTTGCATTAAAGGGGGTAATGTTGAGTATGATGACATTATGGGCATTGATTAGTTAATGAAAAATATACTTTTTTATGTTTAGGAGTTTTTTGGAAAATGTGTAAAAATATATTTTTAGAAAATATAATTTTAGAATTCTATGTTTTAGATTGTTAGTTAAAGTGTAGTTCACAGGATGTGCACTTAACTAAGTTTGAATCATTATCTATCCATCCCCAAAGAGAGGTGCCATATTTATGTTTAGATGACTAAATTTAGTCTTATTTTAGTCGATTTATATTTTTAGGAGAGTTTGAGACACCTAGTTTGGCTAGTGTGTAAATAGACTATTTAAGTGTCACTTAAACTAATAATGGCTTTTTGCATGTTGACCATATATTAGTAGTGGATGATATTTTTCATTTTGAGTACATTTTTAGTTTTCTTTAGTTGACTTTATCTCACTTAGGAGGTATTGTTAGTCTTTTACTTTTCATATAAGTTGAGACAAGTCTTATTGTAATGGCCTTATTGGCCTCGTTTATTGTTTAATTGTTTTAATGCAAAGCGGGGTGAATTTTTTTAAGAAGTGTTAATTTTTACAACGTGTTTCTCTGATGTTAGTTACATGTATTTAATTATATAGACTAATAAGATTTGGATTCATTATGTGGAGTTATGCAATTCTTATTTTTCATCAATGCCACATACAATCATATTGGTTTAATTGTTAGTTATTCTGGGCAAAATTGGATGATCACTTGCTTCATTTAGAGAGTATTTTAGATATGATTTGCACTCCTTCTAAATAAAAAACCTTCATTTGGTATTATATGTATGTAGACACCAATTTTTGATATCGTTCCTCCCCTTCACCACACATTTTCTCTCCTTCATTAGGCTTACCCACTCGAATCCCCTTTCCCCCTAAATTTGAATAAATCTCATTTCCCACCAAAAATACATATTCAATTAATCAATCTTAATTGATTAATTGATCCCCTTTAAAATACCTAAACCTCGTTATATGCTAATATCCAAATATTCCAAATTAAGTCATATCACCCCACCTAATAATTAAATACTCCAAAAATCATCATGAACCAAACTCAAATCATGTCCTTATCAAATTCATTATTTCACCTAATCACTCCCCCCACTCTAATCAGGGTTACTTTGTCAAACCCTGGTTTCCTGATAACCCCTAAATAACCCCATCTCCAGGCTATAAATACAGGCCTTCCCCCCTCTTTCAAACAAGTTAAGAGTGATAGAAAAACTCTAACATTATAGTCCCTCGCTTATCATAATATCATCACAATGCCCTTGTGATGCCACTTGTATCACCATAATACCATCCTCATGCCTTTGTGGTTCTCTTAGTTTGGTTTTCTTACATTCACTTTGATCAAGATCAGTAGCTCCTCTATACATCAACATTTTTAGGTTCTGTTATTTATCATGTTTCTGCATGTTATCCATTTATCTTTCATTTATATCATTTTATCTTATCAAATGGGGGTTTACATCCACATAAGGAAGCTCATGCTTCTTGGAACCGAATTTGTTAGGCAGCCCCCACATATACCATATAATCCATTTTCCTCTTAGTTGCCTCTATTTTGTAGGTCTATCCAGCTCGCAACGAGGACATTCACCTTTGCACCCATCTATTTACATCCATTAGTTCTATGGGTACCCTAAACCCCCATATTTGAGGTTGCTTGATTTCTTTGTTATCTAGCTCACTAATCTGGATAGGGATGAAGAAAACTCGATCAACATTCTGGCATGCCCAATGGGACCTTCCCACGAGTTATTATCAATAGTTTTGTAACTTGTTGCTTTATCTATCATTTTCCTATTAGGGTTTGTTGTTGTAGTTTCATTTTCTATTTCATATGGTATGTTGTGTTTAACATTAATGTTGTGGGAAGTATTGATTTTTCTATGTTGTCTTAGGGTGTTTGTGCAAGTCATGGTAGTGGTGGATACGCTTGTTTGCTTCATCATGGACTCTTGACGTTTTCATCATTGTATTAACACTTGTTTGTAGGGTTTTGGTGTCATCTGGAGGTGGCGGTATTCTCGTCATTTTATTGTTTATAATTTTCTTAGTTATTCATCTCCAAAAGGTGAAATTTTCCACAATTGCGACCACCACATTTCATTGTCAAAGCCATATTTTTTATAACATCTCCACAACTCCAATACCTTCCGCTGAGATCTCTCACAATACCACTCATCATGATTGGTCCTTCTTTAGCATATTTCGATGTTTGATCGATACTTCATATCACTTTACAACACCTCATTATTATTTACTCATGTTGTCATCTAACCCCCTTTTTGGTGCCTTTCATCTACATGTTCTTGTCATTTTCTTTTTCTTTTTTTGAGAAGCTAATCACAACCTGTCACATGTATGCTCTTCTCTTGTGCTTATCAAAAGTGATCTTGAGAATCATAAACATGACTGTGGTATCCTACATCATTGTCTTTTCATTATATCTAACCCCTTTTGCAAGATCATTGACCGCATAGTAGTTTTTCATTTTTTTAATCAACATACTCACATTGATAGCTCCATATTCTCTTTGGTATTTTTGTTGCACTAACTGTGTAGATAGTCTACATTGTTGGCTTTCTTGCAACAAGGATTACTTGGAGCCTACTCTTTTCTTGCCTCAACTTACTGCCAGATAAAAAGGAAAAGTGCATTATACAGGTATTCCTCATTTTCTCTATTTTCTCCTTTTGCATCGCAACTCCCTTTTCCTATGTGTGTCCTCATCGAAAGATAACATTTGGATTTGGGTTAACAAATAACCTTTCTCTTCTGCATCCTACTTGCTCACATAGTTTAAATAGGGGTTTAATACTCTACATCTCACATATCTTATCACACATAGCCTAAAACTTCACAAACCAATTAACACATTAAAACATTCCTTTCACCTGGTTCACTGATTGGGATTTGATCACCCAACAGGAAACCATTGTAGACATTTCCAGCCACAACTTACCTAAAACCAAACATAGACTGCCTTTTACTAGGTACCTTGGTTATCCATCCCTTTGCTTTTTTTTCACATTTTCTAAATAAATAAAAAAAAAAAAAAAGAACTGTTTTCCTGACTTGCTTGGTTTAGTTAGTGTAAAAGTTTTTTTTGTTTCATGCCCGTAATTACTCATTCAGCCGCTAAGAAAATGGAACACAACTTTGCTTCAAAATAATTCTTCATCCCAGAAAACATCCACCGCAATAACTACCTTATTCATGTGCCCTTGATTACCTCTTTCATGGGCACTCAACCCCTCATCAACGTTTCTCACCAAGGACCCCTTGTTCACACTTTGACCTTAGATGAGACCAATTATTTCTTATACCATCAATCTATCCCATCTAGGCCAACCACCCCACCATCTATTAGATCAGAGCCTTTTGGTCTTCCTATTGTCCCTTGCGGTGATGTAGAGTTCCAAAAACTTTTTGATGCCAATCCGGTGGCTCTCCAAGATTATCTACTTAGAAAATCCACTCAGATTCCTCCAGATGGTCCACCACTTCAGTAGATTTACTCTTATCAGACCAATCCTAAAAAACACCCAACTTATCATAAACGAACTTCTTATATCCCAACATGACCTCGCTTCATCTTCTACCAATCCACCATCCCACCAAACTACTCAGTTAGTCACACCTATTCCCCCCAATCTCCCTCCAATCAATACAACTATTATAACTACCATTCCTATCACCTCTTCGACCACAATTATTACTAGTGCCCCCATCCAACATGCCCACACATCACATCCCCTATCTGAACAATAGGTTCCTCTCACATCACATGTGCATGTCATTGCTTCCCAACCCCCTTTTATGGGTCCTTTTCATTATTCAGTGTCTCACCCATTCCATCAACCTATCTACACCCACATCCCCACTCAACAATTTCCGCAACAACCAACCCAGTCCCAAAAATCATACCATGTCCCCATTTCTCAACAACAATTATTTCAATAACCACCCCTTCAATCACAGCCCATGATTCACACTCACCCCTATCAAATTCCTCAAACACCCACGCATCCACAAATCCAGCAACAAACTCATCTGGCCACTTCTTACATGCAACCACCACCTCTCCTCCCCCAACAGACTCTTCTAAATGATCCCATGCATGCTCTTGTGAATAGGATAGCCAACCTTGAAGATGCTACTTTAGTATCCAAATCTTCATTATCATATGAACAAATATGTAACGAGCCTATTCACCCATATGTACCAATTAAATCGTATCCTTTGCACTGGGAATTGCCAAAATTTGTCAAGTTTAACAACAAAGAGGATCCACAACAACATCTTCATGCATTCAGACATGCATGTTACCTTATTGCACATGATCAGGACTTAATGCTTCACACCTTCCCCATGTCCTTGGTTGGTCCCATGCACTAGACTGGTACAATAGTATCCCGCAATATTCTATATTCTCATTCACCCAACTCGCACAACTATTTTTAGAACACTTTTTGATTAACATCATGCAAAAATAACTATCAATGATCTATATGCCATTCAGAAGTTTGAGGATGAATCCATCACAAATTTTGTCACGTGTTGGCATGGCATTATAAACCAGTTATCCTTCCCTCTTCCACAAACTGATCTCATCGAGATCTTCTCACATTCGTGTGCGAAGCATATATCTTCCACTTTACAAATCCAATCATTTCAAACCTTTGACGAAGCCTTCACCATGGCCCACAAACTTGAAACACGTGCCCTTGAGCAGGGTCATTTAAAATTAAAATCAAATAAACCTAAACATGAATTTACCAAGTCCTCCATGAAAAATGACAAATCAAAGGTAGCGGCCAATGTTGTGATCATTAAATCATCTTCCCCACCTACTTCCAATGTGTGGCCTCAACAAAGATCCCCTAGACCAACACCCAACTATACTCCCCTTGGAGAATCGTATAGTTCAATATTTGAAAAAATGATGGCTTTAACCTTATCACTCTTCCTCCTATCCAGCCACTTGATGAATCAAGACCAAAACCTATGTGGTATCATGAAGATCATTACTGTAAATATCACCAAGTCTGAGGACACGATATAGAGAGGTGTCTAACCTTCAAAGATCTAGTCCAAAGACTCATTGATCAGGGTGATCTTCAAGTGGACAATCCTAATGCATCCCCTAACCAACCACTTGACATCTTTAAACAACCATTCCCCAACCATGCACCAACAAGTCAAGCCACCACTTCTTCTACATCCCAAGCACCTAATGCTCATACCATAAACACTCTGCACACTATTGATCAAGATCCTATCTCATCCACAGATTCACCACCTTCATCAACCATCACATCCACCTCTCTAGACATTTTTCCTACATCCACAAGTTCATCAACACTTATTCCCATACCACACCAATCATACCTACATCTATCTCAACATCTATTCCCACACCCATACCTACTTCCACATGTCACATCTTCCCCATTCACAAGTATATCAATGATCCCCTTGAATCATTTATAAAACAACCATCCCCATCTCATTCTACACCCACCATTGATCCAACACCTATATCAACTCCTTTATCTATCACTCCTACTTCATCACTTTTCATATCCACTTCGTTAGGTTCAACTACCTTATCCACATCCATTCCACCTTTACCCATTGTACCATCCTTAACATCAGTCTCAATTCCTCTTTCCACACTCTTACCCACACCCACTACATCAATATTGTGACCACATCTACATCACCTTCTTCTTCTACATAATTTCATCACTTGAAGAATTTTGGAAAGCACTTCAACTTGCAATAACTTCAAGTGATCCTCCCATCTCTTCTACACAATCAGACACCTTCACATCAAACCAATCTTCACTTCCTTTTGACATCATCATGCAAAGACTACTCCCTCCACCTGTATCAACCACAATACCATCTTTGGACCCTCCAGTAGAGATTGTTGTCATTCCTCCCAAGGGTGCCTCTTCACAAACAAGATCTAGACCCCTTGGCACATTTCCTCAACATCCTCTTTCACATCCTCACAAAAAGGTAGAGCTTCCTTCCCCTAAGACCAATCCTCCTAAAGCCACATCATCATCTTCTATTTTGGGACCCCTCCCTTCATCATCTTCTTCTATTTTGGGACCACCCCCTTCATCATATTCTTCTATTTTGGGATCATCCCCTTCATTGAAAACCTTCGGCACTAATAAAACAACACAACGACGACCTCTTTCTAAACCACCTCCCAAAACTAAGTCTAGGTCATCCACATCATCAACCAATATTCCAAAACAAACACAGTCGGCCCCATCCTCTTCTAAATCTAAGACACTATTGAAGGCTCCCATCACACCACCTCATGTCAAACCATCATTAAATTCATCACAAAACCCTTTCCCCTATAGCCACATCATCACCTATTCCCTCGGGATATTATACTACAATGTTTTACCAATTTCTCCAGACCTCAACAATCACCCTGCCACCAATTAAACCCTTCAAACCAAGTGCACCAAGACCCTCATGGTTTGACTCTAACCTTATTTTTGCATACCACCATGCACCAGGGCATGACACTAAACACTGTAGAGCCCTTCAAACCATCATACACAACCTTATCAATGAGAATGATCTCCTTGATGAGGGAGAACCAACTCTTCCACCAACCCAATCAGCTCCCTCATCCCCAACATGCATCTGTCAGAACATCTAAGCCACCCCTTTCATCGAGGACTCTTACCAACATGCCACCACCAATAAAAGATATCCATCCAACAAAAATATCATCTAAGGACATCACCACCACCAAAAGAGGATGTTCCCAGGGATGGTCCCCCTCTTTTGATCAACGTTGTTCAGGATAACCACCCATTCTGGACCACATAACCCTAACTCCACCACACAACCTAAGCCAAAGACCTTTGTTGTTATCCCTCCTCCTAGGGAGCTTACCTCATCCACACCCCCATCACAACCTAAAGTTGTCATCGCTGCTCCCACCACTCATCCCCTATCAACCCCTCCATCTTCCTCTAAGGCCAAGGTATCTATTTTGGCTGCCCCTAATCCCACTTCCATCGAACAGACCATTTTCAAACAACTTCACCAGGCCCCATGGTTAAAATGTCACTTTATGAGCTTATCCAAAGCTCTCCTAACCATAAACAAGCTCTTATTGAAGCTCTACAATGGATCCCATGTATCATCTGATGAGCCTCAACCCCTCACAGCTCTAGCTGATGCTCTTGCAGCATCCATCACCATGTCCTTTGAGGATTCAAAATCCCCAACATGCCACTAGAAGAACATGATCTTCCTCTCTTCATCACGGTCCGCATCAATGACACGTGCATCTGATGGACTATGATTGATAATGGTGCTAGTATCAATATAATTTCTTCTCACACCTTCAACCAACTCAAACTACCTAACACCATTGTCACTGAATCTCCTACCATCCTCTGTGCTTTTAACGATGTTGTAACCCCTCCATTGGGTACATTTATCCTTCCCATTTGCGTCAGCCATAAAATCCTCCATGAGCTCTTCTACATTATAGAAGGATAATTTTAGTATAATATTCTGCTTGGACGTCCTTGGATTCGTGCCATGCATTGTGTCCCATCTACCCTCCACCACTGTATTAAATATGAACATGAAGGGACCATTTGTACTCTCCCCGTCGATGCTCCTCCTTTCAAGACATGTTGTATGACTTATCGACCTAAAGACGTGCTTGTCCCTAAATCCAACCCTTCTTCTGGTGCATCCACCAATTCTTCTGTGCCTACATCTACATTACCCCATGATGGATCTTCCAATGCTATAATGCAGTGCCTTGCCTTAGGAGAATATCAACTCCTCGCTCTTAATTCTCTTCCTTCTCCCAACCACCTCAGTCACCCTGATAAGGCCCCTATGTATCAATTGAATGTTGGGGAAATCATCTCATTTGGCCCCTCTTTTCTCCAAACCCATTTGGTATACGGTGGCCTCAATCACCCTTCTTCTCATGTCAAAGATCACCCACACACCAAACCATATGTTGGTGGTTTCAGCTTCCTTGGTAAACCATCCTTCACCTACACATACCTCCACCATTGTGCATGGAAGGGGTTTGGTATGGGGCGTTATGAACAAGGTCACCATGACCATGTCTTCAAACAAACCCATGAACCATGTGAAAAGTTTGGCTTGGGATACAAAGATCCCTCCATCCCCCCTTCAGGAACTTTTGCATCCTCTCCCATCAATGTTGATTCACCTCCCTCATCTCCATCCGACTATCTCACCGATCCCAATGATACCAAATCTATTCCCCCTAATTTTTTTTTTAATTTCCACCATTTCCCTTAGACCGGTCACTTATCAAGTTGGAAATGAAACCCAATCCTTTCCTCTCAAGCATCCAGAGATGGTAGAGGAAGATTCCCCTACCATTGACATTCTTCAGTGCAACGATGATAATTCCATTCTTTCTTACATGGGGGCCGAGGATTCTCATGTATCCAAAATTCCCTTCCCCCTGACACTTCCACTCTCCTAAATGAGTCCACTATCGACATTAATATCGGGACTCCTCAAGAGCCCGCATCCTTAAGGTGGGCCAATCTCTGGAGCCACAAGAACTCGAAGCCTTCACCTCTTTCTTATCCACACATAACCAAGCCTTTGTATGGTCGTACTCTGACATGCCATAGTCTTGACCCCTCCATCATTGTCCATAACATTGTCACCATCCCCAATGCTAAACGATTAGGCAGAAGCTTTTCCGCATGCATCCTCAATTTGCTCTCCTGGTTAAAGAGGAGTTGCAAATGTCTTCTTTCTGCCAATTTCATCATCCCCATTGACTATCCCCAATGGGTTTCTAACATCATACCCATCACTAAAGCATCAGGAAAGCTTCATATATGCACTAAATTTTGGGATCTTAATCTCGCTTTCCCTAAAGATGACTTTCCTCTTCCCAACATCAATCAACTTGTGGATCTTACCGTAGGACATGAGATGATTTCTCTTATGGATGGTTTTTCTGGCTATAATCAGATCCTCATCACACCAGAAGATCAACATAAGACCTCCTTCATCACCCCATGGGGGACCTTTTGCTATCGTGTCATGCCCTTTGGTTTGAAAAATGTTGGGGCCACCTATCAATGAGCCATGACTTATATCTTTCATGATCTCATACATAAAATTGTAGAAGACTATGTTGATGACCTCTTGGGAAATTCCAAACATCGATGTGATCACCTCTTTGTCCTTAAAATCCTTTTTGAGCATCTCATCCATTTCTTCCTTCACCTTAATCCCACCAAGTGTGTTTTTGGCATGTTAACTGGAAAACTCCTTGGCTTCATCATTTCTATCAGGGGTATTGAGGTTGACCCCACCAAAATCAAGGCTATCCTTGAGATGTTCCTCCTTCCAATCTTAAACAACTTCATAGTCTTCAAGGAGGGATTCAGTCCATCTACCACTTCATCTCGCAACTTTCAAACCATTTCCAACCCTTTCATCATCTTCTTTGTAAAGACGTCAACTTCCATTGGGATGATAACTACCAAAAATCCTTTGATGATATTAAGAAGTATCTCCTATCTCCACCTGTTCTTATACCTCCACACGAGGGGGAGCCTTTTTACCTATATGTCTCTACCACCGATCATGCATTAGGTGCCATGTTGGCACATCGTGATGGCCAAGGTAGAGAGCAGGTTGTCTATTACATTATTCATACCCTACATGAGTATGAAACTCACTACACTGAAGCTGAAAAGATGTGTTGCGCCCTTTTCTTCACCACTTCCAAGCTCCACCATTATCTTCTCAATCACAAAATGTATGTAGTCACTAGCTTTCATCTTCTCAAAACCATACATTCTAAACCTTACCACAATGATCACATCACTCGATGGCTCATGCTCATGACAGAGTTTGACCTAGATTTCATCTCTCAAAAGTCTATTAAAGGCCAAACATTGCAGACCAATTAGATGAAGCCCCTCTTCCTACCACTCATCTTCCTCATGAAGCAATTTCCTAATGAATCCATTAACAATCTTCATTATGAGTCATTTCCTCTTTAAATGACTCTCTTCTTTGACGGATCTAAATGTCAGCAAGGGGGAGGCAGCTGGCATCATTCTCATTCCTCCTTGGGACACTCCCATGCCCATTTCCCAAAAACTTGACTTTGAATGCACAAACAATATGGCAGAGTATGAAGCCCTTATCTTAGGTCTTGAAACTGTTGTCCTTTTGGGTGTTCAAATCCTTGACATCTATGGGGATTCAGAGCTCATTATCAAACAAATTATAGGAAATTATCAATGTAAAAATGATGTTCTACAAAAATATCGAGATATCGTCCTATTTCTCCTTGAAGCCTTTGATTCTTATACTATTCAAGTCGTCCCTCACTCATCCAATTTTTTCTGACATGATGGCTTCCCTTGCATCTCTCATCCCATGGACAACTAATGAATCCAAACTTTTGGTGGTTGTTTGTCGTCGTGATCAACCATCTCACATCCGCGGGTTACCTCATGTTAATAGTGTTGAACCCGACTCATCAGATCTTTGGTACTCTCAAATCTTTGATTATCTATCCAAATTCCATCATTCCCTCAAACCTATCTAAGAATGGTAGAAGGTCATTTCTTCAACGTGCTAACCCCTATGTCATTCTTGGAGGCATCCTCTACAAACATGGGTTTGATGGTATTCTCCTTTGATGCCTTAAATCCCATGAATCTACTCGCGTTATCCAAGAAGTCCATGATGGTATTTGCGGTGGACATTTTAGTGGCTTGGTTGTCACTAAAAGTGTTTCTTTTCCTTGGCTATTATTGGCCTTCTCTCAATCATGACTGCTGCGAATATGTTAAGAAATGTGTCAAGTGTCAGCAACATTCCAATCTTGTCTGCATTCCTAGCTAGGCCTTACAACCAACTCAGGACCTTTGGCCCTTTTCACAGTGGGGCCTCGATCTCATTGGTACTATCAATCCTCATTCTTCTCAGCGTCATCATTCCATTATCACTGCAACTAAATATTTCACCAAGTGGGTGGAAGCTATTCCACTCACCTCAACTAAAGCCAATCAGATCGTTAACTTCATCAACCAACACATAATTTTTCGCTTCGACATTCCTCACAAGATCATCACAGACAACAGGAAGTCCTTCAAAAACAAATATGTTAAGAAACTCTGTGACTCATTCAATATCAAGCTTAGTTTCTCATCTCCTTATTATCCTCAAGCTAACGGCCAGGCCAAAGTGACTAATAAGACCTTGCGTAACATCCTTGCTAAAACCATCAATAAAGCAGGTTGTGTTTGGCATCTTCAGCTTCCCTTCACTCTTTGGGCTTACCAGACCAGTTTCTGTACCTCCACAGGTGCTACCCCTTTTCTCTCGTATATGGTTCTAAATTCGTTCTTCCCCTCAAAGTTCAAATTCCATCCTTACGTGTGTCTCTTCGCGACTTCATTTCTGATGAAGATTATTACCAAGAGCACCTAGCCCAAACTTGAATTGTTAGATGAGCACCACCTCCTTGCTCTTGAGCATCATCATGTTTATCAAGAGAGCGTCCAACGTGCTTATAACAAGCATCTCAAATAACACGACTTTAAAATAGGTGACCTTGTCTTAAAAGAAAATTAGAATGTCACTACTCTAGAAAGGAGCCAATGGGGAAAGTTTTCTCCCAACTGGATTGGACCATACATTATCACACATAAGTATGGGTCTGGGGCCTATTGGTTGGCTTCCCTTGATGGTAAACCAGAGATTGGACCTCTTAATGCATTGCACTTATGACCATTCTATTGTTAGTATATATACCCATGAGCAAATAGTCATATCTTTAGATCATTCCTCCATCATCAGCCCCTTCCATCTATCATTATAATGATATGGAACTATGTGGTCTACCGTCACTTCCTCGACATGACCTTAAATATGGGCACCATGGCTCTACCATAGCATTTTCCTTATGGATAGTTTCTCCCCTTTTGGTGAGAACTTTTTGATCATTACACCCATCACCTTCTTGTTTACCTATTGGAACCATGCTAAGGGCCCAGGGGTGTCACTTGTTCAATCATCATCCCCTCCTAAGTAGTCTACCTAGCTATACCCAACTCTTCCCCATAAAAATAAAAAAAGTAAAAGTAATGGATGATCATGTCTTATGCTATCTTATCCAAAAAAAGATTGATCCCTCAAAGGACAATTGTTCATAAAAAACATATAATAAAAATAGACTGTTCCCCCATAAGGACAAATATCATGCATATATTATAAAAAAGTGCCATCTAAAAATAAATGCAAAAGTAAAAAGTAGACCATACCCTCGAAGGATGGATACTCTATTGTATCATGGCAGTGAAGGCTTCCCACATTGATCAGCCTTTTATATATCATAACATCCTAAGAAAGCTTCTCGCATTGATCAAATTTCTCATATACATTACAGACTTCATGCATTGATTAGTTTGCATCTTTCTCCTTCCCAGAGCTGGGGCATAGTCCTAGGAACAACCACCTATGGAGAACCCTCTTCCCACATACAAGTTACATCTAGAATCCCCTTTATCATGTCGACATTAGGTTTATGAGCATATTTCATCCATATTTCCCTCATGGTCTTTTGGTATAACTAACTATCCTTGGTTATGTATTAGCACCTGCTATTGGCTACAAGTGCAATGCCTTGAGTGGTACCATTTCTTGTTTACCTCCAATCCGGTTTGAAGCATGGTTTCTTCGTATGCCCCTTGCTATGATTATGTGTCATTTAAGGTCACCTTTTATCAATATCACATTCTTCCATATCAAATTTCAAACCATGAATTCTATATCTATATGTTTACCTTTAAGGATGAAATATCTTACAATCATCCACAATTCCATGAATTTTTTTAATATCTATGAATGCTCTCACTAATACACTTTTCGGTTTGGGAATTCTACTTGATCTCCATTGCAGTTTGAGAATCCTACTTGAGGATACCTCTCAGGTAGCATTCATTATCCAACAACTCCTCATCCCCCACCATGGTCACCATGTATTTGATCCATTCATCCTCACTCCTCATTTCTACTTATCCACCGCTTATCCCCATGTTACCCTTCTCACCATTCATGTCCCCTTTCACCACTATGTGTTCTTCCATTTCACTCTTCTACTTTCATCTTGATGATCTTAATTAATCACCCCTTCCACGTAGGCATCTTGGTTGAGATATACCCTCTTCCTAAGATCCTCCCACTATAGAAACTTATCCACCATCTCATCTTTCATCAGACAAAAATCACCACCACACACATCTTTCTGCTCCACCTCTTCCACTTATCACTTGTGCCTCATCACTCTCACCACGTGGGCATTCCAATTAAGGATTCCCCTCACACTCTCTATCTTACACCACATATATTCCTCCATCCACTCATGTTGCACTCCTTTGTTTCATTATTTCCTTGTTATCATCTCCTCTCACCTCTCGTTCCACTCTGGCATACACCACTCACTCTTTTCTCATCCTTCCTAGTATCCATCTTATGCTTGGTAATCTTCCTTACACACTCTCATAGTATGGAAAATTCACTTGAGGGTTCCCCTTCAGTCCATCTTGTCATGCCCTCTTCCCATCAACTTTGTCAATCACTTCATCTCATCATTCTTCTTCTTCGGCTTGGAAATCCTACTTAACCATCCCCATCGCATGACAATCTTACTTAAGAGTCCCTCTTAAGGTTGATTTTCCATCTGGCCCTTCCCCATTCTATCATATTTCCTCCATCCTATTTCTCCTGCCCCTCAACGTCATCATCTGCTCCAACCAACCATTCCACCCATGTACCCAATCCATTCTTGTCTTTCCCCTAATGTATCATCATTTTCGGTTTGGCAATCTTACTTAACCACTCGTGTGACATGGAAATATTACTTAAGAGTCCCTCTTAAGGATGATCTATCATCTTGTCTTTCTCCATCACCACACATCTCCATATTTCCCTTTTTCTTGGCATTCCCCATCATCCCATCCTCTCATAATCTATATCATCGTCTTCTACTTGGAAATCTTACTTAACCACTCATGTGGCATGATGATATTACTTAAGAATATCTCTTAAGGATGATCTATCTTCTTACACTCCCCCATCACTCCACATCCTCACCATCTACATTTTCTCATTATTCCCCATCATCACATCCTCTCACCTCCTCTGCCATTCTCACAAATACCACCTCATGTTTTCCCACTTTTCATCTCCATCATCCCTCGCTTGGCAATATTACTTAACCACTTCCGTCTCATGATAGTCTTACTTAAGGGTCCTCCTTAAGTTGAACTCATCATTCTGGACTTCTCCCTCACCTCATTCTTCATTCCCTCCATTGATTGTTTCTTCCTCCTGATCTTCCTTACTAGCTACATTTTCCTTCTACCATCATCCTTTCTCAACCTATCATATTACATAATGCATCTACTATCTTCTGCCTGTAACCATGTTCCTTTCCCCCATTTTATCCTTCTTGACCCATCATCCTTCATACAGTTTCTTGCCATTCTTTTCATGTCTTGTTTCTTCATCTCTCCCTAATTCATTCTCATCCATTACATTCTCTCCTCACCTTCATCTTAGCACACATTTTTATCCCTCCTTTCTTTACTCTTTCCACTCCATCTTCTCAAGTTCTCCTACATATCCACCCCCATGTATAACAATCATTATTAATGGTCTTCCCCTAACATTCTTTCATCATCATATTCCATTTCCGCTCTAATAATTATTGGCGGACTTATCCTAAAATTCACTCCTCCCATTCTGCACGGCCTTGTTCACTCATTTTGACCTCCTCCATTTTCTCTTCATTCCTTCCTTCCCCTGTGTACACCAATCATTATCAGAGGACTTCTCCTAATGTCCCTTGATTGGCATTTCCTCTTCTATTCCTCATTTTCTTTTTCCCTCTTCTCACTTTTCCTCCCATCCTTCCCTACCGATCATTATCGGCGAACTTCTCCTAATATCCCCTCATTGGCATTTCCTCTTCTATCCCCCATTTTCTCTTCCCTCATATCCCCTTTCTCCACCCCCACCCTTTCTTGTCACTTCTTCCCCATTTATCCATATTCCCTTCGCCCTCTTCAATATCTTTAATGTCTTCATCTTACATCCTTTGTATATTGTCTTGTAATCCTTGTATCCTCATCTCATGCATCTCCACATTTTTTCAAATCCGTATCATTCCTCCCCTCTAACTTCTCTTTACGTTCTTGATACTGCTCACTCTTCACCGAATATCTCTATTCTTGGTTTCCTTCCTTCTGCATCATTTTCTTTTTTGTCCTCTCCTCCTTCCCACTCCTTGTATTGTTTTACTTCCTCTGTATCATCTTCTTCCCCCTTTCCCCTGTGTTTCCTTCTTACTTCCCCATTGATCACCTGGCTCTTCAGGGTTATCCCATATTTCTTATCATCCCACCCTCCACATGCATTTCCATGCAGTCTGTTCTATATTCTTTACCTTGGTTTTCCTCACGATAATCTGGACCCTTCAAGCTTCTCCCTATGTCTTCTCTATCATCTCTTCTTTCCCAATCATTTTCACCATCCCCCTACCCTACCTTTCCTTTCTCTATCACCCCCACCTTTTCCCTCATTTTGTACCAGTTTCTCTTCTTTTCTCTAATCTTCTCCACATCTTCCTGGTCCCTCATCGTTTCTTTCTTTTCTTCGTTCTACCTCCTCTTTTGTATTATTTACATTCTTCATCGTCCTGATCCTCTTCATTTTTCCATCCTTCTCTCCATTTTTCCTGCTTTTACCCCCTAGTCTCATCTTGTCTTCTTGACTCATCTTTCCTCATTCCCTTATCCTATCATCCTTCTCTAATATTCTCTTCCACCTATTTTTTGTCTCCATCACCTCCCGCTTCTATATTTTATTCCTTTCTTAGCTCTATCATCTCTTTCATTTTCCATCATTTCTCTCCCTTCATCCCCTTCACCCTTCTTCACTCCCTTCATTTTGGATATCTCTCTCCCTTTTTAATAATTTCATCCTCTTCTCTATCATTTTATTGTCTTCTTCTTGTTTGTCCTTCATCATTCCCTTCTTCCCCTATCATCTCTCTCTCTTATTCTCTTCTCCCTCTTTCATTCCTTTTTTATCCTCCTTCATCTTCATTCACTCTACTCCATACCCTTGTCTCCTTCACCTTTGAATTTTTCTTGCCCTTCTCATAATCAACCACTCCTCCTGTTCATTACTTTTTTCTTCTCTTGTCACTCTTACTCATTACAACCATCAACTATAACCTTTTTCCCTCACAAGTACCTATTCTACTTTTTGCTTGGCAAACATCGATCATAATCTTCCCCCTCATTTCCATGACACAATGTTTGTTCTGCTTTCTTCTTCTAGTCTTTTCTTGTTAAAAAAACATCTTCCTTGGGAAATCTCTCTCCAAAACTAGTAACACCCTCGCTTGGGGTATATTACCTCACCATTTGTATTCCAACTCACCTTTTCAGCCACTTTTCGTGTCCTATGATGGGACACCTTTATTTTCATCTTCATCCTTATGGATGCATATTTTTCACTCGATTCCTCGTGTATAAAGGATTCAACATAATTTTTGCATTTCATTACGCATACTTTGGTGCTTTCCTATGACCCGTTGGTCATCTCGACATGCATACATTTTACAGTGGTCTTCATCCACTCACTGGTCCATAGAACATTGTCACTCGTCTCCATGGAGACCGCAATTGTCCTCTATTGATGTGATATTGGAGTCACTTCCATATTTTTCATTATTATTGTGATCCTTTTTTCCTGGGGCATCTTGCCTTGGTTATGTGTTTACCCATTTTTTCATCACCCACATGACCTTTAACATTTATCTCTTTCAAACTCGTGATTGACTTCCTTTATGTCGTCAATCCCAAGTTTGATAGGGAACACTTAATCAATCATATTTTTGATACTTCATTGTTTTTGTCTCGTGGATTTCCCAATGAAAACCACTCATCAAAAAGGGGAAAATGTAGACACGATTTTTTAGTATCGTTCCTCCCCTTCACCCCATGTTTTGTCTCCTTCATTAGGCTTACCCATTCGAATCCTTTTTCCCCCTGAATTTGAATAAATTCCATTTCCCACCAAAAATACATATTCAATTAATCAATCTTAATTGGTTAATTAATCCCCTATCAAATACCTAAACCTTGTTATATGCTAATATCCAAATATTCCAAATTAAGTCATATCAGGCCACCTAATAATTAAATACTCAAAAATAATTCAAATCATGTTCCCCCACTCATCTAATCAGGGTTACTTTGTCAAACCACGGTTTCTTGATAACCCCTAAATTAACCCCATCTCTAGGCTATAAATACAGGCCTTCCCCCCTCTTTCAAACAAGTTAAGAGTTGTAGAAAAGCTCTGACATTATAGTCCCTTGCTTATCATAATATCATCACAGTGCCCTTGTGATGCCACTTATATCACCATAATACCATATTCATGCACTTGTGGTTTTCTTAGTTTGGTTTTCTCTACATTTACTTTGATTAGATTAGTATCTCCTTTATACATCGGCATTTTTAGGTTTTGTTATTGATCAGTTTATTCATGTTATCCATCTATCTTTCATTTATATCATTTTATCTTATCAAACGGTGGTTGACATCCACATAAGGAAGCTTGCGCTTCTTTGAACTGACTTCATCGAGCAGCCCCCACATATACCATCTAATCTATTTTTTCTTAGTTACCTCTGTTTTGCAGGTCTATCCATCTCGCAGCGAGGACATTCAATTTTCACCCATCCATTTGCATCCATCAGCTCTACAGGTACCCTAAACCCCACATCTTTGGGGTTGCTTGGTTTTCTATTTTATCTAACTCACTAATCTGGATAGGGACAAAGAAAACTCTATCAACAATGTATGAATATTAAATGCGTGCATAAGATAAGATGTAAGAATAAATTCAATAGTTGAGGACACCAAAGTATGCTTGATTTGATCTCGAGCAATATAGAAATTAAAATCAATGTGATGTAGATTGTCTTGCAAGAAGTGTGTCAAATGGAATTCATTGTCTTTGGGAAGACCATGGATATTAGTATCAAAGTCATGATGGAGCCCTCACCTTAAGGATACTCGATAATGATAATAAATATAATGTTAGTAAAAAAATTAGTGACAAAGTATGTGGGGTCACAAGTATTAGAATTTATAGCATCATTATGTGCATTCAAGTCCTCATTATAAGTAGAATCCACTTGGGCCATAATGCAAGTGGAATCAAAAGATGAGTCCCTTCCCTCACAAGGAGTATGAACATGGACTTGATTAAAGGGATAGTAGCTCATACTATGGCGGGGGAGGGAACCCTTAGGCTTAACGAAAATATTATATTAGTCAAGGATTCATGATGATACATAAAAAAATCCTAGACCTAAGAGATGGATCACACACCAACAAAAGAAGGAGAAAGCCTAGGGTATTTAGTCTTTGAGTGATAGATTCAAACAAGAGCCTTGTTCACCAAATGTTGACATCCTAAAAATATATGTGTGATATGATTATAATATGTAAGGATTTGTTACATGATGATTATTTTGAATTAATTAATAAACATTAACCATGTACATTCAAAATAAATCATTAATACTTGCAACTATGCTAAAATGATATAATGATTACATAATACAAATAAAGGGATAGATACTTACCTGTGCAAAGTGGTTCAAATATTATCTTAGTGTGCAAAATGGGTAAAATAGTTGTATTGGATATGGAAATAATTCATCTCAGAAATTGGAACTAGAAACTGCTCCTATGTAGGACTGTACAAATTTTCCTGGAATGTAGTACAACGTTGACTACTTTTGTATGATCTTAGACATATGCACTGCGAGGTTATGAAATTTCACTTTTCTAGAGATGAGTGCCATTATATATCACTAGGGCTCATGCACATTTGGCACCACATGTAATCATTTGTAACAAATAGAAACTTAAACACCTAAAATAAACTTCATGAAAACATTAGATAACAAAAGAAGAAATCAGTGTGTGGATAAGGCTAGACTATCCTTGGTGCTCAACCCTTGTTGATCTAATATAAGTACTTACTACATTACATCCCCTTGAGAGGGAGAAAGACTCATGTAGTTCTCTTAGTGTAGGTGCAAGTGTGCATACATATAAGCCAACCCTTGTTGGTGCCTCGTTACTCTTGACATAAAAATAATGGGTTAACTATAAAAAAAGAATGTACCCAACAATGTAGTGGCGTGCTTCAAATGCTTAAACTAATGTATTTTTTTCCTTGAAAATTATTGGAGTGACTTGCTATTACCAAGACATGGCTCTAAGACTTTTGAATGCTTGGAAATGGAGGAAGCTAGACTCTTGAACCTAGTTTGAGTGCTTTAGACATGTGTGGTGATGCTCCAATTAATGTGCAACTTCTTTAGAAGAATTTAAGAGATTTAGTGTTGATAGTTGTAATAGGAGCTCTTGAGAATGCCAAGTGAGTTATAAAGTGCATTTAACTTGCTTATATAGGCTTCCATTTGTTAAACATTTGTATTATGGATGACCCATGAAAAATGAACTGACTCATATAATATTTTTAAAGAGTTGTTAGATGGGAGTGTTCAGGGCAATAAAGGTTGGCCAAAACCATACTCCACTATAGACTTGAGATGAATGGTTTTAGACATGCTACTAGGGATGAAAAAACTAGAATTTGGAAATGGTGTCTAGAGATGGATTACTACTTTAGATAATTAATATTTCCTAGATGAACGATAAAAAAATGTGTAAAGATGAGAAATTCAAGATATTGTTATCCTGCAAAATTGACAAGGGCAATTTGTAGGTAACTATACCAAAATTTTGTTTTGGCCCCTAGGGAAGTTTGATAACATTCGAAATAGCCCAAAACTCCCTTTCAAAAATCAAGTTGTTTCAGGACTTAGCCGTTTTTAGCTTATCCTTCAGCACAAAAATTTGTGTGTCGACATGACTATAACTGCGCCCTTTTACACTGGGCACAATTTTACTCGTGTCGACATCAAGAAACTTGCGCTAAGCATTTTCCTAAGCGCGATTTTCCTTATGTTGACGCTCCCAAAATCGCGCCAAAAGCAGTTGCTGAGGTCATAAATGCTGATTTTTCTATAAATAGGAGCCTAACAAATGTCATTTTCACGAATTGGAAATTGTGAAAAGCATTTTCTCTGCACGTGTCAACCGTCCCTGTCAGCCCTCACGTGTCGTTTTCGAGCTTATGGACCCCTGCATTTTTCTTCGTGTTTTATCAATCCAGGTAAGTGGCTCCTCTCCCAATTGTGGTTTTTGTTTTGTTGTGTTAAGCGTTAGGGTTTGTGTCAAATGGTTAAAATCTAAAAAACCTAATAAATTCCCAACCCAATAGAAATCCTCTTTTCCTCTCCTTCCAGATCTGTAAATCTGGAAGGCCCCTTCTGTTGAAGTAAATTAAAAATCATCTCTTCCTTGCCATCTGACAAAATCCAAAAAAGAGAAAAGTGAAAATCAAGGAATTTGCCAAAACTGTTAACTGTTAAGACCTTGGCGCAATTTACAGAGATGTTACATGCTCAGAAATTGCGAAAAATAAATACGGCGCACTGTTTTTCCTTGTAACATCTTCCAAAGTTGCGCTTTGGCGCACTTTACACTCATACAACATGAACCCTTTCTTAGCCTAGCCAAAGAACACTTAGCAGATTTTTCGAGAGGTGCAAGCGTAACTTCCACAACATCAACATAAAATGTTGTCTGATGCAGACCTGTGCCCTGTGCTTTACCCTTTGGCACTAAAATTTATCATGTAACACCAATCCAAATTGTGCCCTTTCTAACCTGGCTCCATTTTTCTCTTGTTGACACTTTCCTAAATGCGCCAAAACAAAAAACCCCGTTGACACTAAGAGAAGTGCGCCTAAGTCCTTGGCACGAAAATTCACGTGTTGGCATCCAGAAAAAGTGCGCCAAGCCATAAAAAGCTCCTGTAGCCTGCTGTAAACTTGCGCCTTGCGCCATAAGGCTTAAAATTGCTCGTTCTTCCTTCTGCAAGCTAAACTTAACTATTTTCTCACACATTCGAAGGTGCTCTGTTATTCTTCAAACTTTCATCATGAATAACATGACAATTGACATGGCTCTTCTGTGTTGGACCTTCTTGATACTTCTTACAGAACAACAACATCCGTTCTTGATCTCATATATGTCTTCATCAAGAAAGAGACCAGCTAAGACTACAGTAAAAGCTAAAGCTAAGCAGTCAGAGCAAGAAATGAAGTACAAGTACCAGAAAGTTAGAATGCCTGACTCATATGCAGAGTGCAACCTTGACATCAGAAACTCTGAGCTGGGTCATATAGACATGGATGATTTCTGGGTAAGGACCACCAAGGCAAACAATGGCCCGTGGATGAATAAATTAATGGGCAGTGGATTGCACTTTGTAGCTAGGCTTCCAGTGAGTGTCGTGAATAATGAGTTCATCATGTTGATTACCCGATGTTATAACAAGAACACTAGATGTGTTGAAAACAAAGAACACGAGGTAATCATAGACCTCATAGCTCGTCACTTTGAGATGATCCTAGGCATTCCTCATTATAGGCACTATGTGGAAATAAGTATTGAAGACTGTAAGAAGGCATGGGATGATAACGAAGATCAATGCATGCAGATGATGGATGAACTCTATTTAAAGAACAAGAAGCCGGTGACCAGATGGCCACAAACCATCCACCGTATTGATTTTAATGAAGAATTGAGTGATACAATCACATTCTTGAATAGAGTATTTGGGCTCCTTGATGCCCATCATTTCCATAAATGGATGCTGAGATACCTGGAGAACATGAGCAAGAATGCACCTAATCAACGCTTTGACTGGGGTGAAATCATAAGTGACACCATCTCCCAGCAGCTTCAACAAGTTCTAACAACTGGGAAGTTCTACATGAACTCCTACGTTGTATACGTCGCTGCTGCAGGAAGGGATTTCACAGGGTTAACTCGAAATGGAGTATGGCCCCAAGTCAAGGTATATAAGTTCTACCCAGAGCTAAGGCTCGAAGCCAACATCTCCCAGTTCTCTAAAATAAATGATGCCTTCTTCTATGAGGTAATATGTTTGTTGAGGCCAAACATGAGACACAAACGAACTAGCCCGAGTGTAATTACTGCTACAAAGAAATGGGGAGCATTGTTCACAGAATTCCCCACATTCACATACCTCAGAGCTGTGAATTTTGAGGGAGAACCAACGAAACTGCCAAGGTTTGTAGGGCCGAAGCTGGTCCTCCTGGAATTGTCAAGGCAATTAATCACTTATCATGAAAAGTGTATGAAGAGAAAGAAAGGAGGAACTCCATTCCCCCTTACAGTTGGCCAATACACCTACCCTACCATTGCTAAAGCATGAGAGATGTACACTGAGTTAGAGCTGCTGAATTTAAAGCACAACTTCCCAGCAAGGCCAACCTTTGACTGCCGGAGTTGCCTCCCAAAGGCAAGAATTGATCCCATCCATGTTCTTGAGATCGAGGACATTTGGATAGACCTAACCCATGAGAAGGACATTAGGCGGAAGGATAACTCTCGGCTGGCTCTGGAAGAAATCATCCACTATGGCGTTGCCATTGTCCCAAAGAAATTCAAAGAGACTGATCAAGAAATTGATCAATTTTACATTGACACCGATGGGGACAACTGACCATTCAGGAAGATCGAAAGAGCTAAAGCGCAAAAGACCATTCAAGAAAGGGTCAAACCCATATTGTAGTGCACCGAACATTGGTGTAATCAGAATGGCCTTACATACCTCGGGGTTGATTTCACAACTTCTCCTTCAGGCAGTGCACCTCCAAGGCCAGTCTGTGTGCCGAAAGGAAAAGGAAAGGACAAGGTAGGAGAACCAAGCAGACAAGAGGAAACTCCTGAAGACCTTCCTCCTACTTTTGAGAAGCAAGTAGTCGACTTGGTGTCTCCAGATGATGAAGAAACAACAGATGTTTCAACGGATACATCCACCAAGGGTGACATCATAACTGCAACTGCTGAGGTACCAGTGTTCCTTCTTCCACTCCTCCTCCTCCTCCTGTCATTCAAGAATCTATTCATATGGATGTGTCTTCTCCTCTCCCTTCCTCCCTTCCATCTCCCACCTCTTCCATCTTCTCCTCTCTCGCGGATCTGTCAACCAATATTTCCTCAATCCTGCTGCAGGTCCCTTCCATTTCCATGTCCTTCTCTTCTCTGTTAGTAACTCCAAGCCCCATAAGCATCGGTGCGTTGGACTCCCTGTCAATGCCACCACCGAGTGTTTCAACATACTTCCCTGAGGCCTCTGCAG
Source organism: Taxus chinensis (assembly GCA_019776745.2). Lineage (NCBI taxonomy): Eukaryota > Viridiplantae > Streptophyta > Pinopsida > Cupressales > Taxaceae > Taxus > Taxus chinensis. Next base: position 921,283,362 of record CM034147.1, on the reverse strand, counting down.
TTGCTCCCCCTCTCACTCCAATTTCTTCTTCTTCCTCCGCTCCCACTCCCATAAGTCCTGGTTGGATTTCTGACCATCTGAGCCATAATAAGAGGAAAGTTCCCATTGCAGCCATGGATTTCTCCGTTATTCCGAAGAAGGGAACCAAGAAGCAAAAAGTGATAACTCACTTTTCTAAGGGCACTTCGGGGGAGAGAGTTATGGAGATAGCTTTCCCGGATCCCACAAAGAGAAAAGAAGATCTGTCTCCCACAGACTTCACAGTGACTCAAGTCGCAATGGGGACCTCGTCTGAAAGCCTACAAGGGGAAACCTTGTCTATTGTGGATGCTCTCTGCAAGAATCTCTAAGAGACAAAAGAGGAGAAAAGGATACTTAAAGAACAAAACAAAAATCTCCTACAAGCATTGCAGAAAATGGGCAACGCTCCTCCAGTAACTGCCGCCGAACCCATTCAAGTTCCCAGTTAGGAGAAAATGAATGAATATGTTAAGATTGGTGAACAAGGCACGGCAATATCATCCTGGATTGAACGGCTCCTCAGAGATGGTAAGGAAGTGCTTAGAAAATTCACATTGCTTTATCAGGATATAATCCAAGCAAGTAAGGAGCTACAAGCAGTAGCAGGTTCCCTATCCGAAGAGTTGGATAACGCCAGGTTACAGCGGGAAACTCTACGAACAATGGTTAACTGCTCAGCTGATGACCTAGTGAATGTCGGCATTATCAATCACCCGCGTGCACATAAGAAGGCTCTCACTGCATTAGATTACCGGGTTGATCAGATAGAATATATCATGGAGAGAATCGATAAAGCCAAGGATGAAGCCCTGGAGGCACGATACAACATGGAGGATACAATTGCAAAAATGGCTCCAGGGATGCTCAGTGAATCGGGTAACTTGAGGGAAGCAGATGACACATTCCAGAGTTTCGAGACTATCGTCACTCAAGGTTTGGCACCAGAGGTCACTTTCGACCGAGAGTCAATCAATAACCTCTCGGCCTGCTGTGATTTCATTGGCTTTTTGATCGATGCTTGCGAGAATTTCGTCGAGTTACCTGACAAGTTCAAGAATGAGAAAGAAACCTGCGAAGTCATTCACGACCATTCTAATGGTCCTGACAATAATCAACTTTAAGCAATGATCAACCGGTTTGCTGAATATCGAGCGCAGTGTCACATCGAATCTCCTGATCAAAAGTAGGATACCAAGTTTGAGCAAAGAGATGACGAAGAGTAGTTTCTCCTTTCTGGAATGCGTTGATCGTTTTTGTTAAATATTTAAAAAGCTTTGTTGGCATACACGATGACCTCATCCATGTTGCACCATGGGATGTTGCCATCCAAAAACTTACCCAAGTCAACTGTTGACTTTTTAGATATTTTCTAGATCTTTTGTAAATATCTTGTAAAGATATTTTGCAAGTTGTAGGTTTGCTTTTGTCTTCTTCCCTCCTCTCCTTCTATAAATACTAGAATACTTGTATTCAAAGGCGGTGAACATTTTTTTGGATGAAAAGAGAAGTGAGGAGAGAAAGACTTTGTGTTTTCTTGCAACAGAAGAAATATTAATACACATATTCAGACTTTGTGCTTAATGTGCGTGTTATTTGCATCAGATCTTTCTTAAGTTAGATCTATGTTTTTATTCTGTTAGATTCATTCCTACTATTGGTGTATGTTCATCAGTGTTGCTTTAATTGTTTATGCAAGTAAGTTTGGCTCTGTTTACTACTAGCCCTAAGCATAAACCTTCTGACTTTTCCGTCTTGGGATTCATTTCTTTTCTTCCTTCAGATCTATCCTCCTCCATTCCTTCCCTCCTACCTTTCTGTTCGTAGTTGGAACTACCTCTACTGGGATGAGATCCCAAAACCCCCTGAAGTTAGAATAGTGTAGATTTGCACAGATTCCTGCTTGATAGATTAGCAATAAACCAGTTTTGCTTCGCTGTCTCAAAGAGGGGCTTTGCCCTGCACACTGTTGGCTTGTTTCCCCACGACCTACCTAGCCAACAGTTTTTCGGACCAACATATATATATATATATATATATATATAAGAGAGAGAGAGAGAGTAATGTTGCTTTTTAAAAAACACCAAATGCTCAAATCTACGTATATGAGAGTGTGATAAAACATTTACACATCCTTCCATCCACCTTATATTACACTAGGGGAGAGGGGCCAATAGGTGAACAAGGTCCAATAGTTGATATGACTATTGATCACACAATAGCCAATAGTTGTCATAGTACTATGTAGTAGTAATTTATTTTTGACATAATAATTATGTAGAGTAGCCAATCACATCATGACATGTAAGACCTTTCACCCATGTACAAGTACAAAAAAATCAATGTTCAAGCAATTTCACCTATATTCAAGTATTGGTTTCCACCATGGTTGTAGCATTTTCACATATATTATTTTAAATCAATTCAAAATATAGTTTTCCCTCCAATTGAACATTCCAAACAAAAAATATAAGTTAACACAAATCTAAACTACATATTAGTGAAAAAATCACAATCCCATATCATAAACAATTGATTTTGTGGACCCCTTAACTCAGGGTGTACCACTGTTGGCCCCTCTCCCCTATGCAATTTTACAACCCACACTTACCATTTTACTTGTAAACTTCATTATTTTTGAATGCAAAAAGGCAAAGTACTTTTTGCTGCAAGAGCCCTTGTTTTGAATTGTGGAGACATATTAAAAGTCACTGCGCCTTTTATTAAAATTTATATAAAATACATCGAAAACCGAAAGGTTAATTAATGGGAAACGATTTCCATTAAATTTTAAAAACTCGTAATTTTCGGGAAAAGAGTTTCAAATAAATTCTGTTTTGAATCTTTTGGAAGGGTAGGTAGTAGCCTACTAAGTAGGGTTTGAGCATGACAGCCTTTGCCCACCGACAAAAACTCTAAAATCAAAACTGACGCGCTGCTTATAATAAAAATTTCTTACCCAAATCAGAGGTCGCGAGTTTCTGGAAAAAATTAGAAATGTTAGACCAGTTGAAGTCTTTGAACATTTGAGGAAATTGACCATCCCTGCTCGACGTTGTCTCCACGATCACCACAAGAAAAGTGAAAAGTCCCTTGAACGAGAACACTATGTCAAATTCCTGGTTTTGAATTAATTCTCGACTTCGTTTTTATTCAATTCAACTATCGTAACGTGTTCGTTTTATCCGGAACAAAAATTACAAAAGTGCATGAAAATGCAATTGCTGGTGCTTTTCGTGTGTTAAGTACCGTTGTTGAACAGATCCAAATGGGGAAGATCCAAACACGAGAAATTTCCATTCAATCGCCTCGCCAGTTGCCACCTCGGCGCCCTTCCCATTCTAGATTTTTTGTTTTCAAATTTATTTAAGTTGGTACTGCCAACAGTAGTAGCTGGCCGCTATATAAATACCAGCATATATTCTGTTCTTTAAGTACCCATAAGCTGAAGTACATTTCTCAACTCGAGCTGTGGAGGTTTATTGGTAGATGCATCAAAGCAATACAACACAGATATCAAAGCAATACAATACAGATACCTACTCGGCCAGACCCATTTTTGAGGTGAGAATCAAGCTGTGTGTGACTTCTCATTTTTCCCTTTTTTTCTAGTTTTGGGTTTGGAGACGGTCTGGTTAAAATGCAATCAAGTTGGGTTTTTATAAAGATTTATCTAATAAGTCTCAGATCAAAACCGACATTAGTGATTCCATGGAGAGATTCTATGGACATTAGCGCTTCCTTGTTTTCTTGCATTCTATCAGAATCATATCAAAACCAAACGTTGAACAGTTATGGCACTTTATTGCCTTCTGAATCCCCTTTTTGATGCTCTCTCCTTTCCACTAGAATGCTCAATTGCTTTGATTGTATGTGCCCAATAGAGCTTAGAAATGTCTGATTGTGATTGGGGAGGATGTGTGGGATTTTGGCTTGTGGGCATGGCAAAAAACTGTTTGCCTTGTTAACCTGAACTCACCTCTTGGTTTTTGAACTCCTCTGTTCTAAATTCACCACACTGTCTGCCTCTTCAGCAAGCTTGTACCCCCTTTCTGTTAAATTTAATCAGCCTTTCGTTTTAGGAACCAATTGGACACCGCCATTCGTGTTACCAGGAAGAAGCACTTATTCATTTTTCACCCCACATTTTCGTTCAGTATACCGTTCTCAGATTTTTTTTAAAAAAAGAAATCCATCATACATTTTCAGATTATTTTTTGATTTACTGTTACTACTAAAATGATTTCAGTTCAAATCCCACATTGTCTTGTTCTACGCCTAGCAAGCTTAAAATCTTTGCTGGGGAGAGGATACCATAAATAATTAAAATTATAACTGCCTCACAGGGGACCCCAGTTTCGTCTTCTGGTGTGGATTTACGTTTGGAGGTAAAATGATTTTAGATGCGCTTCAGGTGACCTGTCTTTCATTTACCTATTTTTTCAGACTGGTTTGACTATGGGTGTAACTGGAATCCAAAACCAACTATGCTGTTCTGTCATTTTGACCTGTCAACTCTTTCAGGCCTCCCTTTTTATTTGTTTTCCAAGGCCCAAAGACGTTTGTGGGTGCCCTTTTCATACATTTAATCTTGTGGGCATGAGGCATGTTTGGGCTACACATCCTCCCTTCATCAATGGAACAAGGGTTTTAAAGGCACACCCAAATTAGCTTGTTTGCTTTGCAATCTTCTACACATGTAGGAGAGAATTTAATGCTTGTCGTGAAATATGGATAAACCCTAACTGTGGGTCCTGGAACTTTAGGGGGGAAGCAGCTCTTGAATTTCGACTTAACAGTGCCTGTCAATTCAAAATTTGTTGACGGCTAGCTCTTTTAGGTGGCTGTAAACTAAATTTTTTAATATGGTAAATTCTATACTGCTAGTCTCTGCTTTCACATAAATACTAACAAATTTTCAATTTCTTCAAATTATATATGTATTTACTAAGGAATTCTCAGAGCAAATATATGGTCTACTAAATTTTCAGGCTGTAACTGTCTACAGTTGCTTGAAAGTTTTAGTGGTCATATACGGTCTAAATCAAATACAACGGCCTACTGACCATCAATTTCCAGGCCTGGAGGGAAGTATACGAGTAAAGACATCCACGTTTTGCCAGTTAAGCTCAGATCCCTCGTGTATATGTCTTGAAACATGATGCCCTTTTCTTAGATTTTCTAGCCCCTGCATGTGCTATTACCTTTGATATCTATGCCAATCTATTACGTCTACTGAATAGGGTTTTAAATTTTCTGATGCATTCTAAGTAGAGTCCTGCATTGCTCAAAAAATCTTGTATTTGAGGTTCAAACATTTAGAAGCTTGCAAGACCAACAGATTTTCATGTATCTAAGAAAAAAGGACATTTGGCTTGAAATAGATTGCAGAAAATTCTGATTATGTTCACTTTCTATGTTTCTAGAGACATTTGATCCTGATCATGTTAATGAGTAATTGACTCATAGTTTCATTCTTTCCTTTTCTTTTAGTTGGAATTGGGGTGCTCTAATACATTATACATTCTTTTTGACAGAAATCAAAACGCATTTCATCTCTATACAGTGAATATAAACTGCTCAACAATTTCCCTACAGTTCAGGAAGTAAGTTTGTTTCACTTGGATGGGGATTTCATTTTCCTTTCCTGAGGAAACTCCAACGTTATTAGTAAACCATGAATCAGATGGGTTCATAGAGAAATGTTTAGAAGCAACTACGGTGGGATCCATTAGTTTCAATGGCAGAGTTTTAGAAAGAAATGCATCTGGATCTCTGAGTTTCAAAGTCAGAGATTTGGGAATAACTGCATCTGGATCCGTTAGTTTCAAAAGAAGAGATTTGGAAAGAAATGCATCTGGATCCATTAGTTTCAAAAGAAGAGATTTGGAAAGAAATGCCTCCGGGTCCATTAGCTTCAAAGGCAGTAACAGAGAAACAACTTGTCTGCAGTCCCCGAGTTTCAAAGCCAGCACCACAGAAACAGCTTGTGTGGAATCCATTTGTTCAGAAGGCATGGATTTGTCAAACTCTACTAGAGTCAAGGACTCGAAAGCAGCTTCCATGGGATTGAACAGCTTTAATGAAATAGCCTCTAAGACTTCTCATGAGGGATTGAGTAGCTTCAAAGAGGAAGCAGCTGCAGTGAAACTACAGAAAGTTTATAAGAGTTACCGAACAAGACGGAATCTTGCAGATTGTGCTGTGGTGGTTGAGGAGCTTTGGTTTGTAACTTTGTATCTAATCTTGCCACCTTGATATCTCAAGACTTCAATTGTTTTGTCATGATTTGAAGTTGAAAACTTGCCTTGCTTCAGTCTTGTTGAGGAACACTATAAAATATTATTGTTCCTAAATTACCTGTGTTTATTTGTTGGGAATGAAATATTTTATTACTTAGCTAATTTAATGACAGCACTGTTGATTGCATAATGCAGGTGGCAAGCAATAGATTTTGTGACTCTTAAGCGGAGTACGGTTTCTTTCTTTGATATTGAGAAACCACAGACTGCAATTTCCCGTTGGTCGCGAGCAAGAATAAAGGCTGCAAAGGTAGTACTACTTTGTGGTTCTGTTACTGTATCTGGTGGTGTTCCATCACCATACATTATGTTTCCACAACTGGGAATCATCAAGTATTTCATTGGATATCACTATGACATGAACAGAAGAACATGTTGAAATGCTAAATGTGTTTGGGAAATAAACATCACAATGTTCCTCTACAGGTCGGCAAGGGTTTATCCAAGGATGACAAGGCTCGAAAACTAGCTTTCCAGCACTGGCTTGAGGCTGTAAGTTTCTGATGCCTATGGAAACTCTAAATGTCTTAGAACAGTCTACTTTTGGATAAGGGGGAACAGGGAGTTTGCTATTGTATAGAGTACTGTTTCCCTGCCATCTAGAGTAAAGAAAGGAAGAATATGTAGTATCTTAATGATCTAAAGACTATTATAAAATATATTGTAAATGCTAGCATATTTTTCAGATTTTGTTTTGAAATAACTATTTCTTTGGTTGTTCCTTCCATGTCAGTATTGTGATGATTGTTTTTTCTTTAATGCAGATTGACCCACGACATCGTTATGGACACAATTTACATTTCTATTATGATGCATGGTTTGATACTGATACAGTGCAACCCTTTTTCTATTGGTTAGTTTCTCTTTCAAATTTCATGTCTACAGAGTCAAATATCATTTAGTGGAATCTTGAGATCACACACAACACAGTTAATCAGATTTAGAACTGGTTATGTCTTTCTCAATTGGCATCATTTTGTCCTGTGAAACACCAGCGATACCTTATCTTTTTAGGAATTTGAAATCAACTGATGAATATTCCAAGGGCAAGTAACTTATTTTTCTTTCCAAACATCCTGGTTAAGGATATACTAATGATGTTTGTTATATCCCTAGCTTATCTAAGGAAATAACTAACAGTCAACCTTATTCAGTTTGTGTTTAGTGTTTAAGCTCCTATTGTGTTAAAAAACTTTATTAATACAAAGCTGTTGAGTAGGGGCAAAAATTTTATGAAATGGATATGGTATATTCTCTTTACTTTGTGACCGACTCTAAAAAAAATTTCAATGCAGGCTGGATGTTGGAGATGGTAGGGGATCTCAATCTTAACTGCTGCCTCAGGGGCAAGATGCAACAACAGTGCATAAAATATCTTGGCCCTGTAAGCCTTTCTATTCTTCATTCCTCATTTAAAAAATCTTTTCAGTTGGATCACTTAATTAAATTTTGAGCAGTATGTTTTAGTTACAATCACCCTATAAGTATGTGTTTTATACCCTGCCTTTGGACAATCCATACTCCAAAGGAAATTATGCTCAAGCTCCTGCATCTTGTTTGTATGTGGTAAACTTTAGCTGTTCCCCTTTTTTGGTCCATGACTTGCTGTCATTTGTTTATGTCCATACTAAACTGTAAAGCACAAAGTTCTACCAATCAAGCATACCTGTGTGCCAAATTTTGTGAAGAGGGGAGTCCTTGTCTGACTAATAATTCAGTTTTGTCTTATAACTCAAGTCTAAAGGACATAATAGTTGCGTGTTTTGTTTTTGTTTTCTAATCACAAACTTGTATAATTGGGACTGGTCTTGCAGAATGAAAGGGAGCAGTACAAGGTTATAGTTGATGATGGGAAACTTTTGTACAAGCAGAGTGGTCAGCTGGTGTGACACGGCAAAAGGATCTGAAGGATCAAAGTGGATATTTGTTTTGAGCACATCAAAAAACCTCTATGTTGGTCAGGTATTTCAGAATCATAAATCTAAAGATAGGGTGATCAACATGTCTGATTTCTGTAAAAAATTGTGCTCATCATGTTTTGTTTTGCTGAGATATGCCTCATTTTCTTAGAGTTCTAGGGGCAGCATTGACTCATTATTAATTCTTGGTACCTGTATCTTTATCTATTCAGAAAATAAAGGGCACATTCCAGCATTCTAGCTTCTTAGCTGGAGGGAGCAACATCTGCTGCTGGAAGATTGGTTGTTGATGAAGGTGTTCTGAAGGTAATATGTTCTGTACTGTGAAAAAGCTATTTCTTTTATCTCTCTGATTCTCTTCCTATGGGAAATAACAAAATAGAGTAACGTTCAACAAGTTCATCAATCTTCTATTTGCTTTATGTATGCAGTCTATTTGGCCTTACAGTGGACACTATCTTCCAACCGAAGAAAATTTTAATGAATTCATCACTTTTCTAAAGGAAAACAGTGTGAACCTCACTGATGTGCAGGTTGGTGGTATGCCTGCAATCTTGATGTTTGTCAATTTTTTCAGTGCTTATATTGCGATTCCTTAAGCTGACTTGCACTTATTCTCCTCTTTTCAGATGAGCACAGCTCATGAAGATGAGCAATCTTTCCATTTGAGTAAAAATTCAAGGATTGAAAGTGAGCCAAACTTAGAAGCAGGGACAGACAAGTCATATTTAGGCGAAAAAATTGGAAAAAATTGATTCCCATAAGAACTGTACAGGGAATGATAGTTTTCCAGAAGAAAAAGAATCTGCTAGGGCTTTGCGCTTTCATGGTGAAATCAATGTATCAGATCAAGAAGTTGGTAGTGGGTTTGCACATGATCAGTATGTAGATACATACGACGAGGCCTATGCAAAATGCATCGCTCATAGGGAAGGATCATTGATGGAGACAAAAGATTGTGGTACTCAAGATGTAGAAAGAAACTACTAATTGGCAAAAATAATCGAGAACAAGTTTGCTACAAAAGGAGTTTGTCGGACAAAGGCCTTGAAGACCATACAACAGAAGTGCCTAGGGGAATCATTGCTTAGAAGGCTTAACTCAAAGAAAGCATTGCAATCTTATCAGCTTGGAAAACAGCTATCTTTAAAGTGGTCGACTGGAGCTGGTCCTCGAATATTATGTGTTGCAGACTATCCTGCAGAGCTCCGTGTCAAGGCTTTGGAGAAAGTAAATCTATCTCCTAGGTGTCTGTCAAGTACCAGTCCAAGGGAATTTCCTGATCTTTCAAAGCAAAATCATTAAGGGACTTTGCTCTAACTTCTATCTTTTGTTCCCCAAATTCTTTTTTAGGATCAATTTCTAACCTCATCTGCTTAGATTCTTTCATATTCATTTTGTTCATTCTACGAAGGCTTTTTCCATCAAGATTTTTTTGAAAGAAATCCATAAAACTGCCCGCTTCTAATAGAAGCCAATCAAGGTGTGGCAGATTTCATGTAAATCATTTCATTATATACGGAGTATTTGCAATAAAACAAACAAAAAACTTTCTGCTTTTACCATGACGTGCCCAAATGAGAGGAAGGGTTTTGTGTAGTATCTGGTCTGTATGCTATCTGTAATCAAGAGAATTTTGTAGCCCAATAACTTTTGATATAAAATAATTTTATTCATTACAAGATATGCTAGAATGAAATGTGAAACAACTTTCTGGTGTCAACAAAATGAACAGGATATGCTAGTATGGAATGTGAAACAACTTTATGGGTTTCAACTAGATGAATATATTGTAAACACAGCAACTGGTTCCGTCAAAACTTTTACTTCACTATTCAAAGTCTCCAGTATTTTCTTTTAATAGGCGTTTTCCTCTCTATGCGGCTCTAGCTTTGACTGACTTGTACTATTTGTATGCGGAATCTTCAATATATTAAAAAAAAAACAGTCTCCAACATTGATTGAACATTTGTATGCTGAATCTTCAATATATTAAAAATGCTTGTAGTGTCCAAGGTGATTTGAACTCACAACCTCCTTATGAACACGCATTCCTGCCAACCTGCCTAGCACATACCACATGTAACCATTTGATTTCAACCAGATATATTAAAAAAACAATAAACCTATGATCAGTGATCAAATTTGAAGGGCACCCCATATTTTAATTTGGCAAGCTAGTTTAAGCTTTACCTTTCGTAAATGACAGATAAAATAACACATTACCATTCAATAAAAAAATAAATAAGGTTAGTTTTCTTTCAATATATATATATATATATATATATATATATATATATATATATATATATATATATATATAATTATTTTAAATAAAATAAATATAAAAAATGTCAAAATTATTAAATATATAACATCGAATAATAATTTTAAAATTCATTTAAATTAAAAATCAAGATAAATAATTTAAATGACTAGTTCACAAAATAAATAAGGGAATTCCAAACATGATTTGACAAGCTAGCAAAAGCTAAAACAAAATATAGCTATTTTGAAAATAGAAAGAGCAAAATAATTGTTTAGTTTCTAGATATTTATCCTTTTTCCTAGTGATTTTGTGAATGATTTTTTTGAAGTGCGTGAAGATTTTTTTTAATATAGAAAATAGAAAGCTAACAAGCATGAAGTTTGTTGCTCTAATTATTATTTAATATTTTATTTATTAAAATCAATTTAACAAATTATAAAAATTAACTTAGCATACAATTTACATGAAAAGTTATTTTTTTAGTAAGCCCTTCTAATGAAAATTTATAATATTTAATGCCTTTTAGTATTGAAGTGTAATTTTAAATTTCAATTTTTTTTTTAAGTGTAAAATTTTAATCACCCTTCTATGACAAGCTAAAAGACGTTTGAAGGGTATTGACGACTTCAAATTTGGCCCCTGCCTATGATTTGACTGTTGACGCATGGGTCCCACCCATGCACGGGCATGCATGTCTCTATGTGCATTTTATTGGTCTTTTATGTATGGTGGTGCATTTTGTGGGGAGAATAGCCTCCGCCATATAAATTAACAATATGCTATATTTATGTTAATTTGGCATATATCACCATAAAATCCGAAATAATGGTATTCCATATGATATATTAACAATGAAAGGGTTGGAAGAGAGATATTATTTAAGTTAATTTCTTTTTGCTTTGGAACATAACATAACTAGTATAGATATTTTAAATAAATCTATATAAAATACGTTGAGAGATACCAAACATGAGGCAACCTATCTAACTATACAAGGGTAATATAGATATACCAAAATAATAATAATTATAAATAAATTGAATAAGTATATTATAATAAATGTATATACATGAAATACACCTATAGATATCAATTTCTCATTGATTTGTGGCAAATGGAATCATTTAGTTACGCGATTGCGTCAGTCTCAAAAATATCTATTAAAAAAAAAATCCCAAATATTTCTACATTGCTAAGTAATCTTAAAACTAATTACAACAAAAATTTAGCTAAAAATTATGGAAACTACTGTAAGAACAAAGAAACTAAGTTATTATCAAGTAATTTTACAATACAAATTGACCCAATTTATGAATGTTTTTATCCTCTATGACATTTAAATAATATATCTAATTTAATGTTGAAAGACAAGTTTATGGTAGCAAGAGCTTCCTTGACAGTAGCCAAATCCTCTGCTTGTCTCCCTTTTCTAGCCAATGGCTCTACGGCGTAATTACATCTCCAAGACGATCTGCTAATCTACCAGCATGCATTTCAATGAACAACTAGAGACATATTTCATAGGTTAAATGGTCATCTATCTTGCATATTCAATAATCTGTGTCTAGGCCTACCTACACTTCGATGAAATGTGTCTTAATTCTCTTTGGAGGTAAACTTATGGACCATGTTTAAGCTTGACATTTACTTACAACAACCTTCTGAGGTTTTTTCATTATTGTCTTTGATAAAACTAAATCTCCCCATGGATATTTGATCCTTTTCTAAGGAGGAAAATTGATTTGTTAGTCCCACTATTCTGCATTATCAATGATGCTATGGGTCCCTCTTTCAATTACGTGTTACTAAAACCTTCCAGAGTTAATTTTTTTGGGATACAATCTTCCAATATTTAGCTCTCTAATTTTTTTAGTAAGAATCGCTTACTTTCCATTTGGGGATACTCTGGGTAAAATCTTGGCTATTGACGCAAAGATGTCCCTTATATGAGTATACCTCTTATGCTTGCATTTTTGTACACATGGACATTCCTTTCTTCGTAGGATTTCTAGCTTCTATTGATCTTACAGGTGATGGAAGAATCGTAGTTCTTGAAACCATAGACTAAAGAAGGTTTTGGGCACAATCATGAAAACTTCGGAGAAAATATCTTTGTTAGATTCATTCATGCAAGAGTCACATGTAAAGAAGTCACACTATAAGTTTGGGGATTTGGGAACAAGTCAAAAGGTTGGAACTTATTGCAGTGGAATAATTTTGATCTAACTAGTAATTACTGGATTTGTCGATAGAGTCTCAGAAGTGATTGCTAAAGCATGGATATTCTGAATGCTAAGAATATGACTAGTTATTGTGAATGGAGGTAGTAATCTACACGTTCCTTATTATGCTCTAGTAGAGCTCATGGCTTTAACCTCATATTGGAGATATTAGAGTAGGAACTATATCCCTTCCTCTTGTTTCCACAGTTATATCCAAAAGTCTATGATGCAATAACGAAATTTTTTGAAATTATCATACAGGGGTTCACACTTTTTTAGCACTAATTAAAATCCGAAGTACTAGTGATGATTTGTCTACTGTGAGAAGAAAGAATCTAGAAAGGGAAACTTTCTGAATGAGTCCCTTATGGAGTCGGCATTTAAGATCCCATGGGAAGGAGTCTCAAAAATAGCTTTAGTACCTTTGTTTACTTTTGTTTTTTTTTGTGTTGTTGTTTTGCGATTGACTATTATTTTCATCGTTGGTTAGAGGTGGCCCGCCTATTGTGGCGCCTCATTTTTATATTAATGTCTCCTCTCTGTTCATAGCCTGGTTGTTATCGAGCCGTAGGTTTCCCTGAACCCTATTTTACAAGCTTAAAAGAAATTAATTATCCCGTTGATCTAAAACTATTCCCATTATAAAACGACAAATTGTCCCGAAACTTTTCCATCGAGGTAATGTTTGTGCTAAAAATGTAGTGAAAACCATCCTAACCTGATTTTAATTATGCTTGTGAATGCTTGGAACAATTCTATCTCATTGGGTAATTTGTGGGTCAAAATATTTTTCTCGAAGCATGGTTAAGGCTTGGGTTAATTCAATTTAAGATAAATTGTACATACGAAAAATAAAACTATCAAATAACATTTCCTTTACAGAGAAACTTGGACCAAAGGATTCTGTAATATTTCCGCTATTTAATCGATTTAGCTAAATGACCCCACACTATCTCCTTGGCCCGATATACAGTACCTGAAATATTCGCAACATTATTTGTTGAGGTATTATTTCGACTATGGACCATTAAAAATTTGTAGTATAATAAGTATGGAACACTCGAAGTGCTCGTTATGGGTAGAATTTCCTGGCTCTACCCTAGGGTTTCACTCCATGCGCACTTGCATCAAATTGGGTGACCTCCATGCGGGCAGTGTGAAATTAGCCTTAATACTATAGTGTTTTTATCTGTGGTTTCTCACCCTCAGAAGCGTGTCCTGCTTTGAGGTAATGATATTTCTCGCAACTTGAAAGCCTGGTTATTGCAATCCATGGTTGGAGACATAGTGGACGATTTGAACAATGGCACCGTATTCTACTATATTAACTTGTCCTAACACTATTCTTCCACTCCCAAAAGTTTTCCACGAGGTAATGACTCTCCTCCTGATTTTGTAAATAGTCAAATTGCCAAAGCAACCCCTGAACCAACAAAACCCCCGCAAGAGGAAGGTTGGCAAACGACCGAGGGCTAGAAAAAAAGAACAAAAATCAACAATCCAAGGCCTTTGGTTCGAAAGGTCAGCATGAGCCAGCTGTTAAGGAACCCCATAGCCCGCAAGCTAAAGAGCCAACTACTACTGCTAAGGAACCAACTGTTGTTGCCAACTCGCCTTTCTAGTTACCAAAGTATTCCAGTACACCCAAGGTGGCCTTGATTCTCATGGACCAAACCAATTCTGTTTCTAATGTCACCATGCCACAACCAATGCCACTGCTGTTAACAGATAGCTCACAAGGGCCATACAAAAGACCCCAAAGTCCTCCTCACATCTCTCGGGACCATAGCGTTGACGCACAATGTGGACTCAACAAAAGAGGAGTACAACATCGAATACGCAGGGCGAAGAAAAATTGATCTGCAGGATTTTTTATAGCATAACACTGCATAATTCTTGCAAAACTAGTTTGATGCCCTTGATGGCTTGGTTGTTAAAGTCATGGATCTTGACCAACGTCATCCATGAATTTCCTATCTTGGAATGTTAGGGGTCTTACAAACTCCTATCACAAGTATATTGTTCGTGAAGCTCGAAAAAGATTTGCTAGTTTAGATGTTTTGTTTTTGAAGGAGGTGAAAACTACAGGTTTTCAGTTATAGGTGGTTTGTAAATCCATCTAGTCTGACAACTTGGCCTTTTGCATTAATCATGAAGCGGGGCGTGGGGGTTTAAGTTCCATTTTTTCTCCCAAATGGCGTCCCCTGTTGATTGACCATAACATCGACCCCACCAACCGTGCCATATGGGTCATCTTTAATGTTGATGACCACCCTTTTGGCCTCATTAATATTTACGCCTCTAACGATGCGGCCGAAAGGGCTGATCTGTGGCAGTGGATAACATGCTCCATTCCCGATGCTTATTGGGTCATAAGTGGTGATTTTAATATGGTTAAGTCACCCACTGACAAATGCAACCATCTGATGATGAGGTGGACAACTGGAGAAAGGGAGGTGTGGTTTTTCATGAGCAATAAGTTTGGGTTTTATGCCCCTAATGCTTTACACACTCCCACTTTTGAAGCATGGTTCACCTGGTCCAATCTCTGAGGAGGATCGGATCGTGTTCTTAAATGGATCAATCGAGCCATGTTGTCCGCTCAAGATTATTTTGGTTTTGACAACATTTATTCTATCCCAGTGGAGGTCATGCCTGAATTTTTCCTTTCGGATCACTCCCCTATTCGATTTTGTATGATAAGCATGCTTTTTGTCATAAAGGCCAATTCTTTCTTAACATTGCCTTGATACAACATGGGCCCACTCTCAATCATATCACCTCGCCCTAGTAATTGTCAGAGCTTTCATCCACCTATGCATGCCAATTGGATTCAATGGTGGGGGGAGGCTATGACTAGGACTACAAGATTCCTCAGAATCTATGGCAGACAACTGGTCAAAATTCGGCACCGCTCATACTCTACCAACGCCTCCTCTCTTAGCTGGGTGGTGGTTGTGCTTCAGGGCAACCATTTCTCAGAAAATCTGCAACTTCATGTTGCAACACTTCGCCAACAAATCCAAATTGTTGACAACTAAAGCGCTCGGGGAGCTCAAATCTGTGCCCACATGCATTGGCTTAAAATTGGCGACCGCGTTTCGAAAGAATTTTTTCTTTTTCTCAGAGCCAAAAATCCTTCTCAGCAAATTCGGGCCATCAGTGATGGCAACATTAGGGTTACAGACCCCCAACTCATGCTGCACATATTTGTGCAACATTACAAGTGTTAGAAATTGGAACATTGAGAGGGGGTGAATTAGTGTTAAATTCAACTTTTTCAAATCAATTACTTAAACTGAAAAGCAATTCAAAAGAGCAAAAATCATCACACATACATAGGACACAAGTATTTTTAAGTGGGAAACCCAAATTGGAAGAAAACCCATTGAACCAATGCATTATATGGAATAAGGTTACAAAGATTTGTTGAGCTACAACTCAACTGACTAAGCACCAACTTCAGTTCAAGTACCTACTTGCACAATTTGCAAGCTACAACTTGTAAGAAAGCACCATATTTTGGATTTGACTGACCTACAACTTAGTAGTTACAAACAAAGTTTGATCACACTTTAGTTTTATGCTAAATACATCTGATAATGACCCTAGATTAGCACTCTTCTTTGTAGGAAACCTCCTTTGCTATCTTGATCTCTTTGACATGCATGGTTGATCTTCAATTTAATGAGATTTCTTTCACTAACCTTCCTGTTATACTTTTGATCACATTGTTACAATGATATAAACTGAGTTAATTTATCAAACATTCACTATTTTGATTTCTCCTATATCTTGATTTCAACAACTCATACCTGTGATTGAATTGCATATAACTTTGTTTCATAAATCTCTGTGTCATTCATCAAGAACTAGCTTGTCACAAGTCCATGATTCAAATTGTTCACCCAAATTCACTGCGTTTCCTTGTATCATTGTCCTTAACATTGAGTGTTCATACTTCAATATCTACACCTATTTTCAAACTCTCTCATAGCTTTTTACACCTCTCAACAACATCTCAATCAAATTCAATTCCTCTCTAAATTCCTATTCGAGTTCGTGTCTTTTCTATTTCAATATTTTTGTATTCACACCTTGCTCTTCGTATTATTATTTTTGAACATTCAAAAAACACCACTCTTTATAGTTCAGTTACACTATATTTATGACTTTGTCGTACTTCAAAGATCATTATAGGACAGTTACACTTATTTCAATGACAAAAGCCTTTTTTTTGGCATTTACTTTAAGAATTCCAACTTCTTTTTGTAATGGTCTTCTGACTTTTCATGTCATATCCTTTGCTCGAGTTCTTTGCTCTTCAAGATTTTGTCTTTGTGAGTACAAGACAAGACATGGCTTTCCACATTCCCTGTTTTAAACTCTTCAAGTGGTTGTTTGAATCTTCAAAAGACTGTCAATACACTTTCCACATTCCAACCATCGAGCAAAATAGAGATTAAACACTTCAATACTTTAGTACACTCTTAGCACGAGGTTTGATTATCTTACATACTCGACTTTTACTTGACAACTTCAAAAACGTTCTCTGTAGCATGTATCACCGTCATAGAGAAAAATCTTGCTCTTACCTGAAATAGCACTTTTCCAAGCACTTTCAACCTTCGTACACTTACTTTGGAACATGATCCAACTCGTTCAAGATCTCTGCTTGCAAGATAAATGGTGAAGATTGATAAAAACACTTGCTTTACAGTCACAGAACTGACTGCGCACAAAATTCCAGATTTATGCAATAAAATTCTCACTCTATACTCTATCATTCAACACAATTATTTTTGAAATGAAAGATGAGGCGCACACAAAGGTAATTCCAAAATTTCAAGAATTTTGGTCATTGGAATTGGTAGATACGAGCAAAAATCTATTTCAAAAACCCTAGGCAGAGAATTCGACCTGTACATGCCCGATTAAAGAGAAAATCGATATCTCCTTCAATTCTAGATGAAAATTCAAAATTCAAATTGTTGTGTGTCTTAGATACCATCCTCCAACTTTATCAAGTGCTTTGGTGTTCTGAAGATCGTTCATATATTCACAGAGAACGAATTTTGTAGTCTAGACCTCATGACATGAAGCTTGACTGAGTGGCTTGGAGTGCAATCAATTTATTGTCAGTCCAACGTATTCATAGAAATTGTTGTATCAACATTTAAACCATATGTGCAGTGTATTTCAAGCTGTCTTCATCATTACTTGACCATGCTATAGTCTTGAAAATACCCAGTCATGAGGAGAAGCTAGTGCCAGTGAAGTAATTAGGGTTTGGACCAAGTTACTAACTGTAAACAGCTTAATTGAGGCGTTGAAAGGCTCTGAGAGATTTAGTATAATGTTGAGAACTTTTCTCAAAAATGGCAAACACATCAAGATACCCTGCTATGACCTTTGCAATGAACAACCACACACTTGCATACTTATGAATGAGATCTCTTGACAATCCAAATAAGACACAACAACTTTTTGAGGATAAGACACATCTCAACTTTTACTTGACAATCACCTTAGATGATCAAGCACCTGAAAGAGACATGTGGAGGGAATTTGAGCTCTTTTTGTAGCACTTTTGCTACTGTAGGCAACTTATTCAAGTCCATATCAAGAGCTTCATTCAAACAAGATAAGGACTTAAACTGCTATATATGAGGATCTACCTTTAAACACCCTATGAGCCTTGAGGCCATCAAAGACACCATAAATGAAGTGCTAGGAACTTTAGAAGTGGTCAAACAAGATATTTTAGATCAAAAGCATATTCTTGCCCTTATTGATTCAAAACACAGTCCATATCAGAGAAAAATTGCTCCACTAAAATGATGAGAACTTTTCAAATACACCTCCTTTTGAGAAAATTATTTTTGCACTGGAATTCCAAGACATTTTTATACAAAAAGTTCTCTTATGAATTATTCTAAGAAGTCCCCATATTTGTTCTTAAGAGCTAAGAATCCAGGAGCCTCAAAATGCATTTTCCAAAACAACTATTTTAGAAAAACTTGAATAACTGAAAATCCCCATTACAAAATCTGATGAAATTTGACATGGAGCATTGAAAGACATACCTTTACATGTTCCAAGTGATGGTTAGCCATAGGTTTTCCTGTGGAGCCCTGAAAAACCTTATTTGCATGTAAGAAATTTGACTCTCGGGGCTGAGCTGAGCCTAAACTTTGCTCACACATGCTATAGACACTCTTTCAAGACTTCTCCCATGCTCTTATGCCATGTACTTTGACTTCAGAGACCAACCACCATCTAGATTGAGCTTGTAGTACCTGAAACCAACCTGGAACCTTCCTGAAGCTGCTTGAAACCACCTGAAACCTCTAAACACCATTGAATACCACTTGATATGCATGTTCTTGCACTCTCCCTTTGTCATCAATGCCACTGAAATTAATGAAAACAACCATCAATGCAACAACAAGCTGTTCTTTTAGGGCCAACAACCCTCTCCTGACCGCCAAACAACCCTTGCACAATGTTTGGTTGTCGTGCCATGCAAGATTTCCCATGCTCAGAAGGTGGTCTATGACAAAATGCTCACCATTGATGACCTTCACGCTACCACCATGGAAATGACCAATGATAAGTCTCCAGGTTGCGATGGCTTCCCTTGTGAATTCTACAATGTTGTGTGGGATTCGGTTGGTCCAGACCTTCATCAAGTCTATAGCGAGGGGTTTCAGAACTAGTCTTTGAGAGTAAGTATCAACAAAGGGAATATCAAATTCATACCCAAACTAGGGGATCCTAAGAAAATTACCTCTTGACGGCCTATCACATTGTTGAATGTATCCTACAAAATAATTACCAAAGCGCTGACTATGAGGCTCTGTAATGTTCTCCCCTTTGTTATTCAACCAGAATAAACTGGGTTCATTCAAGGGCGATACATCCTAGACAACGTCATTGTTGTTTGGGAAGGCATGGAATGGGCCTGTTGTTCCAATCAATATGCTATGTTCATTACGATTGATTTTGAGAAAGCCTATGATCGGATTGAATGGTCGTTTATCCTTACCATGATCCAAGCCCTTGGCTTTGGCCTTATTTTCATTCAATTGGTCAGAATGATTTTTGCAAATGCCTCTACCCATATCACCATTAATGGCCTCAGTTCTGAGTCATTTGGATTGTTCCAGTCCATTTGCCAAGGATGCCCGTTAGCGCCTGCGCTCTATGTGCTTGTTGTTGAAGGCTTTGGGTATCTGTTGGCCCATACCATATCTTAAGGGCTCATTAGGGGAATTTCATTGCATTTTGTGAACAACTCTCAATTTCTTAATGGTCACTTCACAAATGATTCCTTTCTCACGCTTATTGAGGATGAATCCAATATCCGCAATGTCATGCACTGCCTTGATATTTTCTATTTAGCATTTGGGATTTGGAGGACATATGCTCCCTAAATCTCCCAGGATCGACACAGTGCAGAATTTGACTCCGAGACCTTTTCGCCGACTATTTGAACGTTACAAACAGAGTCCGTACGCACATCTTGTGGCTGGTCAAAGTTTAGTCAACATCTGGTCAACATTAGTCAAAGGAAAAATGGATGATTTTGAAATAATCTAATGTCAGCACCATTGCATAGAACTTGCCAAGACCTTTCTGACACATTTTGAATGGACCAAATCCGAGTCCGTATGGGAAAGTTATGATTGGTCAAAGTTCGGTTAATTGGTGGTCAACAACCGAAGGATGCGCCAAATGGACAAATGACATGGTGACACGTGACACAACTGCACAACTACATTTGACATGTGGCAAAGCTGCATGTGATCATGTGGATTTATTATTTATACACGTGACATTAAAGGTGGGTTTATGATTTTTACCCACGTAAAAGGTTTTATAATCTTTTATTAAAAAAGAAAAAAGAAAAAGTCCACGTAAAAACAAAATTTTGGTGGATACAACATATTAAAAAGGCTTGCATATAATGTGGGATTTTCCCCACATAAAGCTGCTCCATCCACGTGAAGCGTGGATATTATTATGGGGTTGAGTTTTAAAAAAATATGGCTTAAGCTTATTTAAAAGCTTATTAAAGAGAATTAATCCCTATTAACTCGCTCAAAGCCTATTAAGACTATGATATTATTTGAAGCGGATTAAATATTTGGTGGTTGAATTATTCTTATGCCACGGGGAATTTGGCTAAGCCCAGTCCGTTGAGGATTATTATGGGATCTTTAAAAATAAGCCGCGAGTATTAGCAAATATCCTTATACTCCGGGCTCCTAATAAATATAAATAGAGGACCTAGGTACATTGTAAAAACACGCAACTCTAAACTATTTTCTTAGAGCTCAAAGGAGGGAGATAATATTTCGGAGAAATATTTATAAGTCCCATTATTATTATTTTAATAGGCAAATATGGTGGTGTTATAATGTGTGGCCATAATAAAATGTGAAGGCCCACATTTTTGAGAAATAAGTCCTATATTATTATAGGCACATTTGGAGCAAATTCATAAAGGCCTATTTATAGGAATTTGCATAAGTTTTATTATATTATTTAGTAGGAATTAGTATGAAGAAGAAGCTATGAATTTCTCTTCGAAGCAGTGTTCCATGCCCGAGCCGAGGAGGGTGACATAAGTTCGAAGGCGATCGTCATAGTGACATTATGGAGACGGAAGACCTATTTTAATATAGGCATTATGGAGAGATACTAAGACCTATATCACATAGGCATCATCTTCATTAAGGACCAATATTCTTTGTTATTGACAAAGTGAAGATAAGACCTATTATTTTTAATAGGAAACATTTTTATTGGGAGTTATTCAAACTACCCAATAGGCCACATTTGAGCCACACTTCAGAATGTAGAGCCTAGAGAATCGATTGGGGTGCCATTTGGAAGACTAATCGGTATACCAAAGGACTTTGTGCCTGAAGGATAATACTGGATCGAATATGCTTATAAGACGGGGTAGCTACTTGGTGTTCAGGTTCATGTTCCATTTTGTATTCAGTATTATCTTGCTTAGATTGTATTATTTGTTACAGTCATTAAGTGGATAATATATCGGTTCTATTGATGAACCCATAGATGTAGGCATTCTGACAAACTCCGTTATCAACTTGTGTGCAATGTATTTAAATTCTTGCATTTCTTTAAGTTGATTTTAATGGGGTAAGTTTGGAAAATATTTTAATGCCTATAGGGTTCCATAGTCGAGTTTAAAAATTTTGGTCAATTTTCGGATCAAGTTGGTATTAGAGCAGGTGACCATGCTTGCAAAATTTCTAATCTCTGAAGCAAGTTGGTATCATAGCAGGTGATCACACTCACAAACTTGCTATTCTTTGAGCAGGTTGATCAGTGCATGATGAGTTGACAGTGATGGCATCAACTTGTACTTGTGGAGGCCAGATTGGTGGGATTGGCTAAGGGACATGTTTATCATCCTTAGAATTTTTCTTGCATTTATATTTGGATTATTCTGTTATATCTCATATGCAGATGATAGATCGTTTGACGATCAACAAAGCATCTATTGATATAGGTCAACACCGAGGATTCTACAGCTGGTGAGAAATCTAATGTGTAATAAAAGTTGACATTATGTTTAACTATTATTTATAGGCTTTCGAGCATTATTTATTGCTCTTATTATAATAAATCCAACAAACTATTGTGCTAGGTAGAATGTATTAATAAGACCCCCTATGGGAAATGTTTGTATACATCTAACCAATCAGGGCACATTAGTAAAAGACCCAATTTTCGGGAAATGTTTGTACTCTATTATACTTGCATTTGTAAGACCCCTTAGAGGGCAATTATTTTGGTGATTTTGCTAACACCATCATATGCAGTATATTTTGTCCCTGTTGAGTTATTTTTCCAGCAAGGAAGAGACAAATGAAGTCAATCCATGTTGCGATGCAGTGGAGAAGACAAAGTACATAAGCTAATGAATAGGGGAGATCTTCGCGACATGTTTATCATGTGAAATTATTTTCCTTATAAATTTGGTATTTAAGCTTATTGTACAAAGACTCCAAAAATGGAACATTTTTGCAGCTAATTTTACATGATGTATTATGAAATGTTTCTTTACACTTGTATTTAGAAGCTGTATAAAGACCCTTTTAAATGGCACATAACTCCTAATTAGCTTTTTACATGATTGTTACAGTTAGATACTCATACCTATAATCTTGAAAAATTGTCAACTATTTTTGTATATGGTTGAGCTCATTGGTGGCAGCTCAGATTTTCATTCTGTGTAGAGGCTCATTGTGGCCGTGCAGCAGGATGGTACCTGATCGTCATCATCATTGGGGCTTGTACCGTGTAGAGGTGAAAGCTGTGCAGCGGGGTAATTCACCATCAGACACTTCTTAGTGCTGTGTAGAGGCCGAGGCCGTGTAGCGGGGTGGAGCAAAGTGTCTTCTTCAGTGACACCAAAATTATTTTTTTGTAGAGGCATAGTTTGTGTAGCAAAACAAGAATTAATAAGAGGTGTCAGTATAGTGGCATACATGCCACATGTCCCAGAGATCGAACCAAGTGTCATAGTGAAGAATTAGTAGTTCAGAGACTACAGTATCAGCTGCAGAGATCTCTTCAGTGACAAAGTTCATGATCTAGGAGAAGAGATATGAGATTTTTGGGACAAAAATCCTTTCCCACTGAGGAGGTGTGATCTAGATGACAATACGAAGGAAAAATATTACCTAAATATCCTAGGATCGGAACAATGTGAAATTTGACTCCGAGCGCTTTTCGTCGACTATTTGAACGCTATAAACGAATTCAGTACACACATCTGGTGGTTGGTCAAAGTTTAGTCAATAACTGGTCAACATTGGTCATTCTGTGTAGTGGCGACATTATGAAGATGGAAGACCCATTTTAATATAGGTATTATTTGAAGATAATACCTATTATTTTGAACTACCCAACATGCCACATTTGAGCCACACTTCAGAATGTAGAGCTTGGAGAATTGACTGGGGTGCCATCTAGAAGACCAATCGGTATACCAAAGGACTTTGTGCATGAAGGAGAATACTGGATCAAATCTTCTTATAAGCCGGGGTAGCTACTTGGTATTCAGGTTCATGTTCCATTTTGTATTTAGTATTATCTTGCTTAGATTGTATTATTTGTTACAATCATTAAGTGGATAATATATCGGTTCTATTGATGAACCCAGAGACGTAGGCATTATGCCAAAATTTGTTAACAACCTGTGTGCAATGTATTTAAATTATTGCATTTCTTTACGTTGATTTTAACGGGGTAAGTTTGGAAAATATTTTAATGCCTATAGGGTTCCGTGGTCGAGTTTAAAAATTTTGGTCAATTTTCGGATCAAGTTGGTATTAGAGCAGGTGACCATGCTTGCAAAATTTCTAATCTCTGAAGCAAGTTGGTATCATAGTAGGTGATCACACTTGCAAACTTTCTATTCTTTGAGCAGGTTGATCAGTACGTGATGAGTTGACAGTGATGGCATCAACTTGTACTTGTGGAGTCCAAATTGGTGGGATTGGCTAAGGGACAGGTTTATCATCCTTAGAATTTTTCTCGCATTTATATTTGGATTATTCTGTTATATCTCATATGCAGATGATAGATCATTTGACGATCAACAAAGCATCTATTGATATAGGTCAACACGAGGATTCTACAGCTGGTAAGAAATCTAATGTGTAATAAAAGTTGACATTATGTTTAACTATTATTTATAGGCTTTCGAGCATTATTTATTGCTCTTATTATAATAAATCCAACAAACTATTGTGCTAGGTAGAATGTATTAATAAGACCCCTTATGGGAAATGTTTGTATACATCTAACCAATCAGGGCACATTAGTAAAAGACCCAATTTTCGGGAAATGTTTGTACTCTGTTATACTTGCATTTGTAAGACCCCTTAGAGGGCAATTATTTTGGTGATTTTGCTAACACCATCATATGCAGTATATTTTGTCCCTGTTGAGTTATTTTTCCAGCAAGGAAGAGACAAATGAAGTCAATCCATGTTGTGATGCAGTGGAGAAGAAAAAGTACATAAGCTAATAAATAGGATAGATCTTCGCGACATGTTTATCATGTGATATTATTTTCCTTATAAATTTGGTAATTAAGCTTATTGTACAAAGACTCCAAAAATGGAACATTTTTGCAGCTAATTTTGCATGATGTATTATGAAATGTTTCATTACACTTAGATACTCCTACCTATAATCTTGGAAAATTGTCAACTATTTTTGTATATAGTTGAGCTCATTGGTGGCAACTCAGATTTTCATTTTGTGTAGAGGCTCATTGTGGCCGTGTAGCAAGATGGTACCTAATCTTCATCATCATTGGGGCTTGTACCGTGTAGAGGCGAAAGCTGTGCAGCGGGGTAATTCACCATCAGACACTTCTTAGTGCTGTGTAGAGGCCGAGGCCATGTAGCGGGGTGGAGCAAAGTGTCTTCTTCAGTGACACCAAAATTATTTTTATGTAGAGGCATAATATGTGTAGTTGAATAAGAATTAATAGGAGGTGTCAGCATAGTGGCATACATGCCACATGTCCCAGAGATCAAACCAAGTGTCGTATTGAAGAAGTAGCAGTTCAGAGACTACGATATCACCTGCAGAGATCTCTTCAGTGACAAAGTTCATGATCCAGGAGCAGAGATACAACTTTTTTGGGACAAAAAGCCTTTCCCATTGAGGAGGTGTGATCTAGATAACAATACGAAGGACATATATTCCCTAAATATCCTAGGATCGAAACAATGTGGAATTTGACTCTGAGAGCTTTCCGTCGACTATTTGAATGTTGTAAACGAAGTCCATACACACATCTGGTGGCTGGTCAAAGTTTCGTAAAAAAATGGTCAACATTGGTCAACAAAAAAATAGATTATTTTGAATAAATATAAAGTTAGCACCGTTGTGTATCACTCGCCAAGACCTTTCTGATGCATTTTTAACGGACCAAATCCGAGTTCGTATGTGAAAGTTATGATTGGTCAAAGTTCGGTTAATATGTGGTCAACAACCAAAGGATGAGCCAAATGGACAAATGACATGGTGGCACGTGACACAACTGCATTTAAAACAAGGAAAATCTATATGTGATCACATGGACTTATTATTTATACATGTGGTATTAAATGTGGGTTTAAGGTTGTTACCCACGTAAAAGATTTTATAATTTGTTATAAAAAAAGGAAAAAGATAACGTCTATGCGAAAACAAAATTTTAGTGGATAAAGCGTATTAAAAAGGCTTGCATATAATGTGAGATTTTTCCCCACATAAAGCTGCTCCATCCATGTGAAGAGTGAATATTATTATGGGGTTGAGTTTTAAAAAAATATGGCTTAAGCTTATTTAAAAACTTAAAAAAGAGAATTAATCCCTATTAACCCACTCAAAACCTATTAAGGCTATGATATTATTTGAAGCAGATTAAATATTTGGTGGTTAAATTACTCTTATGCCATGAGGAATTTGGCTAAGCCCAATCCATTGAGGATTATTATGGGATCTTTAATAATAAGTCACATATATTATCAAATATCCTTATATTCTGGGCTCCTAATCAATATAAATAGGGGACCCGGGTACATTGTAAAAACACACAACTCTAAGCTATTTTCTTAGAGCTCAAAAGAGGGGGATAATATTTTAGAGAAATAATTATAAGTCATATTATTATTATTTTAATAGGAAAATATGGTGGTGTTATAATGTGTGGCCATAATAAATTGTGAAGGCCCACATTTTTGAGAAATAAGTCCTATATTATTATAGGCACATTTGGAACAAATTCATAAAGGCCTATTTATAGGCATTTGCATAAGTCCTATTAGATTATGTAATAGGCATTATTATGAAGAAGAAGCTCTGAGTTTCTCTCCGAAGCAGTGTTCCATGCCCGAGCCGAAGAGGACAACATGAAATTTGAAGGTGATCGCCGTGGCGAAATTATGAGGATGAAAGAACTATTTTAATATAGTCATTATAGAGAGATATTAAGACCTGTAGTACCCAGCTAAAAAAATGTTTTTTTAAAAAAGGGAGGAAAATGTGTGGCAGAAGCGGTGAAGAGTAAACGTGTTTGGTGAAAGGAGGATTATGGCAGTGATGGAGGCATATGGAAGGGGTAGACGTGTGGCAGGAGGCCGACACAACACATGGGATTTAATAATGCCCAGTTAGACCCGTCATTTCCTTGCATGATAATACAAACACTTTATTTTGAGATCCACAGACTGTTACCACGGTGAAACCCAAGGAAACATTGTAATTTCAACAGTAAGTGGATAGTTGCAGCAAGAGTAGAAACGATGGGGGACTGTTTTTAATGGAGATATCACCTTTTCATGTATTATTACGTGCTCTTTAAGCACCAAACAAATGTACTCACACAATCACCACATGTTTACTTGGCATGTTGATGATAAGTTAGGGTTTTGTCAAGATAGGTAATGGTTGAGAATGTCAACATGCAGACATAATGATCAATTTTGAGTGTACTATATTTTAGAGGCACTCATGCCACTGAAATATTTATAGTCCTCCTCCACTGTGACTGCATCAATGCGTGCTATTAAAATAAAAATGAAGCTTACGTGGTCAGTTTACTCTTGCTACGCTCTCCCCACCATGCCAAACTTTTCAGCATAGGAACAAGGTATGGACGTCCAACTAATTAGGAAATATTCAGTATTTTTTCATATGTTGCAGTTGCAAATGCTCTGTAGATATGTATGTATGCATGGGAGAATTCACAAGGGAGGTGAGATTTTTGACAGAATGTCTTACAAAAAAGTGGTTGTGGGGATAACTTGAACTGCAGGATATGCACAAAGTGGGTTTGTTGAAAAGGTTTTGAAACTTCCCAGCAAATGCTAATTGCAGGTGTAGGTCCAAATCCCACAACTCTTTCCAACATCCTCCATAGCCTATGCCAATTAAGAGCTCTGAAACTTGTTCTTCCATTATAACATAGAAGAATTTTTTCAAATATTATGGTTGCTGATGCACTGGTAGGTATGTATGGAAAACATGGAAGCTCCTGAAGTTTCCTTTGTCAAAGCAATGGCTGACAAATTTGTGGGTACTGAGGAACTGGAAATAGGAAGTGGAAAAAAAAACATAATGAGGAGAAGTTGAAAGAAGTGAGTGATTCAGTTGGAATTGCAGCCTTCTGCAAGATATTTTTTCATTTGCAGACACACTGGATTATGTCCTGACGGTGTTGGGGACGGTGGAAAAAGTTATGCACGAGGAAGCTGTTCCTATTTTCTTCATTTATGTTGGGAATCTTTTTGATACATTGGTGTAGACCCCAATGACTCCACTACAATGGCTTCTCAGGTTACAAGTGTTAGGTTAATTATTTACCTAACATTATTAATTATGCATTATATAATAAATTATTAAATGTTGTTATATGGTTATATTTCTTCATAACCATCTAATTGTATACGGGTGTAGTTATATTGTTTTAATAGTATATTTGTAATTATTCATTTGTGCTTCTCGGATGTTATTGGAAGCTTATGTAATTTGGAATATGGTTGCACATGTGCAACTTAGTTTCCTGTTTGTATTTGGCTGTGCAATATCTATAAATATTGCAGCCCATTCTTTGTAATGTTGGTTGAGTGAGTTTAATAAAAATAATCAGGCTTCTGCTCCTGTTTCTCAATCTACATTTGGTACTAGAGCGAAAATATGGACCTGTGATCCTGTGAAGGTGTGGAAAGAGAGAGCAACCGCGA
Source organism: Taxus chinensis (assembly GCA_019776745.2). Taxonomy (NCBI): domain Eukaryota; kingdom Viridiplantae; phylum Streptophyta; class Pinopsida; order Cupressales; family Taxaceae; genus Taxus; species Taxus chinensis. Next base: position 921,254,844 of record CM034147.1, on the reverse strand, counting down.
TAGAGGAGTTTTGGAGAAGTGTTTGCTGCATCAGAGAGCCTGTGCAGCCTCTTGTAGCCTCCTAGCCCTATCCCTACCTCCTCACACCCTTCAGTTCGTTCCAGGTGTTTGGAACACAATTTGTTTTTGCACTGGTGCACCCAACACCAGGTAAAATTTACTATAGGTATATACATTAAAAAAAAAATTCCATTCAGGGGTTTTGAACAGATAATATTATCTGTTTGTTATCAAATTTGGAGGTCTTTGCATTGGAAGGTTGAAGACCGAGCACCTGGACAAGCCAGCCATTGAGCTTCTCACATTGGCCGCGTTATATTACTTTTGTTTTGGTTTTTTTTATCGTGTCCGAAGCCACGCTGTGTGGAGTTCTCTGCAAACAAAAATGTGGAGACCTGCATCAAGCAAAGCGACCAACATTAAAAAAAACGACAGACTTGACATAAAGGAACGATTCAATCTCCTTCACGTCCAACATGCAATCCCAAATGCAGACCTGCAACAAACAACAAAATGGTGAGAAAATAAAAAAAATAGTGGAGCATTCGTGACCTCCAAACGCTGTCCATTCCGGCCACGCCACGAGCAATGCTCCCTCCTCACGTCCCTGCACAAGCAAACAAAAAAAAATGTTGAAAGCAAACAACAAATGCAAAGAAAAACAACGAAGGCAGGGAGATAAAAGAAGTCATTCCAGCCTCCACTCTCCACGCAACACTTGCAAACAAAGGAAAAAATGTGGAGTCAATTCTTTAGGGCCTGCACAAAGAAAAAGAAAACGGTGGACGTGCCAAAATGGGGGATAAACAAATAGAGGCAAGAAATCAATAGAGCGGCGGCCAAAGGAGAAGAAAAGGTTACAGATCCATTTTTCATGCAAAAAGAAAACCTTAAATCTGCATTTCCACGCATGCAGCCATGTGGGACTTTTGCCAGGTCACTTTTTTCAAAGGTAAGTCAAATTTGGCTTTACTTAAATGTAATTTGCTTCATCTCTATGTCAAGCGCTCATAAGAGCCACGTTGGATAGACCGAAAGACTTAGAAGTAGGAGGTTTGGGGTTCAAATCCCACCCCGAAATTACATTTTTTAATTTGGCAGATTTTTTTGGCAGAATTGCTAACTTTAGCAGAAATTTTAAATTTAGTTATAACTAACTAAATTTAGCGGAGAAATCCCTAATTTAGGGTAATTTTTTTTTTGTCCCATTCAGCCTATTTTTTCATTCTGGGAAACTTTCTCCAAAAGGGGGATACCTAAAAATTGCATTTTGAGCTATTTTTTTGCAATTCTTTGCATTTTGGGTTGTATTGGGCTCAAGAGGCCACCAGGGCCCGCAAAACAAATTTTTTTTGCCTGCCATTCAAAATTTTCTAGATTTTTGAATGTAGTTTGTATACTGCATTATATTGTACTAATTTGTAGGTTGCCATAGTCAACTGTAAACTTTGTAACTGCTCTGAAACTGGCAGAATTGTAATACAAAAAAGTATAAAATTGGTTCTGTAACACTCATGAGATCCTAGATCTCATTCACAGCGTTCAGTATATACGATGTCTTTGGAAAGCACTTACAAGTAAAGCCGTCGCGACTACTACTACACTTAATGCCTAATATAGCTGTAACAACATTGTCTGGGCATCGACCCTTTAAATCGACAGGGAGTAATAAGGTCACAGTGCACACACTATGAACCATCCCATCCATCTGTGAACGATTGCATGACATAAATTCAGACTGAGAAATTATAGCAAAGTTATGCATGCGTATGAGGATATTTCTTTGAGCCGGTGTCAATAATCACACAGACCCCATCAGTACTATCTTGGTACCACGTATTGAATTCTTTCACGTACGTTAATGCCTCTTTCACGTACCTCTAGGTATATAGAAGGGCGAGCTTCTTCCACGTACTACCGGGTATATCGGAAGGGCGCGTATATGGAAATGATCAGTATATCGGACTGACATTATATAGATTGGGAGACCTATTACCTAGAGTGATAAGAGCCAAACCTTGTAAGTGATTTCTACAAAATGGGCACCAATGCCCCCAATTTTTTTTTTCTGGATTCATAATTGCTCAAAGGAAACAACTATGCTGCATGGAAGACTAAAATCAAGACACAACTTGAGTTTGAAGAAATTTGGCCTGCTGTGAATGGTACTCTGACCAGATCAGCAACTGATACAACACAAAAGTGGTAATTTGATAAAGCAGATCAGAAGGCCAAACTCATCATCTTGTTTGGAGTGTCTGATGATGTGCAACCCCACATTCGAGATGCCAAAACATCGAAAGAAGCGTGGGATAAATTGAGCATAGTATACAAGGCCAAGAACAATAATGTTATACTAAATTTGCAGAGTCAGTTACACACACTAAAGTTCAAACATAATGAAAAAATTGAAGCTTTCTTAAGAAGAGTTGTAGAATTGAGGGCTTCACTTCTAGCCCTAGGAGAACTAGTCACATATAATGCTCTCATTCCCATTGTTCTGATAGAACTCCCCTCTTCTTACCACATTTTTTTCACAACACTAAACGTGTTAGATACGACAGTTGGTTTTGACAAACTGGTAAACCTACTGCAACAAGAGGAAGCAATAGAAGAAGCAATGTCCTATCTGCAAAAGAGGACATAACCTACAAGATTGTTGGTATAATACTTACAAGAAAGGTTCATCCAGCAACTCTGGACCTCAACAACAACAATCTTACAAGGGACATTCTAATAACAATCACTGGAAAAAAAAGGGGAACTGGAAAAGAAGACCCCACCAGCAAGGTAATATTGCTGAGCAACAAGAACAATCAAACAATGAAGACTACTTATTCACTGCTCGATCAAGTGAACCATCCACATCATTTAGTGATGTTTGGTATGTTGATTCAGGAGCCACTTGACACATGACCGACCACAGAGACTAGTTTATTTCAATGAGGGACACACCATCGAAAAATAATGTTTCATTGGGAGATGATTCTTCATATATAGTTCAGGGGATTGGGAACATTTCTCTACCCCTTGGTTCACACAAATGCAGACTATCAGATGTCCTATATGTCCCTGAGTTGACAAAGAATCTTCTTTCAGTTAGTCAACTCCTAGATCACAACCTAAAAATTGACTTTGATAGTCAATCCAACAAGAAAACATGTTTGATTCGAGATAAATCAAGAGGCTCGAAAATAATTACAAAAGCCTCCAATGTGGGACACATGTTCCAACTTGATTTTGTTCATAGAGATGATCAAGCACTTGTGGCTAAGAACTCCACCTCAACACAGTTATGGCATAGAAGATTTGGTCATGTAAGTTTCAAATATCTCGAAACACTTCACCGGTGTAATATGGTACATGGGCTACCATCTCTTCAAAAGGATACAAACAAATGTCCTCACTGCGTAGCAGGAAAACAACACAGAGCTTCATTCCAGAGGAGTACATTTCGAGCTCATGGTAAACTTGACCTGGTTCATACTGATCTTTGCGGTCCGATCAACCAAGTAATTTTGGGTTCTAGTACTTCATGCTTTGTGTTGATGACTATTCGAGAAAAATGTGGATTTTCTGTCTTCGCAAGAAAAGTGAAGTGTTTGAAACCTTTAAAAAGTTCAAAGTAGTAGTTGAGAAAGAAACTGGTCGTCACATCAAAACTCTCCACTCAAATCGAGGGGGGGAATTCACTAGTGATGAGTTCAAAGACTACCTACAAACTCATGGGATTCATCGAAAAATGCCTCCTCCACACACACAGCAACAAAATGGTGTTTTTGAGAGAATAAATCGTACTATCATGGAAATGGTGCGATGCATGATCGATGATTCTGGACTTGCAAAGACATTCTGGGTAGAAGTAACAAAGACAATAGTATATTTGTTGAACATATCGCCCACACTTGCTCTTGATGGAATAACACCACAAGAAGCATGGTAAAAAAGGAAACCATCTATTGCACACCTCAGAGTATTTGAGTGTAAAGAAAGCATGCACATACCCAAATAGAACAGAAAGAAATTGGACATGAAGTCACAAAAACTCGTCTTCATTGGGTACAATGAAGAGACTCTTGGGTAAAGATTGATGGATCCTAAGACCAGAAAAGTCTACACCAGCGGAGATGTTGAGTTTTTTGAGAAGAAGGAAGCAAAGACTCCTCCTCCAGACTCACAAGATGCAGATTTTTCACCTGTTGTAAAAATTGAAGCTGATGTTTCCTCAGAAGATGAAATTAATGATGGGGATAATGGTGTTGATCGGATAGAACCACGAACCATGGGAACAATTTAGTGTATGCCCAAGTGGTGTACTAGCACATTATGAGATGCAAGAATGGATGCTCCACCGGATACATCCACCCCTGGACCATGGACTCGTAGTAAAGCAAGAGAAGAAGTTAACTTTGATTTGATGAGTAGAGTTATTGAGTTTGATGAGCCCTCTATAGTCCAGGAAGGCCTAGAGTCCAAAGCTTGGAAAGATGCCATGGATTCTGAATATCAATCAGTGATGAAGAATAACACTTGACAGCTTGTCGATATTCCACCAGGGAAGAAACCCATTGGATGCAGATGGATATTTAAAACATAGTACAAAGCAGATGGGACTGTGGACAAGTATAAAGCAAGACTTGTAGCAAAGGGGTACACACAAAAAGAAGGCATTGACTATGAGGAGGCCACAACTAAGATCAAAATGATTAGGATGATCTTTTCTCTAGCTGCACAGTTTGGATGGAAATTCCACCAAATGGACGTAAAAAGTGCCTTCCTAAATGAAGATTTACAAGAAGAAGTATACATGACTCAACTTGAGGGATATGTAGTACCTGGTCAAGAAGCAAAGGTATGCAGACTCAAGAAATCTCTGTATGGCCTCAAACAGGCACCCCGAGCATGGTACATCAAGATTGATGAGCATCTCGTACAACATGGATTTGTTAGAAATCCATATGATCCCAATCTCTACCTCAAAAAGTAAGGGGGGGAGATGGTGATTGTTGTCATCTATGTCGACGATCTAGTCATCATTGGCAGTTCAGTGAAGATGATCGATGTAATGAAGAAAGATCTTAATCGATCGTTTGACATGACTGATCTCAGGCTGATGCATTATTGTCTTGGATTGAAAGTATGGTAGAAAGAGAATCAATTTTTTTTTTCTCAAATGAAATATACCAAGACTACACTTGAGAAGTTTAGGATGATGGATTGCACACCAATTGCTACACCCATGGAGAACAGATTGCAGTTATCTTGTTCAAATCCATCGCCTGAGGTAAGTGCCACTCTCTATCGGTAGCTGATTGGGAGTCTCATTTACCTGACCTACACTAGACCAGATATCAGCTTTACAGTGACCTATCTATCCAGGTTCATGAAGGAACCCAAAGTTTTTCATTGGAAAGCAAAAAGGCACATTTTGAGATATCTCAAAGGATCATTGGATCTTGGTCTAGAATACAAGAAGAATGAAAAATTCTTCTTGACTGGATATTCACATGCAGATCATGCAGGTAACATTGATGATATAAAATCCACTTCTAGATTTGTATTCTTTATGGGATCTGGACCAATATCATGGGGAAGTAAGAAATAACATTTCGTTTCTCGCTCTTCCACAGAAGCAAAGTATTGTTCTGCAGGAGAAGCTATATGTGAAGCGATTTGGCTATGTCGCATACTAGAAGGACTTGGAATACCATAGGACAAACCAACCACCATGTATGTTGACAATGAAGGTGTTCTCAAACTTGTTCACAATCCAGTGTTTTATGAGAGAACAAAGCACATTGAGGTTCAGGTTCATTTCATACGTGAGCATGTGTTGAAGCACAACATCCAACTTCAAATTTGTCCAAGAACTAAACAATGGGTAGATATCTTCACAAAGTCACTTGCACGTGACAAGTTCGAGTTGTTCAGAGAGTTCCTCTCCACATCCCTTGAGACAATGCACAATTAAGGGGGGGAATGTTAGGTTAATTATTTACCTAAGATTATTAATTATGCATTATATAATAAATTATTAAATGTTATTATATGGTTATATTTCTTCATAACCATCTAATTGTATACATGTGTAGTTATATTGTTTTAACAATATATTTGTAATTATTCATTTGTGCTTCCCAGATGTTATTGGAAGCTTATGTAATTTGGAATATGGTTGCACCTGTGCAACTTAGTTTCCTATTTGTATTTGGCTGTACAATATCTATAAATATTGCAGCCCATTCTTTGTAATGTTGGTTGATTGAGTTTAATAAATATAATCAGGGTTCCGCCCCTGTTGCTCAATATACAACAAGCACGCTCTTTCTTTTTTGTACTTGGGACTTGTCATCACGGCATTAGGATGGCTTGAGGTATCATGTTGGATGCAAACAAGGGAAATAATAATCAAATTGCATGAAAATGTGCTATAATGGGAGATTTTAGTCAGAATGTGGGCATCCGCCTAAATGTATTAGAGGATGAGAAACATTCTAGCAAATATTTGTAGCTACAACTATCAGGAGGATATGTATGCAAAACATGGAACCATGGTATTGACATGAAACCACCTAGATCACCTCTTGCTTGCAGACATAAATATCTCCCAGGCATGGTTCATCTCACCTTATCCTTCATAATTCTCGTATTTTAGTTTTACATTTGCAACTAAATAAATTTAAAACCTTAGAGTATCTCACATAAGATTATTTTACATAATCTTATTTTTGTAAAACAATAAAATGAAATTTGGAACTTATGTAATCCAAAGAACACTTGATAACAAGGCAGAAACTTAAACCCCTCCTTCGGGAACAATTGACTAAATTTTTTAACCAATCTCTTAGCGCAAAACAACAAACTCCTCCTTAAGATTTTCTTTTCCGACTTGTAATTTTGATCGTCATTCGTGGTTATGACCAAAAAAACACTTTGAACCCCGTACATGAGAGGTCAATCGTCATATGTGTTCGTTGTTAGGTAGAGAGTTGCACCAAGCATTAGCTCAACCTCATTTGAATGTTTGTGCTCTCTTCTCTGCTTATCTAGTAGCCTTATCACTCCGTTTTATAGTTTTGAGGAGCTCTTAAAACTAAAAAGTTTGCTTTTGTTTTGACCCGCCGTTTGAACCCTTAGCAACAAAATGCCTATCAGCCTTCGCAAACCTCTAACATTTTACTAGAAAATTTCCTAGAACCTTCGGTTTGAGAAAATCAATTTTTTGGTTAGTTTGGCTGATAGGTTTTGTAGGCCTCTGGTCACATTTTGACTAGGTCAAACTAGACCAATTACAATCGGTGGCTCAAGAAAACTTGTCGCCATTTGAGAACCACTTTCTAGTTCTCCATCCTATCGACTTTGGTGAATTCTCCATGTATAGGGGGAACTTGTAGGAAGTTTCTCGTTGCATGTTCATCCATCGAATGTCAGTTTTAGATGTGGTTTTCTAAGCCTCGAACTAACTTTTGATCATTTGCAACTAGGCCAATTACAACTGATGGCTCGGAAAGCTAACCGCTAATCGTAAACCGTTCACCAGTTTCGAATTCTATCTTTTCCTACGAACTCTTGGTATATAAGTGGACACATAGGATTTTAATTGTGGCGTGTTTTCTCATCGGAAGATAACGTTTGGAAGTGGTTTCTTAGCCTCCGAGCCTAGTTTGAACATTTTTGTAGCTAATAGGAATATGTAAAAAAGAAAGTTGTAGGACCCTCGTTGGGTTGTCAAACCATCGTGGAAAATTGTTGACACTGTACATAACTGCTTGAAACTCTACGGTGTGACTTGTTATGTGAAATTAAACTTTTGGCGAAATAGTGTTTCTCTCTCTTCCCTATCTCTTTCTCACTTCTTGGTTACCAAAAAAAAATGTGAAATGAAAAAAAAATGTGTCTCTAACCCTCTCCTTTTGAATGCAATTTTTTATTAGTATGTAAATGGAAACTAAATACTTTAATTATGCTAGATCTAGGTGGATGCCATGCCAGCGATTTATCGCTGATTTCATGCTCACATGGTTTTGCAGGATGTATGAAAGATGGTGAAAGGGCATGGTGTAATTCATTATTTATTATTGTAATTTGTATATTTTATTGGAAAATGTATATATGTTTACTTGTGCATGAAACTATGAAATATGCATCGTTTAAGTAGAGGGAATTCTATTCCTAGAGCGTTGGAAAGAAACCTACAAAATTTTCCACACAACAATTTTTCTCACCAACACTATAATGTTAGAAAAAAACTCCTTTGATATCATCTTGGGAAATGATTTCAACCTCACCCTTAGTAATAATGTGTGAGATGCACTCATGATTAATTGTTTAGTGTGTTGTATTCTTACCTTGTAAATGTAATAAAGATATTTAGATTCCAAACACTCAACCATAGTTGGATCCAAAAAAGGCATGCCCAACATGTCTTGCACCTGTGTGCCCCTATAAACTTACCATAGAATTATTATATCAAACTTCTGTTTTTGTGACAATAACTTTGAAGGTTGGTGTCGATGGGGGTGTTCCTAGTTTAGAGTAAAGGAATTACTAACTAAGCTTGCACTTAAGATCATGTTCGGTTTGTTTCCAGCATCTCCTGTCGTGCCACACGACGGTTAGTCATATCCTGGACTAAATTAATGTGGAGTAAGTCCTATCTAAAGTTTCCTTAGTGTCCGTTGTCGTCTACCAACTTTTACAAAGTTAGATCTTGGAATTTTCATAGTTGCAATTCCTAAACAACATACATTGTGGGTTATAGACGACACACACGGACCTAGTACAATAGATGGATTATTACTTAAGCTCTGAATGGAATGATCTATTTGAGTTCCTCGTAGAGAAAGGTGTTACCAAGTTGGAGGTACTAAAAACATGGGAGAACTGATCAGAGGTGAAAATTTTAAGAAGGGTGTTTAGCATGAATGCATGTACTCTCACCTTAAAATCCTTTATACTTGAGGAACAAATCCTTAGAAGACATATATGAGAATTAAACCATACCTCAGTTGATTAGGAGGTTCCAAGCTTGTATTCAAAATGTGTAGTTATAAAGGGAAAATTCTCAAAGTCATCGAGTATAGGTAATTCAAAAGTTCTAGTTGATGTAAACAAAGGACCTATATATGCTTTCTAGGTCACTGTTCATGTTAGTACCAAGGTTACGCTTTATGTGTTATAGAGACCTAAGACATTTTGAGTGTATATATGAAATTCAAGGAAGATAGAGTATATATGATATATGGTTATATATATATATATATATATTTATATATATGGAGTCCTATATAATAAAGGACCTATTATATGCGTGACTTTAGGTCATGTTTTAGTACCAAGGTTATAAATCTTTCTTGTGTTATAAGTCTACATATTTGAGCCAACATAGAGTCCACTGTAAATAAAATAAAGATAAATATTATGTCATTTAAATGCTTAATTGAATCAAACTAAATTTGGAACTAAAACAACCATAGTACGAGAACAAATGTGCTTCTAATGGAAGAAATGTTATAGGAAAAGGGAAACTGGAACCTTCACTTCCTTGATGTGTATTATTTTCCCTCGACAACTTCTGGTTGGTCCCCTTGCATGATGAGGGTAAAATTAAATGTCAACTAAACACATTATGAGAAACAAACCTTTAGCATAAGAATGAGAGAATTAGGAACTTTGTATGTAATTGGAAATATGGAATTTAATTATGTAAGTTATGGAGACTTTCCGTAAGGGATAAAAAGACAACTTAAAATGGTCGAACTATAAATTAAATGTGGAATGAACTTAAAAATCTGTAGGTGGAAAAAGGAGAAAATTATCCTTGCACAATAATGTTCTTGGAATGTTAATCGTAACTAAGATGCAATTAAAGAAATGATGTGTTGTGGGTTGCCAATGAGTCCTTTTCTTGTAGTCGGGTCATTTCTAGTATTCATTCATTGGGAAAAGTGTGGCATCAACATGTCTAAGGTGTTGTCTTGTGTCTATGTGATTCAATGACTTGTAAGTGTCGTATGCGTCTTTGATGTTTTCTTTACTTGGCGCCATTGTGGCGTTGTGTAGTAAGCAATGTAAGTAAAAAAAAATTATCCTAGTATTTTTACTGTTGTTTTTGTGTGTATAAAATGTGGGCATTACAAGACCTATATCACATAGGCATCGTCTTCATTAAGGACCGATATTAATTGTTATCGGCAAAGTGAAGATAAGACCTATTATTTTGAATAGGCAATATTGTTATTGGGAGTTATTCAAACTACCCAATAGGCCACATTTGTGCCACACTTTAGAATGTAGAGCCTGGAGAATCGAATGGGGTGCCATTTGGAAGACCAATCGGTATACCAAAGAAATTTATGCCTGAAGGAGAGTACTGGATCAAATTTTCTTATAATCCAGGGTAACTACTTGGTGTTTAGGTTTATGTTCCATTTTGTATTCAGTAGTATATTTCTTAGATTGTATTATTTATTATAGTCATTAAGTGGATAATATATCGGTTCTATTGATGGACCCGAAGATGTAGGTATTCTTCTAAACTCCGTTATCAACCTGTGTGCAATGTATTTTAATTATTTCATTACTTTATGTTGATTTTAATGGGGTAAGTTTGGAAAAGAGTTTAATGCCTATATGGGTCTATGGTTGAGTTTAAAAGTTTTGGTCAATTTTTGAATCAATTTGGTTCTTCCATTCAATGGCAGAAAAACCTAGTGATAATGAAAATCTTTCCTCCCAGTGCCTGATTGGATGGCCTCTTTTGAGTGGAAGATTATTGCACATGGTGAAATGTTTAAATTTCTTGGCATCCCCTTTTCCTTTAAGGAATCACCGACCGAGCTCTGGAAGTATGTTATTCAATGGGTGGCCAAAAAGTTGGATTATTGGATCACTAGACCTTTGTCCTTGGCAAGAAAATTCCAAATTTTCTCTAAATTCCTAGTGACCATGCACATTTACTACTCCTCTTGTTGGGTGCCTTGAAAAACCTCTATCCAAAAGCTGGAGAAGCTCCTCAAATCCTTTCTTTATAGAGGCTTTAATGTCAATTCTAGGATTGATGACACCCACAATATTCATAGTGGCTATGTAAAGAGCCAAGGGTTCCCTATAAATAGAGATACACACCTTACTGGTTATGGGGGGATACACAATAGGAATGTCATTATGATCTACTAGAGGAGGTGGGGGAACTAATTAGGCATACCATACTGAATTTTTTGAGGTTTAACATGCATGTGAATGAGATTCACATTCATTTAAAGAAATTAGTTATTAACACTAGTTTGTTGCAACTTGTTCTGTTAATGAGTTGCAAGATAAGATAAGTGGGATCATTGGAAGGAGAATATTGACAAGAATTTTGGTTATGATTTTGAGGTGCACTTTGTTAGTTACCACTTACTAAATGAGAATGATCAATATCAAAAGAGTTTCCTCAAGTGGCATTGTATGTCGTCATGCAAACTAGGATGGCTTCTAGAGGTTGTTTGGTTAAGTTTGAGTAAGCTAAGATGAATTCTCATTTATTATGTGTTTATCTTATTATTCTTCCTCATGATATTATTGTATGATATATTATTGGTATTAGATTGTGATGCAAGAGCATCATCCTCATAGCTTGGAGAGTACGATAAAGTTGGAATAAGCCTATGAAAGGCGTTAAGCATAAATTAGGAGTTGTTAAAGTTTTCTCTCTCCATTATATCATTGTTCAAGTTAAAATTTTAATGTGCATTGTAAATAATGAAAGTGAAAATCATTGTAATAAGGGTAAAATTTTAAAGTTGGACTACGTGAGAGGTTGAATAGGTGTGCATGAGTTGTCATATCTTCATGATCTATGTTGGAGGAGTGAACAAGTATAAAAGATATTGTGTATGACCATTAAAGATCATGTTTGACCACTAAACTCCTTAATATGTGTTTGTATAGTTAAGAGTAGCACTCAAAGATAGGGATTAGGCCTAGATAAGGTATACTATAACTATGTATGGCAATAGACAAGGAGATAATCTCGAACTTCATCTTAGAGAGGACAGAAAAAAGTGTGGTTAGAGTAGAGAAAACTGATATGGAGACGATGTGTAAATATCAATGTCAAAGACTATGTTGTAGAGCATGTTGAATACAAAAATGAATAGAATTGGAATTCTTGGTTTGATAGACATCTAAATATTCTCTCATGGTATGTGTTTAACATGATTATAATGATTTTTGCATAAAATATATACGATCCAAGTGAATTTAGCAGGGTTTTAGTGGATTGTGTTGAAAGAATGTCACAGGACAATGATCATGAAACCCTTCACGCCAAATTTATATGTTGAATTTATTTTGACTAGTAATGTGGAAAGGTAGTGCAGGTGATGAGGATTATACTCATAATATTTACAGGCCTTGAAAACTCTTAATAAGATTTGTCTTGTAAATTATAAGCTTTCACGCTCGAACTAGGGCCTCTCATATGTTTTGAATGTACTGGTGAAACAATCTTAAATTCTCAAAATACCTATATCTCCTTCCAAAGTAGATGAACTCCAAGTTTTTTCGTGATTGGTTTAGCATAGTGGAAGCTACCGATAACAGTATTTTTGAGCCAAATTTGCATGTTACAGTGTACAACGTAGGAAACAGTTTGAGAGAAATTTGAACAAATTTAGATGTTTCAAAAACATGAACAACTTGAAGGAAATATCAGAGCCTTAAGAAGGAGTTGTAAAAATGTTTTGAATGAATTTATGTAATAATTATTACTATTTTGGAAGCAAGGTTGACTGTGCAGGGTATATGTGTAGTGCCCCCATTTTATAGCCTTAGTTATCTATTGACTTATTTACTCATAGATATGATTTGACATATTTTGGACATTATGTTAGGTTATTTCATCTTCATGGACATGTATGATGTTTTGGGGGCATAGTGCCAATTTATCTTTGATTAGTATGTTCACACATTTATTAAATATTGTGGACACTAACATACTGATATGTTATTTTGGCCTAATTGATATATGATGGATACATAGTTTAGTCACATGTCTTGATGATATATATTTTTTGATTATTGATGAGAATACATGATATCATGGATGTATTTCATTTATATATATTGCAATGGATAACACATAATGAATTGTGTGAAATTTTACATGTTTCTCATTTACAATTCCATGTTGATGTTGTGATATCATAGATTTACATGTTTAGACTTGATCATTTATTGAGTAGTTGATTTACACTTGTATTGGGTAGATACATTTAATGTGTGCATTGAGTGTGCAGGTTCCAGGGAATAGGAGAACACGGGTTTCAGGGTGGCTACGTAATTTTTACACAAGTGGCCCATAGGGCTAAGTCCTAATCATGTTAGTTGTATGAGGCCTTATAGTTTGATTTTATTGTTGGGCACCATGAGTGACCCTTATTTGTAATGTTGTATGTCATGTAAAATCAATTATGATTAGGTTGTTTTATTTTGTTAAGTAACTAGGTTGGGGGACCTTAATGTTCCCCACTTGCATTAAATTTTGTATTTGTGTAAGTGTGTTAATTAGAGAGGATTGGGGTCACATGAGCACCCTTGAGTGGGCCCCACATCCTCTGCACTTGTGGGCAAATGTGCCAAACTTGAATTTAGGTTATTTTTGGCATTTTAAGTGACCCTTTTTAGTTTTGGGAGTTCACTTAGCATGAAAATAGGCCCTTGGACCCTATCTATTGGGTAGGGGGCTTAATTCGAAGGCATGGAGGGAAGAGAGAGGTGACACATGGCACCCCCTTATTTGTGAGGAAATTTATTTGTTTTTATTAAATACTCCCTCATGGGGTAGAAAGAGAACTTTTTTGTTTTGGCTTTTGCTTGGTGCTTGGAGACTTTGTGGAGTTATAGTTTTCTTGGAAAAGGAATTGAGAAAATCTTAGAGATTTGGAGAGCTTGTAGAGGTAGGCTCTTTGATATTATGTTATGTTATTTGGTATGTTATATTTTGATTTGCTTATGGTTGAAAGTTTTTTGTTGTTGTATGTGTTGTATGGTTACTTGTGTTATTTGTTATTTTTCTCCATCCATCATATGGCTTGATGGATTTGAGATTTTTATTGGGGAAGAGGGAGGGATTTTCCCTCTTGCATGGTACCTTTTTTAGTATCTTGTAACTTGTTTCATATGTTGAAATAAACTCAATCTTTAAGCCTTCTTATGATATATGTACTTTGTATGGTAAGTGTTGAATGGACTTGTATTTTTGAAAGGCAATGGAAGGATTAATATATGTGGTTTCTTCTCTTGAAAGATGGTTTTGTATGATGATATTTTGATCTTCAAAGTGAAGTGATATATATATATATATATATATATATATATATATATATATATATATATATATATATATATATATATATTGTTTTCAAAAACCTAGTTTATTAGAAAAAGATAGAGAGAAATATAGATTAGATTTTTCGGTTTTAGTCTTCAGGAGAGGAAGTAAGAAAAAAATTTATACATATATATTGGATTTCTCCATCCAAATCGGGTGAGAGGCTGGAATGGAGTTTTCAAGAATAAAATGGCATGACCTCCTCCTTTTTCCTTCCTCAAACCACCTACATACAAGTGAAACAAAAGGGATAAAAATAAAACAATAAGGAAGAGAAAATAAAACATAAGATAATAATTAGGGTTGTAGGATAATCCCTAAGTTCTAAGGATGAAATTAAGAGAATCCAAGGGCCAAAAATAAACCCAACACTTTTCGTTAAGTCATGGGATTTAAAGTGGAAATGGTAAATTAAATAAAAAGGGGTTGTGGGTAAATTTACTGAATGGGGAGAATTTATGGGTAAATATATTTCAACATGGGTAAAATTATTGAATGGGGTGAATTTATTTAAGCATGGGTAAATATATATTTCAATGTGTGTAACTTTATTGAATGGGGGTGGATTTAGTTAAGTATAGGTAAATTTATTTGGCATGAGTGAATTGAGTAAATGTATTTTTAAATGTGGGAAAAATTATTTAAGTTGTGGGAAAAATTATTTAAGTGGGAGTGAGATAAAATTAATTACAAGGGGTGAGTTTATTAATGGGTGTATACATTTAAGTGGTAGCCTTAGGAAAGCTCTTAACATAAGTGTTTTATTTATTATTGAGAAAATACAATGATGTTATTTTATAATGAGGAGATTTAATTGCTTAGAGATTAATTTTAAATAAAGTGACCCTTTTAAATATTGAGGGGATATTTTTAAATAGGTGGCCTTTTTAATATTGTGGAAATAATTTAGTGTTATTAAATGAGTGGTTTGAATTAAATTTTAACGGGGATATGTATTTAAATGCGGATGAATTTATTTAACGGGGATATGTATTTAAATGTGGGTGTTTTTATTCAAATGGGGCGGAAAATAAATATTAGTGGTTGACCTTAGGTAAGTATTTGAAATAAATCCATCATTTAATGTGTTGGGTTTACCTTTGGGATGATTAAATATTTCTTGGGCCATAATTAATTTATTAAATAAAATATTTAGTTTTAATAAGGTGACATTAATTTCTAGGGTCTAACTAAATAATCATAATAAGTTATTAAAAAAATTATTACCAAAATTTTATTGAATATAAGGTATATTTTAGTGTATTAAATTGGGGTGTTACATTTGGTATTAGAGTGTCGCACACGCGGATGCTCTGGGTAAAATATCAAACTATTTATTAATGTTTTAAAACATTAAACAAAAACAATTAGAATGTTTCCACAACCTTCTACAACTTAATAATCCATTTTATTACTTCGTACACAGGATGACACCCATGAGAAACCGATCTATTAGGGACTTGGGACATATATTGCCTACGCCTAAGACGTAAGCCCCTGAGCTCGGACCACATATTTTAGAGGCTCTTCAGCAACTGATAGGTGTTGTGTAGCAACGCCTTTTACCACCGCAGGAGGCGAGAGAGGAGGATGTCCAGTCAGGAGACAAGGAGCCAATAGGTGAGGACACACAATTGGAGCCACTGGATCTTGACCTCCTGCGGCAGGAGAGGTCACATATTCCTTCCGTTGAAACAGATTTGAGGGAACATTTGGGGATAGACGACCTCATTCACCTGTTGGACCGCAGTGCCAGGGTCGTGATATAGGCAATGTGATTAGACATCTTCTTCACTTGTAGCCACCTACATACATCGAGACTACAGATGGATTTAGGGACGAGTCATGGCTCCTCTGCCTTGATAGTTGCTTTGAACTGCACTCTTGGCACAATATGAGAGCAGGTTTCTGGATCTTTTGCAGTATGTGGACTACCTGAAAGATGAAAAATTACAGGTTAACAGGTTTATTCAGGGCTTGAATACAGACATAACAGGTGGAGTTAGGATGTTATCTCATCTCACACTTGAGAAGGTCGTTGAGAATGCATACTTAGCTGAGGAGAACATGACCAGAGTTTAGGAACAAGAGAAAATTTTAGGAGAAGCTGCAGGCCTTTCAAAGCCAGAGGTCACGGGGTACAACACCACCCCATAGAGGAGGATTTTGTCCTCCTCTAACAATATCGAGGGCTACACAACATCCACCACAATAGACACAACATTAGGGCCACCAGTAGCAGAGGGCTAGACAAAATCAAAGCTTACAAAGAAGTGGTACTAGAGGAGGTTTTGGTGGAGCCAGGGATAAGAGATAGGGTACTCAACATGTACAAGAAGCTCACATGCAATAATTTGCTAGGGTTAGGATGGTAGTATTAGTTCACCAGAGTAGAGGAGGGACCCCATCTCAGAGTGTTAAAAGAGAATGCTTTATTTGTGGGTCCCCTAATCACTATGTGTGTATCTGTCCACACACACCTGATACCATGGATATGTATAGATCCCCTAGATCTGAGCAAACAATGGGCAATGTAGGATGTGCCCATCGTGTATATGCAGCGGTTGAAAACTGCCAGGCTGAGCATCAGGTCACCATTATTGAGATGATAGGTACTATCATGGGTATTTATGTCTCAATACTCTTTGATTCAGGTGCTTCAGATTATTTTATATCTCCTTATGTAGTGGACCAGTTTGGGTTAGTGGTGGCTAGGCAGCCAATCAGTTGACAGGTTGAGTTGGTCTCTAGGGACAAACTTATTGTGGAATCGTATGTGGAGATTTGCGTACTTGATTTAGGAATCTTCTCCACTACACTTGACTCCAAGTTATACCTCTAGGATCCTATCAGGTTGTTTTGGGCATGGATTGACTCGAGGCTCACCGAGCCAAGGTGGATTGTAGAAATAAGGTCATTAAGTGTCAAGATCTTGGGAGTGAAATTGTGATTTTGGGGATGTAGAGGCCTATCTCTTTGCGTATTATCTCGGCTAAGAAACTCAAGCGGAGCATGCATAAAGGTTGTCAGTTATTTACTATCACCATTGGTGATCGATCAAAGAGCACTCTAGAGCATTCAACCTTAGATGATCATACAATTTTGAGGGAGTACATAGATGTGTTTCTAGGTGAGATTCCAGGAATACCACCCCGCAGAGAGGTGGATTTCACCATCGATTTAGTGATAGGATCAACACCAGTTTCTAGGGCACCCTATCAGATGACAACTCCAAAGTCTCATTCGGCCTAGTGTATCTCCTTGGGGAGCACCAGTCATATTTGTGAAGAAGAAGGATGGTTCTCTTAGGATTTGTGTAGACTTAAAACATCTCAACAAAGTCACAATAAAGAACTGTTATCTGCTCCTTAGGATTGATACTTGTTTGATCAGATGATGGGAGTGAGGGTTTTCTCCAAAATTGATCTCAAGTCAAGTCATCATTAGTTACACATATCAGATGTAGACATTCATAAGACAAATTTTCACACATGTTATGGGCATTTTGAGTTCACAATTGTCCCCTTTGGCTTGACCAATGCCCCAGTTGTCTTCATGAGCCTCGTGAATGGAGTATTCAAGACCTTTCTAGATTGCTTTGTCTTAGTGTTCTTGGATGATATATTGATTTATTATTGTTCCAAGGAGGAAAACAAGGAGCATTTGAGATAGGTACTACATGTTTTGAGAGAGCATAAGTTGTTTGGGAACTTATAAAAATGTAGCTTCTTCTAGACAAAGATTTTGTACTTGGGGCATATTATATCAGAAGATGGTATCTTAGTAGATCCCTCTAAGATACATGTTATTCTTGATTGGCCAGAACCCACATCAGTTACTGAGGTGAGGAGTTTCATAGGGTTAGCTGGTTATTACCACATATTTGTATAGGATTTTTCTAGGATTGCTCACCCTTACTTTTCTTTAGAGAAAAGAAAAGTTTGATTGGTCAGAGAAGTGCGAGCATGCCTTCCAATTTCTTAAGGAGAGGTTAACCAAGACGCCTATCTTAGCAGTTCTGGACCCAATAGAGGATTTTGTTGTTTGTATTGATGCATCACTACAGGTTTTGGGGGCATTTCTTATGCAAGAGTGTCTAGTTATTTCCTTTGAGTCATGTAAGCTCAAAGATTACGAGCTTATCTATCCTACTCATGAATTAGATCTTGTAGCAGTTGTTCATGTTATTTTGCATTGGCATCCTTTTCTTTTGGGTAGGCCATTCATTTTAAGGATAGATCATCATAGCTTGCAACATATATTCTCACATCCAAACCTCAATGCTCGCCAACGATATTGGATGGAGTTACTATGTGAGTACGGAATGGAGGTGCAATATATCAAAGGAAAATAAAATGTCATTGTGGATGCACTTAGTAGGCAATGACACGTGCTTGAATCATTGACACTGCATTCAGACTTGAGAGGTAAGATTCTTCAGCACCTTCCAGAAGACAAATTTTATGAGGGTACTAGATAAATGTTTGAGTCACAGGGTTCATTAGAGGGTAGATATTCAGGGTGCATCTTAGAGGTAGATGGTTTACTTTGGTTCCATAAGTGCATCTATGTGCCTAAGTCAAGTGATATGCATAGCTTCATCCTTACAGAGGCTCATCGAGCCCCATATGCAACACATCCAGGAGTGAAGAAAATGCATGCCGATTTGAGGGAATTATATTATTGGCCTGGTCTTCGATGGGACATAGCAAATTTTGTAGCATGTTACCTTGAGTGCCAAAGGGTCAAAGCAGAGCATTCTCATCTTGCAGGACTCTTACATCCTTATGACATCCCTGAGTGGAAATGGGATGTGATCTCCATGGATTTCAAAGTAGGAATCCATATGTCTTCTTATCATCTAGATGCCATTATGGTCACTATGGATAAGCTGACCAAGGTTGCACATTTTTTACCAACCAATGTCACCTATAATGCATAGGCCATCGCCAAAGTATTTATGGAGGACATTGTTAGATTGCATGAGATTTCGAAGACTATCATCAATGATAGGGATTCCATTTACACATTATTTTTCTAGACTTATTTTTAGACTGCTTTAGGTACACAGATTAATTTTAGCTCAACATATCATCCAGATACAAATGGATAGACAAAGAGGGTTAATCAGGTACTAGAGAACATGGTGAGGATGCATGTGATGGAACAACAAAATAAGTGGGAAGATTACCTACATTTAGTTGAGTTTGCATACAACAAAAACTATCACATCTCCATTAGTATGGCTCCCTTCTAGGATTTGTATGGTTAACCTTGCAGGAATCCTCTGAGTTGGGACATGCTAGATGACAGGATTATTCTAGGACCATCTTACCTACAACACCTAGAGCATTAGGTTGTTCTGATTAGGAAACGTCTTAAGTAGGCAAGATCACGCCAGAAGGCATATGCAGACACCAAGATGACTGATCTTCACTTCTTAGTGGGTGAAAAAGTCTTCTTGACGTTTCATCCACATAAGAGCCCAATTGGATATGGAAAGGGTTCCAAGCTATCACCTTGTTTTTTCGGGCCTTTTGATATTTTGGAGGTCATCGGTCCACTTGCATATCACCTAGCTTTACCACCACACCTTACATGGGCCCACAATGTATTTCATGTTTTTGTACTACATAGATATGTACCTGATATCTCTCATGTTTTTGATTAATTGACATTATAGGTGGAGGATGGAGGACAACGGATGCTAGAGCCCATAAGTATACTTGAGCACAAAATGTTAGCCCTTCAGGGTCGAGACTTGGACTAGGTTAGGGTGCAATGGGATAGTTACAATAAGACATCAACTACCTAGGAGGATGCTACACCATTGATGGCTAGATATCCCTATCTCTTTCAGCGACTGCCAGGAGGAAGTCTAATTTTAGGAGAGGGTGATGTAGTGCCCCCATTTTATAGCCTTAGTTATTTGTTGACTTCTTTACTCATAGATATGATTTGATAGGGATTTGACATAATGTTATGTTATTTCATATTCATGGACATGTATGGTGTATTGGGCAAGTAACATGAATTTAGCTTTGATTAGTATGTTGGCACATTTTATTAGATGTTGTGGATATAAACATATTGCTATGTTATTTGGGCCTAATTGATATATGATGGATACATAGTTTATTCACATGTCTTGATGATATATATTTTTCGATTATTGATGAGAATACATGATAGCATGGATGTATGTCATTTATATGTATTGTAATGACTAACACATGATGAATTGTGTGAAATTGTGCATGATTCTCATTTACAATTCCATGTTGATGTTGTTATATCATATATTTACATGTTTAGACTTGATCATTTATTGAGTAGTTGATTTACACTTGTATTGGGCAGATGTATTTAATGTGTGCATTGAGTGTGTAGGTTACAAGGCACAGGAGAACGTGGGTTTCAAGGAGGCTACAAAAATTGTGCACAAGCGGCCCACGGGGCTAAGTCAAAACCATGTTAGCTGTATGAGGCCTTATCATTTGATTTTATTGTTGGACACCATGAGTGACCCTTATTTGTAATGTTGTATGTCATGTAAAATCAATTGTGATTAGGTTGTTTTATTTTGTTAAGTAACTAGGTTGGGGGACCTTAATGGTCCCCACTTACATTAAGTTTCATATTTTTGAAGTGTGTGTTAATTAGAGAGTATTGGGGTCACATGAGCACCCTTGAATGGGCCCCAAATCCTCTACAATTGTGCCCAAATGTGCCAAACCTGAATTTGGGTTATTTTTGGCATTTTAGGTGACCCTTTTTAGTTTTGGGAGTTCACTTAGCATGAAAATAGGCCCTTGGACCCTACCTATTAGGTAGGACGCTTAATTCGAAGGCATGGAGGGAAGAGAGGGGTGACACATGGCACCCCCTCATTTGTGAGGAAATTTATTTGTTTTTCTTAAATACTCCCTCATGGGGGAGAAAGATTATTTTTTTTTTTGGCTTGTACTTGGTGCCTAGATACTTTGTGGAGTTAGAGTTTTCTTAGACAAAGAATTGGGAAAAGCTTAGAGATTTGGAGAGCCTGTGGAGGTAGGCTCTTTGATCTTATGTTATGTTATTTGGTATGTTTGATTTAGATTTTCTTATGGTTGAAAGTTTTCGTTTGTTGCATGTGTTGTATGGTTACTTGTTTGTGTTATTTGTTATTTTTCTCCATCCATTATATGGCTTGATGGATTTGAGAGTTTTATTGGGGAAGAGGGAGGGATTTTCCCTCTTAAACCTCATGGCTTGATGGGCAAGCCATTTTGGTTCTCTTTATCCACTCATATGGTTTGGGTGGGGAATGAGGTTCATATGGTTTGAAACCCCTTCCCCTCCTTGGAGAGGAAACCAAATGGGTTTGAAAATACTCCCAAGGAGGATTTTAGGTGAATTGGAGGAGAAATAAGGAGGGATGATTGTTTTGTAGGGATAAGGAGGTTTTTGAAGATCTTGTAATTGTGCATCCTATGGCTGGACCAAAATCTTTGTTATTATTGGATATCTCATCTACTCTTCCCCATTGTTGAGGATGAATATGGTTTTCTCCTCTTTTCTTTTAGTTGGTAAATGCTGTGTTTCTTTAATATATGGACTAGTCTTGTATGTGATATGATTGTATTTGTGTCCCCCTTAATCTTGTGCACATTTGTGGAAGCTAGCTCTCTCCCCCATGGGCTTGGGGGAGGCTAGCATGTCTTCCAACATTTGGAAAGGCATGTAATGATGCCTATAGGTTGGGTGGTAAAACAAGCCTTTGTATATGTGTTGGATTCTTTTGTGCAGAGTAAAAAAGTTGGAGCTAAAACTTGAAGATAGTTGGAGCATTCTTGATGATCTTGTCATCTTGTTTTCCCCAATTTTGGGAGAGTCCTACTTCTAAATCTCATGTGGATTTTGTTATGTTAAGTTGTTTTATTCCTTTGTAAGATTCACATGTTAGGATATGGATTGTAGTTTTAAAACCAACAAGTGTTGTAATAGTGTTGTGTATCCCCTTCAATCATGGAATGGAACATTATACTGTCTTGCATGGTACATTTTTGAGTATCTTGTAACTTGTTTTGTATGTCGAAATAAACTCAAGCTTTAAGCCTTCTTGTGATATATGTACTTTGCATGGTAAATGTTGAAGGGCTTTGTATTTTTAAAGGCAATGGAAGGATTAATATATGTGGTTTATTCTCTTGAAAGATGGTTTTGTATGTTGATATTTTGATCTTCAAAGTGAAGTGAAATCATTAATTTTTTTAAATCATATATATATATATATATATATATATATATATATATATATATATATATATATATATATATATATATATATATATATATATATATATATATAGTGTGTGTGTGTGTGTGTGTGTGTGTGTGTGTGTGTGTGTGTGTGTGTGTGTGTGTGTAACAATTTACAAAAATAGGGTAAAACCAACTACCTTAACTAGAGATTGTTCTGGTAGTGTAACAAAAAAAAGAGGAAAAGAAGTATATTCAAAAACCTAGTTTGTTAGAAAAAAAAGAGAAATATAGATTTAGATTTTCGGTTTTAGTCTTGAGGAGAGGAAGTAAGAAAAAAAAAACATATATATTGGATTTCTCCATCGAAATCGGGTGAGAGGCTGGAATGGAGATTTCAAGAATAAAATGGCATGACCTCATTTTTCCTTCCTCAAACCCTACCTACATACAAGTGACACAAAAGGGAAAAAAATAAAACAATAAGGAAGAGAAAAGAAAACATAACATAGTAATCAGGTTTGTAGGAGAATCTCTAAAATCTAGGGATGAAATTAAGAGAATCCAAGGGCCAAAAATAAACCTGGGAGAATTTATGGGTAAATATATTTCAACGTGAGTAAATTTATTGAATGGGGTGAATTTATTTAAGCGCGGGTAAATATATATTTCAATGTGGGTAACTTTATTGAATGGGGGGTGAATTTAATTAAATATAGGTAAATTTATTTAGGCATGGGTGAATAAAATTAAGTAAGAGTAAGATATTTAATATGGGTAAATCTAATTAAGTGTGTGCAAGTCATTTCATTACAGGTGAGATTAATGAAGTGTGAGTAAATGTATTTTTAAATATGGGGAAAATTATTTAAGTTAGGTGTAAGCTGCGGGATAAATTATTTAAGTGGGAGTTTATTAATAGGTGGATAAATTTAAGTGGTAGTCTTAGGAAAACTCTTAACATAAGTGTTTTATTTATTATTGAGAAAATACAATGATGTTATTTTATAATGAGGAGATTTAATTGCTTAGAGATTAATTTTAAATAAAGTGACCCTTTTAAATATTGAGGGGATATTTTTAAATAGGTGGCCTTTTTAATATTTTGGAAATAATTTAGTGTTATTAAATGAGTAGTTTGAATTAAATTTTAAAGGGGATATGTATTTAAATGTGGATGAATTTATTTAACGAGGATATGTATTTAAATGTGGGTGTTTTTATTCAAATGGGGGGGGGGGGGAATAAATATTAGTGGTTGACCTTAGGTAAGTATTTAAAATAAATCCATCATTTAATGTGTTGGGATTACCTTTGGGATGATTAAATATTTCTTGGGCCATAATTAATTTATTAAATAAAATATTTAGTTTTAATAAGAGGACATTAATTTCTAGGGTCTAGCTAAATAAGCATAATAATTTATTTTAAAAAAAATTATTACCAAAATTTTATTGAATATAATGTATATTTTAGCGTATTAAATTGGGGCGTTACAATATGACTGTACTAAGTCATTATGAAAGGTTATAAAGAAGCATGAGTTGGAAGAATGTACTAATTTCTAGTGCATGTGAGGTTGGGATCATCTCAAACATGACAAAGGGAATATATAAACCATAGAACCATACCATGAAGTCTTTCTAATTGCATTTTGGGCCTAGAATTGGCAATTTAGAACTTTGAGAAGCTTGGGAGCAGGGTATTCCAGTCAAAATGGGAGATTATTGCTAGAAAAAAATGGTAAGAGAGTTTGATATTATAATGTGTTGTATTTAATCTGTCTAATAAGTATGAAGGATATTGTTCTCTTATATGCAACATGAATTCATAACAATAATAAGCATTGTCAAGAGAACTTAGGAGGTATAAATGCTAGTAATCAGTATGAATGGAATTTGTAGTATAAAATGGTCTTGGATGAGATAATAGAGGTTTGAACACCTATAAGGAAATGATTTAGTGATCACTATTTTCTCAAGATGATAACTAGTGACCTATAGACCTAATTTCTACCATTATATGAGCTTATGGAGCTAAAAACTATACCTAGGACTAAACAAGGTAGTATTGTAGAGATAGGTTGATGATCTTGTACTTAATGCATGCTAATAGAGAATTTGAGGTGTACTACAGGCCAATTAACATTTACTTGATTTTTTTCAGGTGGTACAAATCCATGACTATATATTGAAGACATTTATCTACATTGAATAAGGTGATATCCATGCATGACTCACACAAGGTACAACAAGACTTGCTGAGCATACAAAGTATGACACTAAGGAGAGGGCACATAGAAGATTCATGTGGAGGAACAAAGCACGTTTGAAGGTATGAAAGGATAGGAAAGAAAATGTGTACCAGGACAAGCTAATTTGGGGACTTAGCCATTTTCATGGTTATGGCCTATTTTTTGAGATAACGTATGGAACACACAATGTGATGGAGACTTGTGCGACATGCAAATTATATTTTGGGATGAACGTATACCAAGCACCATGCATGAGTTTGGGATAATAATAGGATTACTATTTCTAGTTAATTGTAGGAGATTTATTATTAATGCACTTGTATGTGTGCATATTATTGTAAAGGTGCATGACTATTTTCAACATGTGACCTATTTTTGTAAGTGCATAAGTGGTGAAGGGAAAGTCCCCACCCTTATAAATATGCACTAAACTGTGTAGAGAGGGAGACTATGTAGTTAGAGAGGGAGAGAGACACTGTGTATGAGCTATTGTAGAATTATGATGCCAGATCTATTACGCACATAAACTTGTGGTAATGATATATGATGTAAGAAGCTTTTGTATTTATTGTGTTTAATATAATGGAGTGTATTGGCTAAATAAAGGTGTTAAACATGATTGTAAGTGGTTATTATATGGTTGGTTTCATTATGATTATTGTTTATTTCATGATTCTTTAAGATCTAGATATGGAATATGCTCTGTGGAATATTTATGGTTAGTTAGGGTTTTGATGTATGTTGTATCTTCATCACGCTAACATCCCATACAAGAAAATATAGAGAGAGGCCTAATACCTTTGTGCGCTTCGGGTGAGCACTTAGCTTAGGCTGAGTGATGTGCCACCACGCCTAGGTTATTCGTGGTAGATTCTAGGCTACATTATTGGTTCCATTTCTGACACCTCTTTTTCAGTTGTTTTCAGGATGGTTCACGATGAAGACATACCGGTTGACCCTAGAAAGTGTTGAGGAGTTGATAAAATATCTAGAAGAAGAGTACGCACGGAGGTTCAACTCTGGATCTAATTTTGACGCACGTGTGTGGGTGGAACAAAATCTATACAATTGTTTGTATAAGAGTTTATTTGTTATCTTTTCGGTCGAGATATACGAGGGGCTGGTTGCTTATGCATCTAAACAAAACTGGAGGTATCGCACACTTATCTGGATGCAGGAAGAATTTTAGGCCCTTTATGATGCTGATCTAATTTAGACATGCCCTGTGGATAGTTGGTTCTGTGGTGTTTTAAACAAATATATTTTAGAATACTCAATTTCCACTTATTCTTTCTTGGAGGTAGGTGAGTTCCAATTTTTACGATATCCCAGGGGAACTTACTTGCAAGGAATTCCACTGGTGATCAAGATCTTGATGGTAACCTTTAACTTGGAAGAAAAAACTATGGCTAGCTGAACCCCACCACACGTGGGGTAGGAGCAAGTTTGGTGAAAGATGGCAGACCTAGCGGTATAGAGGCAAAGAGAATAAATTCAGCTTAAATATAATGAGGCGCACGAGAGGGAGATAGAGAAGTAATGTGATGTTGTAGAGTGGATCACATTATGGAGAGAGATGGCTCATGAAGGATTTGAAGCTCACGTAAGAAGCGTGGAGCCAAAGCATCTGGAACTACCCCATTTGGGAAAGCATGACAGGAAACCCTCCTTGGCCTCACGTCGTAGCATGCCAGCAGAGACGACATGGGTCACAGGTGCACATCTGAATCTACCTAGCAATGTAGCCCTTGCGCTTGGTTTTCCAGTATCCAGTACATCTAGTAGTTAACAAAATAGTTTAGGCAGTAGGAGAAGAGGAGTAAGTCAAGTGGTAAGTACATCTATGACAAGGAAAATGTATTCTTTATTGTTTAGAAGTACCTTTTCAGGAACATCATTAGCACAAAATTTGAGCGTGTAGAGTTTTGGACTCACTTCTGGGAATAGTACCACCTTGCAGACTATAGGAGTTCAGTTCAGTACTACCTTGAGACACAGGGATGTACATCTTCTAGTCCGCTTCCAGCTACATGTAGAGGATAAGGTGGTATAGGTGGTTCTAGTTCTGCTAGATCTGGTGGTTTTGGAGGTAGATGTAACATAGGAGGTTTTGGATCATGTGGGCAGGGTCCGCACCAACCCCAAAATATTTACATGGAGATGTCCCTTCATCTTCCAGAGTATAGGGGCATAGAGGATGCTGATGAACACGTACACATGTGTGAGATACTATGGCGTGCAAAAGGGATCATGGATTCTGAGCGCAAGGCAAGTCAATTTTCCACTACATTACAAAGACATGTACATAGTTAGTACATGAAGTTTGACCTTGATGAGACTTACGTAGAATATGAAACTTTAAAGGATGCTTTCCTTAAGGAGTTTCATATCCCTGAGTTTGAGAAGAAGATTATAAGGACACTCAAAGGATATTAAGCATGGCACTACTGAGAGTGTTAGGGAGTATAATGCCCGTTTCAAAACTCTGTTGTCTAAGATTTCTTATGACATTCATGCAAGCCAACATGCATAATGGTTCTTTGGAGGTCTGATCACACCTTTTAGAAGGGTGTTGTCACATAAGACATACACTAATCCACACGAAGCACTTGAAGTAGCTTTGCGCGCTGAGGCAGTTGGGAGTATAGACACTGGGGTAAGCCCATTCTTGGAAGCACAGATTACGACTATGAAAAATCAGTTGAAGTAGTTATTAGAAAATTCAACACATGAGACACACACTGGGATTTGGTGTACATATTGTGAAGTAGAAGGGCACACTAAGGATAGTTGTCCCCACAGGTCAGTGCATTCATTATTGTTAGATTGTGAGATATGTCATTTGAATCATGACGCAAACCGCTGCCCATTATTACAGCACATGATAAAGAAGAATGCATCTTGCTATTGTAAGATTTTCCAGTCCATGACTCATGATACAAAAGACTGCAAGTTGATTGGTCAGATCCATGATGCTATAGTTATTGGTGAATGAAAAATAGGAGTATCAGATAACTCTAAAGGAAAAGGTGAGCACCAAGATTGTGATCATAATTAAGCACACTATGATTAGAATGAAGGGCATTTTTAAGGAGGATGTGGCAGAGGTCAAGGATACCATGATAAATTCAGAGGTCGAGGCCATGGTGGTGGACAAGGTGAGTTTCCTCATGGAACGTGCTTTACATGTGGATCTCCTGAACATTACAGGGACGAATGTCCTTAGAATATTACTTGTTATTTTTGTGGGAAGAATCACAGTTATGAGGAATTCTTATACCTATATGAGCATCTTAGAAAGAAACATATACAGGAAAACAAGGGTGCCAAGATGGTTATTATACAATGTGTTGTGGACAATCAGTGGATGCTAAAGTTTGCACCAGAACCTGAGGTATAACATGTGAAGATCACTACATGATTCGAAGCTGCGCGCGCCAGGGAGGCATTACAATAGAAGCCTACAATAAAAAAAGAGGAGGTCATGCATGTAAGGTACCCAGATCTTGTGCATCAAAAGGAGGTTTATCAAGAAACCATGGAGGTACTTAGAAATCTTCAGGGTGAAATACTATGTTTAAAGGAGAAATCATGGAAGATGGAAAAAAATAAGGAAGAGGAAACCATTGATTTAGATATTGATGACTTGAAGGAGGTATGCAAAATGTTGTGCCAGAAGAATATCATTCAATTACTAGGGAATTGGCTAAAGGGTAACACTCCGCACGTAGATATTGAAAATGGACGTCAGATCCTGCATGCAAATCTTCCCCCTCATATCTTATATTATGAAAAGGAGATAACTCTGAATGCTGCTATGGATGGATGGCTCTTGAGTAATATATTGATTGACACAGGCGCAGAGGTAAATGTGCTTACTTTAGATGCATTGGTATAGATGGGGAGACCTCAATTGCAGCCACCTTCTAGTGTATTGTTTATAGCTAATCAAACTAAGGCTACTCCCATCAGAGTTCTAAAAAATGCATCCATTACTATACAAGGGGCCAATTTCACAGGGGAATTTGAGGTGTTAGCACTTGTAGAAGTAGACAACTTCCTAGATCTACTTGGGCACCCTTGGTGCTCTGAAAATAATGTTGATCTACGGTTCAATAAGAGATATATAAGTTTTGAGAATAAGGAAGAAATATTTATTATCCCGTCAACAGATGGGAAATCTTTGCCTTATGTTGAGCCTTTAAGTGAAGAAGATTTGAACAATATTTATGTATGCGCCATTCAGGACCCATAAGTACTCAAGCCATCTAAGGAAGGAATCCTCCAGTGAGAAGATACATAGTCTATTAGTGATACCACAAGTATTTCTTGTGATAGTTGGGCTCATGGCATTTATGAGATGGTTGGGCGCAAAGTAAGAAGAAAATTTACGTGGAGAAAAACACCTCTTTGCATTAGAAGGATAGGTAAAAACTCTGTACCTCGGTACACTGGAGAAAGAGACCCTACAGTATTCATGCACACCATGGATAAACAATGGAAAAATTGTGTTGAAAGAAGAAATATGTTAGCATATACCCTACATGGAACAACAACTCATTGGTGGGTAGTTCACAGGGATAATCTTGTAAAATGGAATGAAGTTAGGATTGCTCTAGCAACTCAGTTCTTTAGGAGTAACACACCTACTCCAAATCAACATCTATTATGGTAATAAACCTATTCAGCACCATTTCTAATAGTGTGAGAGAATCTGGATAGAGGGACATGAAGCCTTACCACCATCCCTGTGGGTGCATAAGTTTTATTCCACTTTACGAGGTTGTGCATGCGCTTGGTATGTTTATGTGGAGCTCCATAGAGATACAAGAAATTGGTAGGATTTGATTTCCTGAATAATCCAAAATTTTGACTATTTCTCTACTAAACCTTTGGTGGCAAAAGCATTAAGGGTTATAAAACATTTAACTATGGGAGATAATCCAAAAGCTGAGGAACTCGTTCAGGAGCTACTTGGTGAGGCATACTCAGGAGTGCATTTTGATGTAATAGACGAGATAGATTCCACACTACTTAAGTGCACTTGCTTTGAGAAGGAAAAGGGTAAGATGGTCTATCTAGTGGATGATAAAAAAGTAGAAACTCTGGATATTGATCATTCTGTAGGTATGCGTGAGGTTTTGGACAGTGCGGATAATAATGCACATGCCTATCATCAAAATTTGAAGACAAAGTAAGTGAACATTGACACGGATGCTGAACCTAAGGAAGCAATAATTGGGGATTACTGGTCTGACTCTGAAGTGAAAAAATCATTGAGTTACTACGTTATTTTTAGGACTTGTTTCCTAGAGGCTACCATGAATTAAAAGGAGTACACAAGTCATTAGGAGAGATGAAGATTAAGCTAAAAGAAGGAGCACGATCGATCAGGAAGAGACCTTACAGAATGATCCCTAACCTGCACGTAAAAGTTAGGGAAGAAATTGAAAAAATATTGAAATCTGACATCATTATGCCCCCTGGAAGAATTAGAGTGGGTTAGCCCCATGGTTATTAGTATAAAGAAATATGGTCAGATTAGGATTTGTGTGGATTACAGAGAATTGAATGCTGCATGCGTGATTGATCCCTTTCCTACACCTTTCACAGAGGAGATATTAGAAAGTGTTGCAGGGCGTGAAATCTATTCTTTTACAGACAGATTCTCTAGGTATCATTAGGTCAGGATTGCACTGGAAGATTAAGAGAAAAAAAATTTCACCACTGAATGGGGAAGTTTTTCATATACTGTGATGCCCTTTAGTAGTAAAAACGTGCCTGCTGTATTTTCGTGCATAAATTTTCAAGCATTCCAGGATTTTATTCACATTTTCTTACAAGTTTACTTGGATGATTGGATGGTGTATGGACTTGTAAAGGATCAGTGTGACAATTTCCGCTTAATGTTTGAAATATGTAGACAATTAAGTATCTCTTTAAACATCAAGAAGTGAGTGTTTGCTACATGTTTTGGAACTTTTTAGGGCACATCATCTGCAAGGAAGGTTTGTTAATGGATCCAACTAAGGTTGCAGCTATTGTAGGCCTAGAAGGCCCTACCAGTTAGAGTGAGGTGCATAGATTCTTGGGTCACACTAGGTATTATAGAAAATTTATTAAAATATATGCTAAGATTTCCACACCACTAGAAGAGTCACTAAAAGGAAGAGGGGACATTCTATTGGGGAGAACCGCAACAACGCACATTTGAGGCATTAAAGGAAAGACTTTACTACAATGCCTATTCTGTGCTTTCCCTCATGGAACCAACTATTTCATGTACATGTGGATGCCTCTGGATTGGCCATTGACATGGTGCTAGCTTATCCAAATGAAGGAATTGTAGATCATCCTATCTATTTTGCTAGTATAAAGTTAACTCCTACAGAGCAAAATTATACAAAAACAGAGCGTGAGGCCTTTTCGAAGATCTACACGTTGCATAAATTCAGACATTACTTGCTAGAAACACCTTTTGTGTTTTATACTGATCACATGACATTAAATTATTTGGTAAATAAGTTTGTTTTACATGGGCACATATGTCGATGGGTACTCTTATTATAAGAATTTGATTTCACAGTTGTGGTAAAACTAAGCAAAACTAATTCTGGCCCAGACCATTTATCAAGAATTCAATCAGGGGAGGACGCGTAAAAAATTGAAGATACAATGCTAGATGTAAATTTGTACAGGTCACAACACACGCCTTCAGAATTGGAGGACATTGTTGTATTTTTACATATAGGTATGTCACCAAAAGGAATGAAGGCCTTAGAGAAAAAAACAACTTGCAATTTTCGTGTGACACATTTTATGTTGATCAGTGGTGATCTATATAAGTTAGTTTGAGATGAAGTATTGCATCAGTGTGTACTAGAGCACGAGCACACAAATATCATGGAAGAGGACCATGGTGATATTGCAGGTGGGCACTATGAAGGTGACGACACTGCGCATAACATTCTACTCACTGGATTATGGTGGGATACCCTTTATAGAGATTGTAAAGCATATTTTAAGGCGTGTGATCACTGTCAACATTGTGGTAAACCTGGGAAAATAGATGAAATTCCCTTAAGACCTATTCCTAGTGTAGAGCCATTTGAGAAATGAGCTATAAACTTTACGGGTCCTATTTCACCAGCCATGCATAGAACTGGATTGCGCTACATCATCACTTACACAGATTATCTTACAAGGTGGGTAGAAGTAGCACCTACCAAGGATTGTACACCAACTACATTATCCAGGTTCTTATTGGAAAATGTTTTTACAAGGTATGGATGCCCGCTAATATTAACAAGTGATAGGGGTACACATTTTTTGAATGAGACAATAAGGATACTACTGAATGAATTTATGATTGCGCACCATAAGACTACACCCTATTATCCTTAAGAAAATGGGATTGTTGTGGCCTTCAACAAATTTTTGATCCAGAAATTGATAAAAATTTCTGATGTTGGAAGGAAATATTGGGATAATAAAGTTTCTACCATGATTTGGGCATATAGAACAACATACAAAATGTTGAACAAGGCCACACCCTTTCAGTTGGTGTTTGACGCAGACACGGTTCTTCCTATGGAATTCATGTTACCATATTTACATATTGTGTGCGATGGAGGTCTAACTGATGAGCAAGCATTAGACAGAATAATTGATAAATTGATACAGTTGGATGAGAGGCCACAATTATACGTTGGAGTTAGAAGCAATAAAAGGCCCGGAAAAAAGCATGACATGAAAGGCACATCAGGAACAAAAAGCTTGAGATAGGACAAATGACGCTTCTTTATGATTCTAAGTTTCTGCGCCATCAAGGCAAGATTAAAGTGCATTGGTTAGGACCATATGTTATCACTTATATCCTTACATCAGGCACTTGCTAGTTAGAGATGTTTGATGGAATATAGTTACCCAATCACTTTAATGGGAGTAGGCTGAAGCCCTACTATAAATAAGTCTTCTTGGTGTTTGTAAAAAGGAAGTGTTGCCATTTAGAATATGTTTTAATTTTTGTATTTCCTTAATGTATTTCCTTCTTCATTGCTATGTTTTTTCAATTTAGTTTGGTGTTTTGTGTAATAAGTGCATTTTTGCATTGGAAGCTAATTACCATTTGAAGTATTTTTATGTGCATAGGACTGCACATACCATTAGTGTCGGGTGGTGGTTGATATTTATTATTCACAAGTGGGTATACATGAGAACAAAATATTACAGGTGCTAGTAAAGTGTGGAAAGGAGCTGTTAGAAAGGAGATTGCTCTAAAAAGATGGCCATAGATGAAGATAAATGAGGGAACAATATAACACAAGGTAAGCAGCGGTCGTGGAGACTACCAGGGGAAGGCGCAGTGGCGAGGTACTCAGGCGCATGGAAGCACACTAAAGAAAATTTTGTAGCTAAAAGGTAGGAAGGTTCGCTAGAAGGTTATAGCTGGGGCACGAAGATGCATCGTGTAGATATTGTGAAAATGGTCAATTAATGAGAGGATTATTGGTAGGTGAAGGAGCAATAAATACACTAAAATTTTGAAAATATATATAAGGACGTGATGCGGGTTCATTTTTACCTTTTCAATCATAAGTATTTGAGCGAGCTAAGTGTGACCGAGCTGAGTGAATTGTATTGAGGTGTGGAGCATTATGA
This sequence comes from Taxus chinensis, assembly GCA_019776745.2. Lineage (NCBI taxonomy): Eukaryota > Viridiplantae > Streptophyta > Pinopsida > Cupressales > Taxaceae > Taxus > Taxus chinensis. The sequence goes on along the minus strand of CM034147.1, from coordinate 921,221,311 downwards.
AACCAGACGTGGAGAGAAGACTATTGTGCAGAAGAGGCTTACATCCCCATTGGTGAAGGGTTTGAGTGAAGAAGAAGGTTGAGGAGGAGATAGGGAATGTAAACTTGAGCTAGGGTTTGAGTTTTCTCATTATAGACAGTAAAAGGAAAGATTTATATGCTGGCACCAAAGAAAGCACCTGCAGTAGGAATGAAAGGAAAGAAGAAGGTGGAAGATTAATTTGAAATTTCTCTCAAGAGTAATTTTTCAGAGATGCAATAACCAGAGGGAGTAATAGTCAAACAAGAGTGGGATTCCTACATTCGTAGATGTAAAATAAGTGACCACAACCAACGTACCTCTGACAACAAGGGAGAGTGGGACGTGTTTCTAAATAAAAAGACCAACAAGTGCATGGTGGAGGATATGCCAGTGTATGATGATGCTAAGGAGAAATTACTCAAGCATGTAGGAGTTTACTAGTTGTATGAGCTCCCTTATTTTTGAAAATATGAAGCCTTATACCAATGGCTGAAGAGTAGAGTCCATGAGGACTTATTTTATTTTTCTGGATGAAGGGTTAAGATCATAACAACTCTAGTTTTGACACTAATAGGATTGAAATGCACAGGGGTAGACCTTGCTAGTGATCTGACAGATAAAGCAACAGTAATAGAAACAAGAAAGGAGTTGGGGTATACCAAGGGTCCACACAGAATGGACATTGATAAACTAAAGAAGTTTCTTGTGATGCAGGAAGCCACACATCTACTAACCAATTTTAATGACCAAGAGAGATGGTCGCAGGTAAACACCATGTGGCTTCACATTGCAAAGAAAATGTCTCAGGGAGTAGTCTATAACCTAACAGGCTATATTATAGACACCATTGTTGAGGAAGCATGCATAGGGGAAAGTTTTGGAGCTATCCTCCTTTCTCTTATGTTTTTAGAAATTGGAGTGCCTGACGGGCCAAAGAACAATATCTAGGAGTACCCCTTAGAAGAGAAGTCCCTCGTGGAGAGGTTTGAAAACTATTTATGTGAAGGATCAATGAGTGAGTTGTTTAAGTAGAGGGTAGAGATGTGGTATGAACAACTTTGCACAAAATTTAAGGAGGAGTGGCGCATTCTGAAAGAGCTACCTTCGGTAGTAGGCAGAGCAGTACAGTTCATGGTGTACTAACACTTCTGCATCATGTGGTTCGATATGAGGGATGGGGCATGGAGCCCATGGTGAAAACTTCCCTATACCTTCACAACGCACTACTTCCAAGTATCAATTCATAGATTTACAGATGCACGTCATTTGAACTTCAACACAGACAAGGTAGACTGTGATTACCACACCCTCAGAAATACATATGTATATCCAAGTCGGAATGCCTACATTGAGAGGCTCGTATGAATCCAGTAAGCTTGGCTATTGGGGATAGTGGAGCTACGCTCGTATAACTTCAACTTAAGAGTAAGTTGAAGAATAACAAGTATGTGGAGAATGAGTTCGTGCTCCAACAAATGCTTAAGGGAAAACATACTGTGGAGAATGTACCAGATCTAAAGATTGCAATGACTATAGAGGTAGATGAGGAGGAAGAAGAACATAAATATAGTGGTGGCTTGGATCATAGAGGCCAAAGGTAGCCCATAGAAAGAGTGGAGACTGAGCGTGCAAATACTTAACCTCAGGCGTAAAAAGGAGATGAAGACTTGGATGTAGAAGCATTCCATAAGAGTGTCACTTTAAGAGGGTATTCAGAAGAACAAGAACCCAATGCACATGGAACTAAATTCCGTATGAATATCACCAAAACTCTCCCCTCAGAAAGAGGCAGATGGGAAGAAGAGGAGAAAGCTAAAGCTGAATGAGGAGGCAGAGGAGTCTACAGAGAGCACACCTGGAACCTTGTTGTTGCCCTCAAAACCTCCCCCTCATTTTAAAAGTAAAATTCAAAATTTTTGAACTCATGCCCTCCAAAAGTGTTCAAGTAAAGTTGGAATTCTGAAAAGATAGATAAATTCATGCTTTGAATTTGTTTAAACTCTCAAGTCTGCGTGGTTTGATAAATTTTTCATTTCCCTGTCTGGACACGTGAAAGTTCTATTGTTGTCCTCATTTGAATGAAATTTTCAATCTTTCTATGGCCATGGATCTTTAAACCTTGTATTGTTTTCAATCCCTTGGTTTGTGAAAGAAATTTGAAAATCGGGAGTGAAATGGTGGAGTTTTCTTCTTCTCTACATTTTTCCACAGTCGTGAATGACGAGCATTTTATTCCCCGTCAAATTTTGGCCCCATTATCAATGGGTATGTTGACATATCTAATTGGAGGTGATTCGGCAGAGCAATTTGTGTTTTTGAGCCTTTATGTAAAAAGGGCTAAAAGTCATAAAGTGACCCGCAACCCCGATCATGCTATGAAGGAAAAAGTCAAATCTTGGGCCCACCATTACAAAGTCAAAGCGGGGAGGTAGATCGTTAGGAAGATTTGAGAATTTGAGCCTTTTTTCATTAAAGGATCCTTAAAGTTAAAAATTGACCCGCAACCCCACCATACACAAAGGAAAAAGTAAAATATTAAGCTTGCATCGAAGGTCAAAGCGGGGAGGCGGGCAGCGGAGCAATTTGGGTTTTTGTGCCCGCATTGAAAAAAGGTAAAATTATAAAAGTGACCCATGACTCCTTTGCCAATAAAGTGAAGCCACATGTCAGTCTTATATCAAAAGCGGAAGGGAGGACAAAAAATGTAAAAAATGCCAAATCTCTATAAAGTCACAAAAGGAAAAAGGCATCTTCTATGCCCGCTCTAGTAAATTTCTCCCACGTGGATGGATTTGGTTTAAAGTTTCAAAGGAAAGATGAAATTTTCAAATGCAAAGTTATAAAATGAGCGTAAGAGTTACATTATGAAAAGTATGGTATTTCCACCATGGGTGTTTCTTTGCGAATCAAGAATCTGAATGGACACAAATGACTAAAAAGATTGCAATCGTTTCATGCTAACAAAGAAGAATTTGTAATAGTTTCTTGCAAGATATTTAATAGATTCTTCACGCCATTATACGGGGTTGGCAATTGATCTTGTAAACTCATGAGTGCATTGTACGTAGAGAAATCAAAGGAGATAGCCATTTTTCTTCTACTTTCCTCCATTCTCAAATTTCTTCCATTCCCACATTATGTACAACTTCTGTTTAAGCATCAATACAAGAAGAATGATTTTATAGCCTCTTTGATGAGGATATTTTAGAAACTTTGAGTTCACAATCTTATCTCATCTTGTTGCCATTTGTAGGGTTGTTTCTTCTCATAAATGCATGTGTTAAAATTTATGACTAATGTGTTAGGTTGTGGATCCTGTTTCCATGTGTGAAAGTGTTGAAGAATGTACACTAAGAGTACTATACACTTTTCATGTATCCTCGCCGGGGTTCGGGGGCGCAGCCCCCGAAATTTTTTTTTTAGGCGTGAATTTTTTTGGCCTCGAAAAATGCACCCGACATATCGGGAAACGTGCTTTTCTCATATGGGTGAGTTTTTTTGACCCATAGGTTTATGGGACGGGTTTTGCCCATGGTTTTGATACCCACAGTTTTGTAAAACTGCTTAAGCAGTTGTCTATTTATATGGTCTTATGCATATGATAGATGAACAAGAAAATGTATTGCAGATGTGTTTTGAATTCGGCTGTGAATTCTGTAGAGTTTGTTGAGCATAGCTCCAAACGGATCTAGGTATTGTATTGAGAGAGCGGTGGCTTGTAATAAAATCTGAGCAAGTGATTCTTGGTGGACGTAGCCCAAATTGGGTGAACCACGTTAAATACTGTCTCTTTGTGTTGTGTTATTTTATTCTGTAATTTTATTTGAGATCTGTAATAATTTCTGCATATTAGTTTCTACTGTTGCGATTCTGTGAGGGATTATTCCACATATTTTATCCCTTATTTCCTAACATAATGTGTGTAGGAATCTGATTTCCTACCTGCAACATTAGTTTCTCTATCTCATTTCTCACTCCCTTTCCCACCTTCAAACAAAGTATTCCATAGCAAGAGATTGCTAGCTTTTCCGCGGGGTTAGTGGAGTGCCCTTGTTGGATCCTCAGTTGAAAGGCCACCACATAAATCCACCTTTTCATGCACATGCATATACAGAAGCTGCACCGGTTAAGTAGAGGGACTTAGATTCCCAGAGCGTTGGTAAGGAATCCACAAGTTTTTCCAACCGAAAAACTTCCTTGCCAATAGTTTTTGGTGCCCACCATGGGGTAGATTTAGCAGCATATACACCTAAATGTGACTGCAAGGTTATAAAATTCAAAATTCAAAAAAGAGAAAAATTTCTATAATTTCAATGGCTATATGAGCCACATGGATTCAAATCATGGATATTATTGGAAACCCTCATGTTGAAAGACCCAAATTTCTCTTCCACATCCAAGAAGACGTTACTTCATATTTGAGGGAAGCTATCTGGAATAATAGACAAAGTGCCAATCACTACTTCATTGCCACAAGAATTCTGGACCTTGAAGAAGAATGCGCTGCTGAATTGGAGAGGTAAAGACAAATTCTAGCACCACAAAGAAGAACATAGATTTTCAAGTTGGTGGATAAAAGATGCACCCGACAATAGAGATAAGGAGGACAAACTAATCCCATTTTTGAAGAACTTCAAAGGAGACAAGAGCTACTCGGAATCCAGAGGTTTCCTTTTCAAGCAACTGGTCACATTGGGAACCTGAGTGTTGCTAATCCTTTGGATGGTGAATTTTCATACATCAACAAGAACCTTGTAAATTTCATTGACGTGAAGACTAAAGAATAAGCTAGAGAAAGAGAGGCGAGAGCCGACGAAGAAATAAGAGCTCAACTCAAAGAAATTGAGAGACTTCAAGCCGAGGCAGATGAAAGAACATCAAGAAAATCCATAGCCTTAGTAAGGTTGGAAGATAGAAACATAAATAGAATGGGGGATCATGAGTGTGAACGTGATCGTGAGGCCCGTAGACCTAATGTACCATGGGGAGGAAACATCGGTCCACTGGCTCTTTCTCAACCACTCCATGAGCTACCGAGAGGCTCGAGAGAAAACTTCCCAAAATTTAGAGGGGATGGTTCTCAACTCCCTGAAGAGCATGTAACAACATTTATCACTACTTACAGTGTGTTGGGTGTTGAGGATGAAGATGTGTCAGTCTGACTCTTTGTGGAGTTACTTCAAGAGAAAGATGCCTAATGGTTCTACATGCTTACCCCGAGGTCCTTCACCTGTTGGGAGGATATAAGAAGTGCATTCGAACACATGTTCAAGAACACATAATATTGTCAAGATATTTTGGTCCAATTTGTACAAATGAAGAAAGAAACCTCTGAGTCAATGAGGGACTTCATGGCAAGATATGATAGAGTGATAAGAAGGATCCCTGAAGATGTGGTGCCTACTGAAAATAATTTGAAGAGGTTTTTCATCAGTGCTTTTCCATCAGAGGTAGGTTTATTCCTAAGAAATATCTCAACCAAGAACATTGAGGCAAACCTAGGACTATGCAATAGAAACTGATGATGATCTAATCCTTTCCAGAAAGGTGAAAGGCCCCAATGGAAAGTAAAGGGTTAGAATTCAAACTCTGTCGACATAGATCCGATGTTCCAAAAATGGTAAATGACTTGGTTTCCTTGAACAAGAAACTATCTCAGATCACAATGCGGAATGCTTCAAGGAAACTAAACCCTCTAGATAGGCCAAGGATTGCTCCACCTCCTCGTCGGATTTCTCTTAAAGCACCACCAGTCAATGCCATCTATGACACCAAAGAGATGAAGGAGGAAGCAGAAATTGATGAAAATGAAGAAGAAAATATGGAAGACTATGAAAACTATCTTGAAGTCGAGGAAGTTGATATACACAATGGCCTAATTGAGTATGTTGACAATGAATATGAGTATGATGAAGAATCTCCAAGTTTCTCATGTGGTGTTTTCACTCGTGCACAATCCAGGAAAGGTGCTTCATCCTTAACGATTGCAGTAAAGGATAAGAAGAATAAAGAAGATTCTCCTCCAGAGGTCACACAAATAAAATCATCAGAAGAGGATCACCATTACCACCTTCTATGGAGTCGGCCAAAGAAAAACCAGACTCATTGGTTGTCAGGGATCATGCTATTATGCCAAGTAAGTCATCTAATTCTTCTCCTAGCTCAAAAGTTGCTAAGAACAATTCTCCTTTAAATGTTGTTCCTGCAAAAAAATCTAAGGTTCAATCAAAAGCTACACCCTCACCCCCTTCCAAGCCAATTTCTACACCCAAAAAGGATAATTCAACACCTAAAGTAGCAAATCCACTACCATGTAAATCTTCCCCCATTTCTTGAAACTCTTCCTCTATCACCATAACCCCATTTGAATTTGTGGAACATGCAAGCAAAACCAAAGTCTAGCTCTCAAAAATAGAATACCTACAAAAATACCCTGCCCAGTTTGACAGGTTCATTAATACAGTTCCTAGTGGTAATCCTGTATCCTCGAGTCCTAATTCTAAAGGTTTACTTCCCACACCATCCACACCACCTTCCCAAAACATGTTAGCCCCCAGTGCCTCCAAAACCAACAGGGTTGATCCCTTCTACCTGTCACTCCTCATTAAAGGCTTCTAACTAAATAATTGTATCATAGATTCCAGAGCCTCAGACAATGTGATGTCAGCCAAAGTTGTAAATTCTCTAGGCATCACCTTGACCCTGGTAAATGGAACCTACTACTTAATGGAATCCAAACAAGTGCCATTGGTAGGAAGAATCAAAGATGCATAGGTAACACTAGCTGATTTTCCAGACAAGAAGGTGCTCCTAACCATACTGGTAGCAAACATCCCAACATCCTTTGGTATGCTATTGAGTAGGAGTTTTTGTAGAGACCTAGGTGGAGAGATAAAAATGGATTTGTCATTTACAACTATCCTAGTAAAAGGCGAGATGAAGAAGTTGCTACCAGTGAGAAAGATTAAGTTCACAGTATGAAAGTCTGATGATCTGAAAGAAAACATTCTCTTTCAAGATTGTGGGCTAGGAAACTAGTTCCTCACATCAAAAAAGAGGAGTACTTGCCACTTCTCATGGAGGAAGAGGAAGATCAAATTTGGACAATGGAATTTGATGGTAGTCATTCCAGTGCAGGCTTGGGAGTTGGTGTAGTATTGTACTCTCCTTCTAATGAATTGTAACATTTTCCTAGAAGCTACAATTTGATAATACAAATAACACTGCAAACTATGAAGCACTACTCTTAGGCATGAGTGCAATAGAGGACATGGGAATTAAGAAAATGAGATGTCAAGGTGATGCAAAGGTTTTAGTAAAGTAGGTCCACCAACAATATCAGGTGAAGAGTCCAAGACTCTGACATTATAGAAATAGAGTGTGGGACTGCATTGAATCTTTTGATTCATTTTCCATTAAAGCTATTCCAAGGGAAAAAAATGAAAAGGCTGATTCTCTTGCAGTGTTAGCTTCCCTAGTGACACCTCATCCTTATTTTGGTAAAGAAAAAGTGACCATTGAAATGGTATTCAGGCCTAGTGTACCAGACAATGCAAATCATTGGCAAGTCTTCAATGATGATAACCAAATTCTAGCCTTTTTAGAGCAAAGGGATAATTTCAATAATATTTTCTTCGAAGGAGGTGAAAATCCACACCGAAAATCAGTCCCCAAAGAAGAGAAAGAAGGAATTAAAGGGATATATGATGAGGAAGTAATCAAATTGAAAGGGAACAAAATTCCCAAAGGCCTAGTATCTCTAGAAGACCTCTTTGACAAACATGACAAATTCATTCAAGAGAAAGAAAAGTAATCTTCTCGGTGCCCAACTGATTTTGATAAAGAAAAAATTGGAAGCCCAGAGGAGCCAAGGGTGGTCAATATTGGAAAATGTTGCTCACCTGAAGAAAAAATAAGGTTTGTTGCATTTCTCAAGAAATACTTAGATGTCTTGGCCTACTCTTATGATGAACTCAAATCCTTCCAGCCAAAGGAAATACATCACTCAATTCCTTTGAAGTACGGTGTTAAGCCCTTCAGTTAGAAACAAAGGTTGTACAACCCAAAGATTGTTGATACCATCAAGGAGGAGGTAATGAAGATGCTTAATGCAAGGATCATATTTCCCTTCCACCATTCAACGTGGGTGGCTAACATTGTGCCAGTGTGGAAGAAGAATGGTGAAATAAGGATATGTGTAGATTTTCACAACTTGAACCAAGCATCACTAGAGGACAATTATCCTCTTCCTATCATGGACCATATCCTGCAAGTAGTCACTGGATCTGTAATGCTTTCATTACTTGATGGATTCTTAGGATATAATAAAATCAAAGTGGTAGAGGAGGACTGCACCAAGACAACCTTTACAAAGCCTTGGGGCACTTTTGCCTACAACAGAATGCCTTTTGGCCTAATCAATGCAGGAACTACATTCCAAAGGGTGATGGATTTGGCTTTCAAATATTTGAATCATTCTATTGTCATATATCTTGATGATCTCATAGTATTTTCAAAGAAGAGGGGAGATCATATATATCACTTGGAACAAGTACTTGCAAGGTGTAGGAAACATGGCATATCACTAAATCCAAAAAAGTGCATTTGTGGAGTCACAGAAGGAAAATTATTGGGGAACATTGTGAAAAAACATGGAGCACACATTGATCTTGAGAGGGTTAGATCCATTCAAGAATTAGCCCTGCCCACAAGCAAGAAAGGAGTTCATTCATTCTTTGGAAAGGTGAACTTTCTTCATTGTTTTGTGCTTGAGTTAGCTAAGTTGATGAAGCACATCACTTCCATGATGAAACCACAAGAAAACTTCAAATGGAACAAAGTAGGGAAGACAACATTCGAAGAGATCAATAAATCCATTACCAAGGACCTGACTCTTGTATCTCCAGATTTTAACAAAGAATTCATCATGTATTGTTATGCATCAGAACATACACTCTCTGCCATCCTCATTCAGAAAAATGGTGAAGGCATGGAAGAACCTATTGCTTTCATGAATTGTCCTTTGAAAAATCATTAACTAAAATACATCCAATTAGAGAAGCATGCCTATGCAGTGGTCAAGGCTATAAAAAATTTTAGATTTTACATCCTCAGTTCCCATACGGTGGTGATGGTCCCCGGTAGTGCAATCAAGTCCATCTTGACACAACAAGATCCTGGAGTTAAAAGAGGAAATTGGATTGCAAATACTCAAGAATATGACTTGGAGATTCGACCCTCCAATCTGGTAAGGGGAAATGGCTTGTGCAAGTTGATTGCTGAAGATGAAACACTCAAAGTTAAACATGGCGAAGAAAACTGTGCTTGCTCAACTTGTTCAGAAGACAACCCATAGGTTCTCTTTATCACCACTACTGATGAGTGGTATGCTGATACTACTTATTACCCGACTTATGGAGAATTCCCTCCCCATCTTGATTATAAGAAAAGGAGAAAATTCAAGCTGAAGGCAGCTAAATTTGTAATCTGGAATCATGCGCTTTACAAAAGAGGCCTGGATGGTTGTTTCCTCAGGTGCGTAGATAAAGAGCAATAAGAAAAGCTACTTAAAGCATACCATGACCAAGCATGTGGTGGACATTTTTCAGCAATGGTCACTGCACACAAGATCCTCCAAGGAAGGTATTATTGACCCACCATCTTTGCAAACACTCGAGATTGGGTTTCTAAATGAAAAGCATGCCAACAGTTTGTTGAAAGATCACAACTCATGACATTACCACTCAGGCCTGTGGTTATCGAAGAAACATTTCAATAGTGGGGTCTAGACTTCATTGGTGTTCTGAACCCTCGCTCAAGCGCGGGGAAAACCTATGTACTCACAACAAAAAACTACTTCACCAAATGGGTGGAAGCCATTTCGGAAAAACAAGCCAACACTGAAACAATATGCAACTTCATCAAGGAGAATATCATAGCCCGTTTCGGAGTGCCATAGAAGATTGTAGCAGATAATGCTACCTATTTCTCTTCAAGAGAGCTGACCGAGTTTTTCTATAGCTATAAAATCTCCCTATCTCATTCTTCTGACTACTATCCATAAGGAAATGGACACGCTGAATCAAGCAACAAGAACATTATGACCATTTTCCATAAGCTTGTAAACGAGAATCAAAATAATTGGCACAAAAGGTTGTATGACACATTGTGTGTGGATAGGATCACTCCCAAGAAGGTAATAGGATATGTCACCATTCCAACTGTTGTATGGAGTCGAAGCAGAAATTCCTCTCACGATCGAGATGCCAACTCTCAAGATGTTATAGGCAATAGAAGATGGTCAGTACAAGGATTCCTTTGACAAGAGTATCCTCTTTCTTGAGAAGATGGAAGAAAATAGAATCCAAGTGGTGGATCACATTAAGGAGCACCAATTGAAAGTAAAGAAGATTTTTGATAAGAAGGCCAAGGTAAGAGAATTCAAAGTTGGAGACTTCATCCTGCTATGGGCCAAGAGAAGAGAACTAAAAGGAAACCATGGAAAGTTTGATTCATTATGGCTTGGCCAATTCTAGATTCGTGAAGCTTGTGGTGAGAACACTTTTCTTCTCTCATATTTGGATGGAGCAACACTGGAATTGCCTCGGAGTGGGAAATACTTGAAATTGTATCATCAATGAAATCAGGTTGTCCCCCACCTTGTATCATAGGCGTGTTTCCCTTCCTGTTGTGTGTCATGTGTTTCCTTTTCATACTTTTTGTGTGCATGTGTATTTCCTTCTTATTTCTCTCTTGTTATAGGTTGTACATGAATCTGCAAGGCCCAATGGATAAGGCACCGGTCAACAAATTACAGGGTCTAGAGATTGAGATTCTGGATTCTCATGTCATGTCTTCACTATGCTCAGTCCATGTCATGTCCCCAAGCTAGAGCCAGCTGTTGTCACCCTGAAAATTACCCCTCATTTTAAAAGTCAAATTCAAAAATTTTGAGCTCATGCCCTCCAGAAGTGTTCAAGTAAAGTTAGAATTCATGCTTTGAAGTTGTTTATACTCTCCAGTCTGCGTGGTTTGATAAATTTTCCATTTCCCTGTCTAGACGCGTGAAAATTATGTTATTATCCTTATTTGAATGAAATTTTCAATCTTTATATGGCCATGGATCATCGAACCTTGTATTGTTTTCAATCCCTTGGTTCGTGTAAGAAATTTGAAAATTGGGAGCGAAAGGGTGGAGTTTTCTTCTTCTCTGCATTTTTCCACAGTTGTGAATGATGAGATTTTTCTTCCCCATGAAATTTTGGCCCCATTATCCATGGGTATGTGGACATATCTAATTGGAGGCAAGCTGACAGAGCAATTTGTGTTTTTGAGCCTTTACGTAAAAAGGGCTAAAAGTCATAAAGTGACCCACAACCCCGATCATGTTGTGAAGGAAAAAGTCAAATTTTGGGCCCACCGTTAAAAAGTCAAAGTGGGGAGGTGGATCATCAGGGAGATTTGAGAATTTGATCCTTTTTCATTAAAGGGGCCTTAAATTTAAAATGTGACCCGCAGCCCCGCCATACACAAAGGAAAAAGTCAAATATTAAGCCCGCATCAAAGGTCAAAGCAGGGAGGCGGGTTGGTGGAGCAATTTCGGTTTTTTGGGTTTTTGAGCCCCTATTGAAAAAAGATAAAATTATAAAAGTGACCCACAAATCCTTCGCTAATCAAGTGAAGCCTCGTGTCAGGCTTATATCAAAAGTGGAAGGGAGGACCAAAAATGTAAATAAATCCAAATCTCTATAAAGTCACAAAATACAAAAGGCATCCTCTACACCCGCTCCAGTAAATTTCTCCCACGTGGACGACTCTGGTTTAAATTTTCAAAGACAAGATGAAAGGTTCAAATTCAAAGTTATAAAATGAGTTTAATGGATGCATTATGAAAAGTCTTGTTTTTCTGCCATGGGCATTTCTTCATGAATCAAGAATCTAAATGAACACAAATGAATGAAAAGATTCCAACCATTTCTTTCTAACAAAGAAGAAGTTGTAACCATTTCTTACAAGATATTTAATGGCTTCTTCACGCCATTATACGGGGTTGGCAATTGATCTTGTAAACTCATGAATGCATTATACTTAGAGAAATCAAAAGAGAGCCATTTTTCTTCTAATTTCGTCCATTCTCAAATTTCTTCCATTCCCACATTATGTACAAATCCTGTTTAAGCATCAATACAAGAAGAAGTATTTTATAGCCTCTTTGATGAGGAGATTTTATAAACTTTGAGTTTGCAATATTATCTCTTGTTGTTTCCATTTGCATGGTTGTTTCTTCTCATAAATGCATGTGTTAAAATTTTTGACTAATGTGTGCAGGAATATGATTTCCTACCTGCAACATTGGTTTCCCTATCTCATTTCTCACCCCCTTTCCCACCTTCAAACAAAGTATTCCCTAGCAAGAGATTGCTATCTTTGCCGCAAGGTCAGTGGAGTGCCCCTGTTGGATCCCTGGTCGAAAGGCTACCATAGAAATCCACCTTTTCACGCACATGCATATACAGGAGCTGCACCGGTTAAGTAGAGGGACTTAGATTCACATAGCATTCACAAGGAATCCACAAGTCTGTCCACCCAACAAATTTCCTCGTGAACAAACCCCAGTGCAGCCAGAAGATATGGAGGAGCCCAAAGATGAGGATATGAAGGGTGAGGAGGAAGGTGCAAAGGAGGCAGAAGAATCAGAGCATGAGAAACCTCACTTGCATGACAATACTCAAGATGCCTAGGGGCCAAATATAAACCTTAGTGATCAGGTTCCTATAGGACAAATAAGAAGGAGAACAATTGGAGAATACATTGTGCCGAGTATGGGCTATACTGAGGACACCAACAAAATTATCCGCGTCCATTTTTAAAGCATAGTTGACCTAAAGGATTTATATAGGTGGGAACTAATGGACCCAGACATGGCCACTACATGTGTAAGGAAACAACTATCCTGGTCCATGCAGACTCACATGGACGAGCCAAATTTTGCTGTATGCAAGGAGTCTTGTGTGTCGCGAAGAGTGAAGAAGGCACCTCATAGCAGGCACATGACTATAAATCCCACTCTCATGTCTAATGAGTAGGTGAGAAATGCCTTGGTTAAGGTATTTACACAGGTGGCACAGAGAAATATCGATAAGGCTGCCACGATTAGGGCACTACGTGAAGATAACAAGGTAAAAACTGTAGAAATAACACTTTTGAAAGGAGAGAAGGATCTATAGAATAAAAATAATGAGGCATTCATCAACATGGTAGAAGAGATTGGTGAATATATCTTGAAAGCAAGACCACATCTGGAGTCTAAGGTACCTTAGAAGTTTCCTTTGGCTATGCATTATGTGCGAACATTAGTTGATTTGGTGCTTGAGGATGGACCAATTTGAAAGCCAGTGCCAAAGGATCCTGAACAAGAAGTGGAGAGAGAACAAGGGCCTATGTGGTTATAAAGATTTCATCTTACAAGACATAAATCCAAACTTTTCAAGAAGAGCTGAAGAAATCAAATCAAGCTTTGAACATATGTGCAGCTCCAAAAGCAGTGATCAAGACCAGGACTATAATAGAAGATAATGACTTCTTGAAGGCAATGAAGGATGAGACTTTAGTGCGTGCAGAAATATTGGCATTAGCAAAGAAAAAGTGTGAAGCCCTTACAACAACACAAAACCCACATAAGGAGAGGCTAGATGAGATTGGAAATCTCATAGTGCAAAAGTTGGATCTTTTGGAGGGAAGGATGTCTGCTATGGCAAACGTTGTCCTAGTACTGTAGAATGAAAAGGGATAAATAACTCTTGAGGAGTTGGAAGCCATTGCCACAAACGTTCCAGAGAAAACAAGAAACACATTAGATGATTGTAAAACATTAGAGGCTGAAATTAAAATAGAATATCTAGAGTTGATCCTCCCAGTTGAAGTAAAGGGTGCTGTAGAATAGAAGTCTATTCTTTGTACAATAATTCTTTACATTCTTTCCATTATTATTCTTTATTCTTTGAAACATCAGAAGGAAACCCCATTTCCAGGGTGACAATATAGTTTAGTGTGGGGTAATGTTGAGAAGACAAAGTATAACACTAAGAAGAAGGCACATAGAAGATTTGCGCCGAAGAACAAGGCATGTTCAAAGGTGCGGAAGGAAAGGAAAGAAAACACACGCCATGACAAGTTGATTTGGGGACAACCATTTTCATGGTTATGGCCTATTTTTGGAGATAGTGTACAGAACACACAATGGGATGGAGCATTGCATGACATGCAAATTCTATTTTGGGATGAGCATCTACCAAGTGCCATACATGAGTTTGGGATAATAATATGATTACTATTACCAATTAATTGTAGGAGATCTATTATTAGTGCACTTGCATGTGTGCTTCTTATTATAAAGGCACATGACTATTTTCAGCATGCGAACTATTTTGGGAAGTGCATAAGTGGTGAAGGGAAAGTCCCCACCCTTATAAATATGCATTGAGCTCTTTAGAGAGAGAGAGAGACTATGTAGTTAGAGAGGGAGAGAGAAATTGTGTATGAGTTATTGCAGAGTTATGTTGCTAGATCTGTTATGCACATAAACTTATGGTAATGATATATGATGTAAGAAGCTTCTGTATTTACTGTGTTTAATATAATGTAGTGTATTGGCTAAATAAAGGTGTTAAACATGATTGTAATTGGTTTTTATATGGTTGGTTTCATTATGATTATTGTTTATTTCATGATTCTTTAAGATCTAGATATCGAATATGCTATGTGGAATGTTTATGGTTACTTAGGGTTTTGATGTATGTTATATCTTCGTCATGCTAACATCCTATACAAGCAACTCTAAAGAGGGGCCTGGTACCTTTGTACGCTTCAGGTGACCGCTCATCTCAGGCTGAGTGATGTGTGAGCACGCCTGGGTTATACGTGGTAGATTTTATGTTGCATCCAGAATTATAACCTCATAGTTTCTATGGATTGAAATCTAACATGTAGGGGGAAGATAAGATGCTTAAATTTCATGGTTTAAGTCAAGGTATTATTTTTGTGAAGTATATAACAATGGTTCAAAAGTTTATGTAGGTGGAGTGGGTTAAGCAACCTAGTGAAGTTGAAAGGCACAAGAAACAATCTTTAGAAGGAGAACTAGCAAGAAAAGAGGCTGTATAGTAGGATAGAATAGAGTAAGGACAAGGAGTGGTAAGTTTTAACCCCTCAATGAACATTGGAGATTGAAATTAGAATTCAAGCATGAATTAAATCAGGATTGAAGGGACATTGAAGCATTGAATATGATGGAGAGTGGAGCAAGGAAATATTAAAAAGAAGGTTGAGTGAGTGTTTCAATAGTACGATGATTAAGGTGAGGAATAGTTGAGATAATAAGGTTGCATCAATTTTGGTATTAGAGCAAGTCTCTGATTTTATTAGCTAATGAGAATATAGATGTTTGTATAAATGTTGAATTTTTTTTATTATGCTAATGATTGGATGAAAAAGTGATGCAAGGTTGTAGGTAGGTGAAGGAGAAGAGAGACTATAAATATTCAAGAAAGTATAAGTGAAAAGAAGCCAATAAAATTTAGCTAGCAGAGTAGAAGAGTAAGACAAATAATGTTGGCTTGAATGCCACTAGAGCTTGCACAGTGAAAGTTTTGAGAAAGAGGAAGAGGTAGTCAGAAGTATCCAAGAAGAAGATTGGATAAGAGAGTGAAAGAAGGCTACAATCCAAGGTGATAGAGACTTGGATGAGAGGGAGAGACCATGGAAGCTATATTATGGAGATAGGTAATTTATTTGGTGAAAGCAATGTGAGAGGTAAGAGTGGTAGGAGGAAAGAAGAGAAAAGAAATGAAGAGAGCAAAGGAGCTAGCTGAAATAATAAGGCATATTGAACTCCTTGCGAAAGAGATAGAAGTTGTAGGAGAAGTCTTAGTTGGAAAAGGTTATGAAGAAGTTGAAAGCACACATGATAAGATGATGGATACATAAGAAGAGTTAAGCTTCATGAGTGAAGCATGTGAATATTCTTGCAAAGCTGAGACAGAGTATGAGTATGAGGACTTCATGGATGAAGAGAATGAGTGTTATAGTGGAGATGAAGAGGAACCACAAAGAGAAATGATAAATAATGATGGAAAGTCCATTCAAAGGACATTTTTGGATGTTAATACTATGTTTAAGTTTGATTTTGTAGGTATTAAGGGAAGCCTTTCTAAGGAATCCATTATCGATGAGAGATCAAGCAAAGAGTCTAGGATAGAAGAACAACAAAGGATGAATTTGAAATCATTCAGGAATGAAGGAATACAACATGTAAAGAGAAAAGAATGAGCATATAGGACCTTGAAAAATAATATGGATACATAGTGCCCAAGTGGCTCAAGAATACAACACCTAAGCAAACATATGAAGTCCAAAAGGATGCATATGGAAGTAAAGAAACTAAAGAACTAGTTATTTTTCCAAGAAGATTCTGGAAGAAGAAGGTTTATTCCATTTCAAATGAGGTAAAGGAAATGAGAAACAAAGGTAAACAAATTACATTTGTTATACCAGCTGATGACATTATAAGTATAACTAGTGATAGTGATGAATGCGTGATTGAATTTTGCAAAGAAAAGATGGGATGAACTAATATGGAAGTAGGTGAATGTTCTCATTAAGGTTGAAGGGAGATAATGAAGGAAAATGTGGAATTCCTGGAAGAAGTACAACAATGTCTAAATGGTGGACCAAAATTTGATGAATGTCAAGAAGATATTGCCGATTTCTTGTTGTAGGAAGAGTTAAAGGTAATAGAAACTTTGTATGCAAGTCAGCCCATGGGTGAAGAAGTGGTCGAAATATGGAAGGATGATAAATAATAGTGACAAGTTGATGAGGGTGAAGAGGCAAAAAATGAAAAATTGAAATCAAGTTTTGTTTATTTTGATGATAGTGTGAATGATGCAAACCTTTCTCAAGAGTTGTTGTATTTTACACAAGAGGAAAATGAGATTTTTTATGAGAACAAGGAGTAATTACAAGCTGAGGTGAGTGCATTATAGCATGCTCTTCATAATGAAGAACTCAATGACTGTCCTAAACTAGTAGAGATGGAGAATTGAGTGTATGTAATAAGGCAAGTGAGTCTCAAGAAGGAAGAATTGTGAAAGGAGAAGCAAATGCAGCAGTTGTAAGAGTAGGTTGGAATGAAAGTTCATTGGCAAGCTTGGGAATGAAGCAATGCAAGGACAAAACAAATATGTGAAGACCAAATTGGAATTGGCCAATGAAAAAACAAAAGAAGAAGGAGAAGAATAACATCATGCAATCAAGCATGGAGAATCTTCATGGCTTCAAAATTTTGTGTCTAAGATTACTTTTAGTGTTGTGTATGCAGGTATTGTAGCTGATAAGGTGGATGAAACTCAAGATTACATGAGAGAGCTCTTGAAAACAAGAGAACATGCAGACCTTGAAGACCTGCATGAAGATGAAGCAACAATATGGATCCTAATAAATGAGAATTAGACAAGAAGAGGCAAGTACAAGAAGAGACAAAGGAACAAGAAGATGAGATATAAATAATACACTAGGAAGAAACAAAAACAAACATGGCCAAGGAGAATATGGGACCCAGGTACATATCAAGGAACAAGAAAAATATGAAGACTCATGAGTAGGATCTCATGGAAACTTTCAAGTTGGATAGCCTGATGCAGAAGCATCATCCTCATACATTGGAGAGTAAAATAAAGTTGGATTAAGCCTATGAAAGGCATTTAGCATAAACTAGGATTTGTTGAATTTTTCTCTCTCCATTATATTATTGTTCAAGTTAAAATTTGAATGGGCATTGTAAATAGTGAAAGTGAAAATTATTGTAATAAGGGAAAAATTGCCAAGTTTGACTAGGTGAGAGGTTGAATATGCGTGCATGAGTTATCATATCTTCATGATCTATGTTGGAGGAGTGAAAAATTCTAAAGTATATTGTGTATGACCATTAAATATCATGTTTGACCAACAAACTCCTTAATATGTGTTTTTATAGTTAAGAGTAGCACTCAAAGATATGGATTAGGCCTATATAAGGTCTACTAAGGTCTACTATGGATATATTTGGCAGTATACAAGGAGATAAGCTTGAAATTCATCTTAGAAAGGACAAAAAAAATGTGTGGTTAGAGTAGATAAAAATGAGATGGAGAAGAGGTGTAAAAATCAGTGTGAAACACCATGTTACAAAGCATGTTGAATACAAAAGTGAATGGAATTGGACTTATTTGTTTGATAGACATGTAAATATTCTCTCATGGTATGTGTTTAACATGATTATAATTATTTTTGCATAAAATATATATGGTCCAAGTTAATTTAGCAAGGTTTCAGTGGACTATGTTGAAAGAATGTCACAGAATAGTGACCATGAAACCCTCCATGGAATTTATATGTTGAATTAATTTTGATTTCTAATGAGGAAAGGTAATGCAGGTGATGAGGATCATACTCATAATTTTTACAAGCCTTGTAAATGCTTAATAAGATTTGTATTGTAAATTATAAGCTTTCGGGCTCAAACTATGGCCTCTCATATCTTTTGACTGTATAGGTGAAATGAGCTCAAATTTTCAAAATACCTTTGTGTCCCTCCAAATTATATGACCTCCAAGTTTCATCATGATTGGTTTAGAAAAATGGAATCTACTGATAACCATATTTTTGAGCCAAATTTACATGTTACAGTGTACAACGTAGGAGACAGTTTGAGAGAAATTTGAACAAATTTAGTTGTTTCAAAAACATGAATGACCTAAAGGAGATCTTAGAGCCTTAAGAAGGAGTTGGAACAAGTTTTTGACTGAACTTATGCAAGAATTATTACTATTTGGGAGTCAAGGTTGACTGTGCAAGGTATATGCCTGTATTAAGTCATTAGGAAAGGTTACAAGGAATCTTGAGTTGGAAGAATGCACTAATTTTTAGTGCATGTGAGGTTGGTATCACCTCAAACATGAAAAAGGTAATCTATAAAACATGGAAACATGCCATGAAGTCTTTCTAATTGCATTTTGGGCTTAGAATTGGAAATTTAGAACCTTGAGAATCCTGGGAACATGGTATTCTAGTCCAAATGGGAGATTATTGCTAGAAAAAAATGGTAAGGGAGTTTGAGTCTCTAATGTGACGAATTTAACATATCTAATAAGTATGAAGGATATTGTGCTCTTTTATTGAACATGAATTCACAAGGAGAGTAAGCATTTCCAAGTGAACTTAAGAGGTATAAGTGCTAATAACCAATATGAATGGACTTTGTAGTATAAGACAATATTATATAAGAGGATAGAGGTTTGAACATCTATATGGAAATGTTTCAGTGATCACTATTTCCTCAAGATGACAACTAGTGACATATAGACCTAATGTATACCATTATATGAGCTTATGGAGCCAAAAACTGTACCTAGGACTAAACAGGGCAATATTGTAGAGATGGGTTGATGATCTTGTACTTCATGTACGCTAATAGAGAATTTGAGGTGTATTGAAGGTCAATTGACATTTACTTGATTTTTCTTAGGTGGTACAAATCCATGGATGTATATTGAATACCTTTCTCTCTATTGAACAAGGTGATATCCATGTATGACTCACACAAGGTACAACAAGGCTTCTAACCTCATAGTTTCTATGGAGTGAAATGTGACATGTAGGGGGCATATAAGATACTTAAATCTCATGGTTTGAAGTCCTATTATTCTTTTGGTGAAGTATATAAAAATGGTTCAAAAGTTTATGTAGGTAGAGTGTAACGTCCACTTTTTATCACTTCAATCTTAGAGGATTTTTTTTTCTTACCTTATGTAGCTGATTTAAATACCCATATATTTAAATCCAACATACGTCTTAATGCAATCCATTTCCGACAACTATCATGAGCCATGTGCAACTGTATGAGAGAATACTAAACTTACTCATTTTCCCTTAATGCTCTTACGTGCCATATATAAAATGTATCCCCTTCGGTTCTCCTTTAACATGATATGATATATAAGTGATAACCCCTAAGTGTGTACCTGGGTTCCACCTATGAAATCCACAGGCATCTCACAGCTTAGATAATGAAAAAATCTCGACAGTATAATCAGCAGTTACACTACCTTGCGCAAGGATTTTGAGTCATGTATACCATGCTCAATTCCATGATGACACACTTGTCATTAGGAAATTGTCGTTTCACCTTAATCACTTGTTCAGCTGTAAGGATTTTACAGTCAATAATGCTATAAACATCTACAATTCTTGTACAAGGTACAAGAGCAGATTAACCTACATGAAGTCATACCTCGATGTCATCCTGTGATTCCTATGGAAAAGAAAGTGTCTTTATAACGATTCACATCATTACTAGACTGCTTCCCTCCCCGTAGCCATCGTATGTTGACACCGGGGTACCAACCCATGGGATTCCATCCACCCTTGTAACTTCAACAATCTTATACTTAAGCAATACCATACCACATTTTAAGGTCTTAAAAAGGAAACTCAATATCGTTGTTAAGTGACAGTATTCAAATAATGAAAAATGTCATTAAATGGATATGACCACGTAATGGTGGTAGTGAGTTAACCTATTAAGAGTCCTAAAATGAAACATGGTATCTTTATAAATTAAACATGATAGATTGCTCTAGTTCCTACGTCTTCATCACTTAGTGAAGCGTATCTAGAGTCCTATCCCATATTATCGCGATAGGTCAAATGTAGTTCCGATAACACTCATATCTACCTATCTGTTACAGATATAAGATATATCACTCTTTAGATCTGAATTCCCAATCCTACTATTATTAGTGGTTCAAATTCAACCGAATATATAATGACTTTCATTATAAAGGAGTAATAACCACTAATGTTGCTCTTACTCCTATAAGCAATCATGCAAGCTACATAATCACTCATCATTAGGGACATACGAAGTCATTCCCGTTACCCTCCTTTCAATAACACTTATTCTATACTATTAGAATTGTGTTATTCAGTTTTACTTCAACATTTGTACTAGCCAGGTCTGATTTATCTATATATATAAATTTTAATCATTTTAAGGTTCTTGTTTTAGTACTATTCCCAATCCTCTTGAGAACTTCTATAACAATGTCTGAACCCTAACTTAGGTTTATTTGCATGGTCACAATCACCTTGGCAATATAATCATTTTTCTTAGATCCTTATACCAATTTTCCTTGGCATCCAAATTACATTCCATTAATTCCAGCTATTAGGTCACTGCTATCCTGTATATGATTACACCGTCATATCTTAATCATGGCTGATTTCAACTCACAATTTTAGGAGCGTAGACACCAAACTTCCATAGTGAATATGATGGAAAGTACTCAAATTGAGCACAATCTCATCATTTGCATTGGGCATCATACCCATGGTTTCATAGAGGTTTATTATTATGGGATTTAATCATCTCCCATACAATTCTATGCAAACTATATCCCATATCCTATGGGTCCTTTTAGAATTTATGTTCAACCTGATTATTAATGTATTATCTTCATTACATCTTTTTAGTTGGAGTAACTCCATCATAAATGTTCATCACATCATATTTCAAATGATGGTAACCTAATAGATCTTATACTTTATTTACCCATTTTATGGAGAGATAGTTCGCTTAAGTATCAAAGAACATCCATGTTCTATTCTCATTATTATTTCACCTTGAAGTATTATGTTGAACTCCCCATCATGTTACGGGAGTTGGGTTAATTTAACAAGTATTTCAGCTTAATTTCCTTAAAGTTTTAATTGCTGCCCAAAAGGAACATCAACAAGTTAAAAGACATAAACCTTATATATTGAACTTTATCTTATCATCTAGAAGGTTCATCATATTAATTTATCTCTAGTATAGTTACTCAAACTTTACTAAAAGAATATTCCTTAAGTATGTATACATAAGCATATACATCAAGATTCATACATAGAAGATTTCTCATCTATCAAGCATTTGACCTTTAACTGGTCTTGTGAGGAATCACAACCTCTTGCTAACAATAATATTAACTTCCCATAGTTAATCAGTTTAGGTTAAAGAATTCATCAACACTACTTCATAGTGTAATCCATTAACCTATCCATTATATTAATGATTTATAACTTCACAACTTATCCATTGAATTTACTAGGCTCACCTAGTCCATGAGATAGCTGTTATACTTCTAAAACAGAGAGTTACAACATCCCTCCATTACAATCATCCAATGATCCAATTTTCATAAAATATCATAAGTGTAAAACCATTCTTATACCGACACTACTACAACATAGTAGAATGTATTACAAAGATTGCAGAGAGGCATCAACATTCTTCAACAATATGAAGCAGGTATTTACTGACCAAATATATGGAATCTTTACCATGTCAAAATATATCATAAGTGTACCCAATAGATTTTTACAATAAAATATTTGCTCAATGGCAACAAATAACTTCCTTGACATAATTAAGAATTTCTCAATTCAATAAATTGACTGCCACTTTATCCTTTAAAAGTAAGCATGCGGTTCAATTAGATAATCAAGGAGTTTCTTTACTTTACGCCTGTTATCTTCGCTCACTTTCCTGCAATGGTTAGGCAAGATCAGTTCGACTAAACTAAGCAAGAAAAGTCATTGATCCCATTTATCATTTTATGTCATTAAATGTTAGAAAGAATATATACTAAAATAATAATCTCCTTCTTTCAACATAACCATGTAATGCAACAAACATCATATGTAATTAACTTGCTTTGCAAACATTAAGTACAACTCTTTTTACCCTTTTCAGTATTTCTCCATGAAAAAGTCTCATAAGCACTTCTCTTATTTAAATTGAAGTAATGCCCGGTAAATATGTTAATGTCAAACAATGACCATCAACTAATTAATACCACATGTTATTATAATTACAACCAAATTCCACAGAGGTTATATAGAGTATCAAAATCTTACAAATCATGGAAAGTATCTATACCATCCCATTCATAACTAGAAATCACTGCAACTATTGTTGCCACTCAAGAAATTCAAACAACTATTAACCTTGGACACACAAGGTAATCCAAGCTACGGAAATGAAACCAACCAGTTTCATCAATACCAACATATCCATCAAATAGATCCGCTTAATACACATGATGTTTATATGTCATAGCTACATAAAACAACATATTCTGCATTATCCATTAATATCCTAAGAAGGAATGATATCTATACATCTCAAGTTACATATCGTAGTAACTTAAAGGAGTTAAGGCATATAGACTTTTTTGAATATTTATACCATATTATACCTTCTTTAATAAAACACATCATCTCAAATTATGTCTTACTATATTCAGCTGTAATAAGAATCCGAAGGCACAACCATTCCAAAGCTTATTTATGCATACATAAAGAGTCTAAACTCCTCGAATTTGTCTCAATGACTAGCACATATTACTCCTCAATAATGGAGATATGATACACTTGATTTAATTTTCCTATAGAGATTCAGTTAGTTACATATACTCCACATAGTATAATTATTGGAATCTTCTTTAAAAATTGATTTAAAGAATGGAAACAAAACTAAGTTTCAGTTTCAAGGTTGCACCTTTAAATAGAGTAGCAATAACTTAAAAAACATAGATAGGGTGCCAACAAAAACCCCTTGGTTCTAATAATACTATTAAATCTATCCAACAAAGCACAATCTATCGTTTTGCTAGTTGTTCTCATCAAGGCCAAGCTCAAATCACGCTTCTCCACAAGTATAAATCTGGTAAAACACACACACACACACACACACAGATATATATAAGTCCAATAACTGAACAAAATTAGCTTCCCGAATGAGGAAATAAGGAATTTCCATACCCGGTCATAAGATGAGTTAGGTTCAGACCTTCACCACGTAGTCCTTGAATTACTTTCAAGTATTTAGTATTAAATGCAAACTGGTTTTGACGACAACTTAAGCAAATAAGCTGGTGATGGTATTCTTTTAGATC
This sequence comes from Taxus chinensis, assembly GCA_019776745.2. Classification (NCBI taxonomy): domain Eukaryota; kingdom Viridiplantae; phylum Streptophyta; class Pinopsida; order Cupressales; family Taxaceae; genus Taxus; species Taxus chinensis. The sequence goes on along the minus strand of CM034147.1, from coordinate 921,197,258 downwards.
TGAGTGAGCCTAAGGCTTGTTACTATCAGCATCATATCATAGTGAGAAAACTGCACTCACCTTATTTCTAGGTGAAAAGTGTTTCTATTGAACCTACAGTCGACACAAGATTGAACGGTAATGAGGAAATCCAAGTTTTACCACTTAGCATTTGTTTCAATTAAAATCCAACCATACCAGTAGTGGATCCAAGTCAATGTTAAAAAATTTTCCAAAGAGTTCTAGAGATTAACACAACAACCTAGGATAACACAAAGTGTTATTTATAACAAAGCATTATTCCAATCTAGTAAAGTAGGAAGGTTTGACACCCGGGATTGTTTTACAAAGGTGACAGAGACAACCCATTCGCATACCCATTTAAGATAAGCTTTCTAGTTAAAATAAAACTAGTGAACCTAAGCCATCATGACAGAGCCTGTCTCTCTAATAGCCAAATCAATAGAAGACAACAATCTATAAAATATCCTAGATATGAGATAGAAGCACCAACTGGAAATCACCAGATAACCCTGAGCGCATACCCAACAACACCTCTATTTTCTGTAGTTGGTACCCACAGACTAGATGTGAAAGAAATAACACTAGGATCTAGAATAAGTTTCTTACTAGATCTATATATCTAGATTTTGGTCAATTAAAAGAAAACCCATAACACCCAAAATCGATTTGCATAATATTATATTATCTACATGAAAACCCGTTATCATCTGGGTCAACCTTTTCAGAAAATTGCAAACAAAATCGCTCATTCATACTTATTAAGCAAGTACAATTTGAGCAGTATGCAAGATAAAAAAATATTAGATACCCAGGTTTAACAACCGTACGATTACCATTTCTTTTCATAGAAAAACATAGTATATAAGAAAAAAAACAACCTCCAACCATCACATACCCAATTATTCTTAGCTCAACAAAATTGCAGATATGTATTCACTCTAACCTCTGATGAATTAAAAAGATTAAGGGGATAAATAATGTTTCTTGCCTGCAAAATCTGATTCCTAAATCCTTCAAGATTTATCTCCAGTAAGTGTTACAGTAGCGGTGAGTTTACGAATTCTAAACTATCCACCTCGAACCAGCCAATAATTCAATCCTTCTTCACAGTCATAAAATGGTGTCTCCTAACTTATGAATTTGCCCATAAAAATGAACTTCCTCTTCTGAAAATAGCAACATGAACTCATAGTTTTCTCACCATGCACAGATACCAGAAGTGGAGTTTTTCACCCAATTTCATCAATAAAACTAAATGAAGAAGTTGCATGCAATTCACTTCCTTAGGGAGCTTTACGGATTTCCTTAAATATTAAATGCATAATTTAATGGTGTTAAATGCGGGAGTATGACACCAATGACATATCCAACTACCACCGCCCTTCAAATCTCCTCCAAATTTGGTGGGATTTATGCAGTTTAAAATCCTCATTTACCTTTTTCCACGAAATTAGATATTATCATTATCTTATTTGCTTTCTATAACATATGTCGAATAACCTTGGGAGAGAATGAATTACAATATAATATAAAACCACATTATAATCTTTTAATTTAAACATGCATGGTCTTAACATTATTATTTAAATGCCCCATAATTCCTGAAGTCCATAGGATTAAAATACATAATTTTACTTATGTGGCAAGTCTCTTATGGCCCATGACCTTCTTTAAGTTAGCTATGATCATACACATAGTGGTTTGGTTCTAGCGTTTTACGGTCATTTAATCGTTTTCCACCAACCTTCGGCACCCCGAAAGGATCACGTGAAAATCATCCAATCAATTTCAATAATTCAAAGGTCCCAAAATTAACAACTCGACCCAGAATTTACAAGCCCAAGTCAACTAATCTGCAAAATGATTAATCGTTAATATGGGTTAAGTGAATCTCTCCCTTCGACTACAATGTTTAAAACTCATTATCTTCTTAATATGTCATAGAGACACATTATCTCACAACATGTACATTAGTTTTAGTAATATCTATACACCAGGCCTAATGTAACATAATGGCCCAAGATTAATTTGCAGAAATGTAGATCATGGAGAAGATATTTTTTCCCTTAAGTCATTCACTTATACATTGGAAGACTTATTGACTTAGTGCCTACAAGCTTAATTCAGTAACAATAATACTATTCATGGGCATTAATTAGTAATAACACCCTTGGCTTAGATAATCTCAAGATCAATATCAGTTCTTAATAACCCTATCATTCCCTTTGTCTTGTTTTTTCATCCTTTATTGAAAACACTTATTTCTCTTCCTCTTGTGGTCAGGATCAGTCGAAGATGACGATCTTGTTAAATCATTGACTGTACTTGCGGGGTATTACATAGAGTGGGTTAAGAAACCTAGTGAAGTTGAAAGGCACAAGACATAGTCTTGTAGAAGGAGAACTAGAAAGAAAAGAGGTTGTATAATAGGATAAAATATATTAAGGACAAGGAGTGGTAATTTTGAACCCCTCAAGGAATATTGGAGACTGAAAATATAATTCAAGCATGACTCAAATCATGATTGAAGGGACATTTATGCATTGAATATGGTGGAGAGTGGGGAAAGGGCATAGTACAAAGAAGGTGGAGTGAGTGTTTTAAGAGTATGATGATTGAGGTGAGGAATAGCTGAGCTAAGAAGGTTGCATCAGATTGATTATTCATTCTATTATTAATCTTTTGGCCAATTTTATTATCATTGGTATCAGACATATTGCAATCATAATAAAAGAGAGTAGGATTGAAGGAGGAATCCGAGTTTTGGGAGTATTTGTCTTGTTAAGAATTTTGGTAATCATAGAGATGATCCATGTTGGAGTGATTTAGGAAACATTTGAAAATATTTTGAAAAATGTGAAATATAAAAGGAAAATTGAATGTGATTCAATCAGAGGAAAAAATAAGATTCACATCTTGTTCACTAGAGTGATGAAGCGAATGTGAAGATATAATAAGAAAGAAAATGTGATTGTGAATCAACTAGAAGGTTTCCTATTTGATTCACATCAGGTTCACTCGAGTCTATACAAATAAAGAATGGCGTGATAAAAAACATCTTTGTCTCTCTAAAATTTATTATCTAGACTGGGATAATAAAGGGGGTCATGTTAATGATGAACAACATAAATTGTAAATTGATGGAGATGCATAACTAGGAAGGAATTACACCACACTCTATAAGTGGTAAATGGTTCCAAAGCCTATACCTAAAATAGAATAGTGACATCTAACTAGCTTATGATTATAATACAATGATAATACGACTATGAATCTGATTGTAATCAAGGTAGTAACAAAGTAAGAAATCCAAGAGGTTGTTTGAAAAGATTCACAAGGCTTACGATAGAGGTATAAGATATTGCATAGCAAGAGTCACAAGGATTGAGGGTTGTGAAAATTAGTAAGGTAAGAACTCATTGATAAATAATGTAATAGAAAATAATATGTGACCCTATTATAATCTATGTTTGATCATATCCATAAGAGAGGTTAGAATTACTTACCTACATGAAGACAACATTGGCACATTAAATTCCCCTAGGGTCAATTACACCTTATGAGAGAGAGTTGATGTGGGGGACCAAAAAAAAAAAAAAAAACCTAGGAACACTTCTACTTTAAAAGTCAAATGAATCCAAATTATTAGTAGACCATGACAAGGGTAACTCCTATGATTGTAGATCCTAAATATCCAATACTCCGTGTGTGGACTCAAAAGAAGATAAATAAGATCTTATAAGCTTTAGGGACATATTAGTGATTTCTAAAATATTGAATGAATGATGGATGAGATGTGAAATGAACACTCATCTACCAAGTATAAATATCACAATGATATCATTAACAATTTTTTGCTAGCTAATAACATCGGTTGTGGTCAACGCTGTTAGTTGTGACATATCGCTAACACGACGACATCGTCTATGGTTGATGTTGTTGGCTAAGGAAATTTTCTTAATGGAAAACAAATACCATGGTTGATGTCATTAGAGAGAGAAATGTAGGTATGTTGAGGTCAAGGAGGAAGGCCAAGATGGATGGAAGCAACTCAAAGGTACTAAGGAGAGATAAGGACAATGATGTGAGTGTGCTAAAAGAAGGTATGAGAGTTATCATAAAGTGATATCACAAGAGGCTGTAAATAAACATATGTAATGGATATTAAAAATGACTATAAGGGTGTCAAAACATGTGAAATATGTGATCTAATCAAACTACACATCAAATACCTCTCATAAGTACCATTTTTGATGAGCCTAATGCAACTTGAAGGATGTAGTAACCATTTTTGGTTACTCCTTATTCCCCGTAGTATCTCTGAGGACATTAATCTGGGGAAGTTAATGCGCCAAGGAAGAATTTGAAGAATAAAATTCAATAAATTGAAGTACCAAGTGTATACATAAGGGTTTGTAAAAAAACCTATAAGGGGAAATAATAGGCCTAAAACTAACAAGGTTGGATTGAGATGTGAAACCCTAAGGGAAATAATTGAAGCCACAGGTTTCTTGTATAATTAAATAATTGGGTTCACCAAAATGTAATATCAAAATTAAAGTTAATATAATTAGGATTTATTACTTAAATGTATAATGATGTTTCATAATTTAAATAAAATAAACACAATAAATATAACCATCTTAAATCACGTGTTGATAAATATGATCAAACCTTTCTTCTTCAAGGTATATAAAATATTAGAGTTAGAATTAAATAGATTGCACCATTCTACAATGTTTTGGAATGTGATAGATATATGAAAATGTGAGGATAAGTTGTGTAGATTATCGTTAGTGTGTTGGAAAATTAAGAGGATCTACAAATGTGCTCAGGACATGTTCAACCAAGTTAGAGAGATTTACCTAGTGATTTCTTCCTCATGAGCCTGATTGTGTCCTCTGATGTTCTAATATGTAACTCAATTTTAGTACTAGGTGGGCATATGTCCCTAGATATGGAATCTAGTGATTGTACTTTTGTATCTACATATCTTCTCCTTTTTTGAGACTGTTTTTTCTTGCCTTGTGACTTATAAAAAATCGATAGTGTGATGATTTAGATGAACCTTAATGAAAGGAATGATAAGAATATTGTTCCAAGCCACGATCTCAGATGATAATAGCACACCACATTAGATTTGCAAAGCAGAAGAGCTAAAATACCATATATGGAAATCCATCATAATCCATAATGCTCAATACATTACAATATAATGACTTAAATTATTCAATAAGAAAGATGTACATATAGGAGGAGGGAAGTGCAACTACTACCTAAATCAGTGGTGAAGAACTCCCACTAACTGATACTGGTAGTTAAGTTAACTCCAAAAGACAAGTAAACTAACTCCACACAACTAGTACACCTAAGCAAGCTAACCCAACAAGTGTAGGGCTAACACAAGTGTAAGAATTATCCTAATAAATAAATAAAAGGATAAATAATAACCTACACTAACACTTAACAATCCCCCATTTATTTAGTGTTGCCTCCATAACATTGAATTAAAAGGGAATTCAAATCATATATTTATTTCTCTATGTGAATTTATGAGAATATACATAAACAATGGTTGTTGGAAGGACCCTAATAAGTCCTTTAACACTTGGTAATTATATTTATCTCTGATTATGGCACATGAAAGTGGTTTAGGGTAGATTTGTTTATAGTGCTCTAAAGATTTGATAGTTCAATAATAAGATCCAAAAAAACTTCTTAGATTGTGTTTGAGTGTGGGATCCCCTAGATAGTATTTTCACCATTTTTGAATTTGATTATGATTTTACAACTATAATCAAGCTAGGAATGAAATAAATGTTACAGGGGGTTATTTTTATTAACTTCTAACATTAATAATTTAATATCGAATAAAGTATTATGAAAAAATGTACATAATGTAATATAAACTCAAAAATACATGGGATTGAGTGCACTTAACTGATTATAGGTGATTTTTGGTTTATATGGGTGTTATGAATGTTGGAATAAGGGTTTATAGACCTAACCAGGCTACAGAACTAGAAATGTGAGTTGAATATCTCTTGGGGCAAGACAATACAATAGGGACAAGAACAATTATACGGTTTTCCCCCTTTGTACAGTTTTACACATGCTTATAACTACAACCTACGACTTTTTGGCTTTATGGATTGTTTAATTACCTTTTTTGTTGTCTATTGATCAATCTCAATCATGCTATGAGGGTATTTGAATATGATTCTCAATCCTTTAAAACTCTAACTATGGATGAAGTCCTGTAAAAAAAATTAGTTGGTTTGTGGGCACCCTTTTACACCACCGACGTTAGCACTACTCTAAAGAGGCCTCAAACCACATGTTGTTCTCCACCTAGTATGTGATATCTAGTTGTAGTGTAATCATATTCGGAATCCTTTCTTTGACAATGATTTACTTGAGTTTCTCTCTAGTGCAGTCTACTTGAGTGGGTGACTGTAAGTGCTTGAAAATGTGGGAAGATGTTATCTAGACCTAGTGGAAAGATTCATACATATAGATAATGTTTCCCTAATGAAAGTATAGAGGTATTTTAAAAATATAGGGAACTGTTGTCAAAATTTCACCCCCCCAGGGTAAATTTTGATAACATGCATCAGAGTTTTGCAGTTTCAGGCAAGTAGGTTGATCCAGGAAAAATTGTGAAAATCGGCTAAGTCCTAGTCCTAGGAGCAATTGGGACATTTGGGACGTCAAGGCGCGGATCGGCTGAAAAGCCTCCAGGCAGCCCAAATAGCAACAGGGACAAATGGGACAAAAAGACCCGAACCGGCCGGATCGGCTGAAATGAGCACAAACAGTCCGAAACAAAGTGGGACAAATGGGACAAAAAGACCCGAACCAGCCGGATCGGCCGAAATGAGCACAAACAGTCTGAAACAAAGTGGGACAAATGGGACAAAAGACCCGAACCGGCCGGATCGGCCAAAATGAGCACAAACAGTTTGAAACAAAGTGGGAAAAATGGGACAAAAAGACGTGAAGGAGCCGAAAGGGGCGAGAACCAGCCAGATCACGACACGTGTCACAAGGAGAAAAAGGTCAAAAAGTCAAAGGGCGAAGTCTCGAGCACTGACCCGAACCAATGAAATAGTGCCACGTGTCCCAGCAAGGGCCCACAAGGAAATTTCAAAAGAAAGCCCGCCGAAAGGCAGAGGAGAGAGAATCATGTGACCAATCAATGCGTGCCACGTGTCATCCAGGTGGCGAAGCACGGGAAATATTTCAAAATCTGTTTTGGTCTGTTCTGTGCCCTAAATCTTTAGATCGCCATACCTTTTGATCCAGAGCTTGGATTTGCATGTTCTTTATATCAACGGAAAGCTGTTGAAATTCTCTACATGATTCTGGGATCAATCTCGAGTTTTGGTGCAGTCTGGAGAGAGAAAATTGAGAAACATCTCTGACGTGTGATAATGGCCAGAGGCGACGTTTCAACAACCTGTTTTAATGCTAATGGGTCGCATTCTTCTTCAGTACGGCTAGAAGTGACATTTCAGCGGCCAAATTAATGCGAATGGGTCACATTCTCCTCCAAATCAGTCAAAGATGGCAGGGTATGGGTTGATAAGGTATCCCATGCCGTTTTAATGCATATGCAATCAATGAGGAATGGGCTGGCACGTTTTCCCACATTTCTGTCCCCTGGGCTCGACCCATGCAATGTAAAAAGCCAGATTTGGCTCATTTGAAGAGTTGTTCATTCTTTCTGCTCTGCCCTCCCTTCTTTTCTTCTCTAGGGTTGAAAATGGAGTTCGAACCTCCTCCCTTGCTCTGTAATGGCATTTTTTCCTCTTACTAATGGAATGATGTTCTGTGCAAACTTCTGGAGTAACAAAACGTGTTTTGTGATGCATCTGTCCATCATTCCTTGTTTTTGCTTGTTCACTTCTTGCCTCTCTTCATTGCAGGTATTTGTGCATGTTTGAATGTTCATTGCAGTTCTAGGGCTATGGTCATGGAGTTTTGGAACATTTTCTGTGTGAAATCTATCCTTGGGCCTGTGATGCACCTGTCCATCCTTCCCATTGCTCACCTCTCTTTGTCCCATGGCAGTTTTGATAGATGTCCAACATTCTCCTTCTCTGGTGTATCACTGTTTTAGTGTAGGATTTTTCTGTTTTTCCCTTCTCTCTCTCTCTCTCTGTCTCCTTGGCATGGTTAGATTAGGATTAGATTAGCTTGCCTGTACTGGAATAGCTTGTGGAAGGTAGTTTAGGAGTAGGAACTAGCCTTCTCTGGAGATTCCTCTCTCGGTTTCACAAGTCCCACGCTTGGAGAGAGGTTTCCATGTTGTGCAATCACACTGGATGCCTGAGTGATCAACCTAGAAGCCTGATCTGCGTCCAGGGGTGCTGTGATTTTGCATCAACAAGAACTTTGGGTGCCTTTTGTGTTATCTTTTGTAATATGACAATAAGAGGGCTTGAAAGTGTTAGGTACCAAATGAGGCGAGTTTCACTTGTTTATATATGCTTCCAAAGGTGATTTAATTTAAAAAGGCCAATTGAGAGTAAGTAAGTGACCAAAAGAATTATGTGCAATGGGAAGTTAGGTACCAAAGTGAGTTGGGTCAAGATTGTTCAATAGATTCAGGACCATACAAATGTTCATGCCCATGTTGTACATTTTTTAACCCAAGGGTGATAATCTACAATGTGAATCTTGGAACCTCACAAGTGTAGTTTATTACTATGTTTCAAGCCTTTAATTCTTAGAAATTATCGATATGTGATTTTGTAAGATCAAACAATCTAGAAAAGATACCTAGGGATATACTAGATGAGGATGGGTAAATCATATTTGTTTTAATAAGAGATAAATGTCAACATCAGTGTCGAAGAGTATAATTACTAAATTTGAGGGTCTATATTTTCCCCCCTTTAACTATGAAATGAAATTACATGCTTAAAGGAAAATATACCTAAGTGTGTAAAAACACTTTTTATTAGATTGATGTTTGTTTTGTAAGATCATGTTGTACTCGTGTTGGCATGCTCCACAATGAAAGTTGCAACATAAAGTGTAGTGAGTGTCCATGATAAATAATTCAAATTTAAACCAAATGTAAAGATGTAATGTAAGTGAAATATGAAATTGTAAGAGTGCAATAAAGAGATGTAAAACATGGAAGGAGTATACCTATTTTTTTTTTAGAGGGAAGAGTTTATTGCTCTTTGCTTCTGCTTGGAGATTTGGATTATTGAACTTTGTTGAAGAATTTGGGGTGAGCCCACCACCATGCCATCAAGATAGATAATGTCATAAAAGGGGCAAGTTGGCTATTATTCACACACAATCCTGTGTATGAGCTATGGGCTCAAGGAGGTGCTTGTGAACAACATCATTTTAGGAGCACTTAGAGGTAAAATTATCCTTTGGTGTAAAAAGTAGAATTGTTCAGAACTCCTGATAATGAATCTTATTTTCCCATTTTAGAGATATTATTTTCCTATTTTGGGGATATTGTATAGATCTATGTTTAGGGCTTAGGTCTATTATAATAGTTTTTGTAAATCTGCATTTAGTCCTTAGGTCTATGTTGTGATACCATTTCACCTTGTATAAGTCTGTTATGTGTATAGCCTAAAGGCATAAGGAGTAGATTTCATATATAACTATTTGGAGGATTTAGGCTCAAAATTGGCCTTAGATGTAAAAAGGGAAAATGCACAGAATTTCCCCATGCTCCTAGTGATATATTCATCTTCCCAATTTGGAGGCATTTTGACACCATTATAATCTATGGAAGTCATATGTACGTTTGGCGACCATCCGAAGGCTTCGTCAAACGTACCACTCATCCAAGGAATATTATTAAAGACTTATAATTTTGTGATGCTCAATATTAGCTGAGCTTCTACTTCTCAGAAGACTTGGAGAAACTTTTCTTCATATTTCTAGTTCAAAGTATTCTACTAGATACTTATCACTTCTATTTATCTGGTTCAGATTAATGTGTAATCAGTTGGGTATGTGATCCTAAAGGGCGGAATCCCTATAACTATCACATTGGAAAAATTCCTATAACTATCATATGGGCGGAATCAATTTAAAACTATCATATGGGTACTAAGATCAAATATGTTCCTTGGTATCTGCATATAGGTTTATTGCTTCATTGTATATTTGTATTAGTTTATAACTCTGAAGTGTAATGGAATCGGTTCATGTGAACTTGGAGATGTAGGCATTAGCGAACTCTGTTATCAACTTATTTGTTGTGTGTATGTGCTTTAACTTACATTGCATTATTATTTGGAGTTGATATCATTTGTGGAATATGTATTGCAGTGCATATAGGGGTTTGTGACAGTTAAAAGTATTCACCACCCCTGTTTACAGACCAAAGAAGGAATGAAATCTTTCACACCCCTTAAAATTGATCTAAACCGAGTCATTTTGAGTCTAAAACTATGCCAAAACATGTGCCTATAGGTGAAAATTTAAATTGTGGAGAAAATAATTACAACTACCCCCAGGGTAAAAACACATGGATGGGTCATAAATATTTTGTACTCATCACGACCCTACTGTACAGTTTTGACCCTATACTTTATTTTTTGGGTTTCTATGTCTAATGTTGTTTCTGAGTCATTTTTCATGTTTTGTGCATGTTCCTCATTCCAAAAACGTTTTTTTGTCTATTGTAGGTGTAACATATACCTAGATGAATTCCCTCTCTTTTGATGCATGTGTGATAAAAATTTTTAGTGTCGACTCAAAATAATAGACTTGTAACCATGACTATTGAGTATGATAGTATGCTTAGAAACCACATGAAGGGTTGATGTGGTGGCCACCAAGAATAACTTGTACCTATAAAAGAGGATGCACATGTTGGAGACCATGGTATGTAATTAAGATTAAAAATAATAATAATAAGAATAATAACAAAACTGTAAATAAGAGAACTAGTAGCAATCAACAATAGAAATTCGCATGTAAGTGAAAACATAACGAATGCAAACAATGTCACACAAAAGACTAAAACACGTGTAAACATGGGACACTAAGATAATCAATGCCCTTGTTCCTACAACAAAGAGATGTAATGTCACACAAGAAAGGCATTATGCCAAAAATTGGGACACCCACAGTGTCGCAAGACAATCATGGCCCTTATGCCATAATCATAGTATCAAAAAAATAACTACACACACATCTAATAAGCATATATGAAGAAAAAGTATCATAATGTGATAAAATGACATAGTAAGTGAGATATATAAAAACATGTGAAACCAAAATATTTCAACACGGAACAAGACACATGTGTTAGTCTTGTTATTTTAAAAGATAGAAAATATACTATGTATGCAATAAAGTGTAATGAGGAATCAAAAATTTACTCTAATGAAATAATAACATGTTTGGTTTGTGTGGAGGGATGATCCCATAAGAAGTATGTAAGGAACCTTGATATCTCCCATAATCATGTACCAATCTATATTCCCTGCATCAAGTTCAATATATCATGTGAATGCATGTTTGTAAAGAAGAAGAAAATGTTATCTATTAAACCAAAAGGATAAACAACATGTATAATGCAACGTGCTAATAATGTATGCTAAATAAATAGGGCTCGAGATTTGTTTTTTTACATATATTTGAATGTTTTTACTATTTGTAATTATGTCAATGTTTTTGGGATTTTCTAGTGCATAGTTATGTACAGGAAAATGGAGTATATCAAGTGTAATGTTGTCGTAAGTGCATGATATTGATAGGTTTCTTGATGGTTGTACCATCAAGCATGGGCCAAAAAATATACACTAGGGCACATTCGTTCCTGTTAATCATGTAAGGGCCTAACCAATTGGGTTTGAAATTGCATTACAAAGAACTCTCAGTGTTAGTGTTATTTTGATTTTCTTTAAGAAAAAAATCAATAATTTGAAATTCGCGGGCATGAAATTTCTTGTTATTGACATGTTTGATGTGTTATTGATACATGAAGAGATGTTCTAGGGCCTCAACTTGCTTATAATCAAGTAATTTTAGCTCATGGAAGTTATTTTCACGATATTCATTGTCTTTGATGATATCTTTTAAGGAAACACATAGAGAAATAATTTATAATTTCAAGGGTAATATGGTTTTGTTTCCATAAACTAAAGAGAAAGGAGTAACATTGATAGGTGTATGAATACTAGTTTGGTAGGCCTAAAGGGCATAAAAAATCTAACTGTGTTAGTCAGTGACATATTTATCATAATTTTTTCCTAATATTTCAACAATGATTTTTGTTGGTATCTTTATCTTGGCTATTTCCTTGAGGATAGTGAGGTGTAGAAAAAGTGTGTCTGATGTCAAAATTAGTGCAAAATTTCTTAATGGTACAATTCTTAAAGGATGATCCATTTTCAGTAACAATAACAAAGGGAACCCCAAAAGGAGTAATAATGTGTGTGAACAAAAAATGACAAATGTCATCACCTATGGTAGTGTCCAAAGGTATTACTTCAACACATTTAGTGAAATATTCTATAGCACTGATTATAAATTTATGCATGTTTGTGGATGTAGGGTTAACCTTATAGATTAAATCAAATCCCCATATGGGAAAAGACCAAGGAAAATGATGGGTTGCAATGTATAGATGGTGCATGATTAAGGTTATTGTGTCACTGAAATTGCTCACAATGTTTAGCTTATTCATGACAATATTGTTCTAAGGTTGGTCAGTAATATCCTTGTTGTAATAACTTACGAGACATGGATTTTCCACTAAAGTGACCACCAAACCCGTTATCATGTAAATGTGATAAGGCTATTTATGTGTCATCATCCCCTAAGCAATGTAACATATGCCCATCAAAGGAACATTTGAACAAATATCCTCTAATGGGGGCATAATAGAGAGCTTCATGTCATATTTAGTGATTTTCATATGGTGGGGCATTTTTAGGTAATTTTTTTTAGTACATATAGTTGTAAATGTTAGTAAACCACTTTGGGTTTTCAGCACTACATGTAACATCTAGGTGATTTGATAAAATTTAAATCTAAGATAAGGACACTGCTGATTAAATAGATATATAATATTTAAGCTAGATCATGCAAACGACATGTAAGCAAGAGTGATATATAGGGTTTGGAGAATGACTTAGCTTGCCATCGCAGGTCTGGGATGATTCTGGGATGATGAATGGAATGTAAAGGTGAATTCTAGATTGCATTAGCTTTGGCGTGATTATGGAAAGTGACAATATTAGGGATAGGAGTACCTATAATGGGATAGGGCCTCCTAGGCGCTTGTGTATATTCTAGGTGCTAGTGTTTGCGAAAGTTCTTGATATTTGATTCTTTTGTGTCATTCCTTCTCTGTTGTGTGTCCCATCATATTTTTGTGTCACACATATAGCTTACAAATTAAAGCGTAGATACTTATACAATAATTAAGTACACATTAGATGAATAAATATACATTAGATGGATAAAATAATGTAAATGTTTGAGTCAGACTAACCTCACTGGTCACCCCAATATGATTGTCACCGAGAAATACACTATATTTCAGACTCTATGTAGTTCTTGTGTGTGTATGATTGAAATAGTGTCCCTTGAGCTAGGATTCCCTAGTGTGAGTCACACAAAGAGATAGCGGGCTAAAACTACTTTTTCCTAAATGCAAATGTGTGGTATGGAATTCAAAATAAACCCTCCTATGCAATGAAGTATATAGTTCTTGATGTAGTAGATATAAAATATTAGCTTGTTGTAGATTTATGTGTCTCTTGAATGCTTACCCCCATAATGAGGTTAAATAAGACATGTATATATATGATTCCCTTGCTTAATATTTGTCATTAACAAGTGAAAGGTTGGCTAAGAGGGATAAAAAAAGACAAGAAACAAGTAACATTCAAAAGACTAAAAAAAGAGGTAAAGAGGACACAAACACCCAGAGGGGACAATAGCACTTGGGCGCTCTTGTACCTAATGTATGGTCCTGTATAGGGTCTTAGAAAGATAAAATAGTGAACTCAGAGCTGAGTAATATGTTAGCTAGTGTGCAAACTTGTAAGTTGTCAATCGGAAAAAAACAAATAATAAAGATGAAAAGGATAAAAGCAATGTCAAAGCAAAGTAAAGGGGTGTCAATGAGTAATTCTCTGTCTTAGAAATCATGCATATAAATTAAGTATTTAGATGATAAATGTACATAGTAAATGTTTGATTTAGTGACTACACTTTCCCCCACTTTATGCTGGTGAATAAGGATTCAGTAAGCATAAAGTAGAACAGAAAAGCGTACCTTGGAGGTTAGAATGAAGATTGTACTCAATAAAATGTCAAATGAGTGTTGTAGCATATTTAATGGAATAGTGCAAGATGTATACTATGAAATTAAGGAGAGGAAAGGATAAGGATCATATGAGTGACATTTTTGTGTGTGGAGTGATAGTTATGTGTGTGTGTAGTTCCCTTTTCCAGAGCATCTTTGATATTTACTTCATGGTTGATGTTGGTGAGAAAAATTTTTAATATGGAAAATTAGGTGTCTCCACCAACATTCATAGGGATACACCCCTTTACATTGAATTATGTAGCTCCCAGTATTTAATGATAAATAATATAATCCTATATAAATGCTTTGGGTTGGCCACATAGGCTGGGTATCACACAAGAACACTCCATTGAACTTGTGGCAAAGTGCTTGTACGAGGTACAAGGGAGGAAATTACAATGATGAGGGGTGAAGGAGAAAAATTAGAAAAGGAATGTTATTGTTCTGGAGTAGGCCAATTAACATAGTTCACATCCACTAACCAGAGTAGTTCGACATTCAATATAGAGGAAAGAAACAATAAATCTATTTAGTGAGATTAAAAAACTCAGACACAAAGTTTTTAGATTCATTTATCAAAGATACAAATATCTTTCTGGATCACTATGCTTGTAAAGTGCATAAGATAAATAAAATAAAAATAAAAAAGGAGTATGAAATAAATGGATCTTTTATTTCATGTGCATTTATGATAAAAAATTCCCAAAAACAACAATCCACAATTGCTACAATATTAATGCAATAAAAACTAGAACTTTTAGGATCCCTTGGAATGGAGAAGCTATCCCAATTTATAGAAATGTGAATTGACTCTTCGCCTACTCCCCATATGACTCTTCATGGTCTCATTCTACTTGTGACTTTTCACCTTCCAAAGAAGTGAGAAATAAGTTCCCAATGTAACTGTTATCCAATTTTACACACATGGCAAGATTTGACAATGGGGTCCTATCATGTTCAAAATGAAAAAATAGTCCCAGGAACCCACCTTCGGTTATTATTCAGATGCAATAATTAGAAATAATTCCTAAATTGCATATGAAGAGATCACCTAGCATCAAAAGGCACCTAGTTGATCTCAACTCAGTGAAGAGTTCAGGGTTGAGTTGATAAAGAACCCGGTGTCAACTTGATAGTCATCTTGGAAATCATCTCAGTAAAGACTTTCTTAGGTGTAAGATCTCGATGAGAGTCTTGTTATGTGAAAATATATCTCGTTGAAAATTGATGAATGAAGGGAACTCTATAAGGATCTCGGTAAGATCGATGCAGGTGAGAAGATATGAATGCCGAGTCGATAGGGAGAGTCAAATTTCGAGCTATGGCATTGGTGAAGTCTCAATGAAATGGAAAGGTTCAACCACAAGGAAAGTGAAGGAAATGATTGAGTTTAAAGAAGTTCTTAGTGACTCACTTCCATTTTGGAAATCATGCAGTCCAGCTCATGTTGGGATGAGTTCTGTTCAACATTGAATGCAAGTTATATTCAGGATTTGAACCATTAAAGAGCCATGCTACCATAAAATCGATTAAGTGACAGTGATAGAAGATAGTTCTGGGAGACTCAACAGGAAATTTAGTTACAAATATTCTCTATCGAAACTTTTTTACGATGTAACTCATAGAGGAAATCCATAGAGGTACTGTTTTCATATGCGAATAGGTGGATTAGGACCAAACTTCCTGTGGAATTATATGAGATCTTCAAACCAATACAAACTTTCCAGTTCACAGGGATAAATGAAGCATCTGTATGTGGGAATAATAACACCTTAAGCCAAAGGAAGTTCAGTGAACCAAACATGCTAACTTGGAGCACTGAGAAAATGATGCTCCATCAAGTTATTAGAGTGGAAACAGTGTGAGATTGAGAGTGCCACACAGTTGTTAGCATGGAAATGAAACGATAATGAAAGAAAGCTCCAATCCTTACAATATAGGGAAATACGCAGGTGAGAAATTGCATCATCAAGTCAACATGATCACATCACCAAATGGAGCCATTTGTGTTTGAAAAATGATTCTGGGCATGTGATGATGTTGAGTCTGACTGCCTTGAAATGTTGATCATGATAATGGCAAGCCGCAGGTAATCCCACGCAAATGGGAAACATTGGATTATCGGATCAAATTGCCAAGAAGATGAGTGGTGACAGATGAGGCCGAATGCCCGTGGATTAAGTGGTCGAGCCGTAACTCAGGGATGAGTCGTGGATCCACGAGGTCGGAGATTTGATAATGGAACTCCAAGCTGGATTAACTCCGAGTGGAGGGAGATATGTCAGGAAAGCAAACTCAAGTGCGAAATATACCCGTGGCAAGCCATTTTATGCAGATCTTGTCGAATTAGAGTGTTCGGGACATCAAGTTTGTGAAGAGAAGATGATGGCTATCCGTCATGTAACTCCCGCGCATGGAAACTTTTTACTATCTTGATAAGGCCGTGTAAATTTGGGAAAACACTTATAAGCCCTGAGATTAATGTATTTGATGGATATGGAGAAATGATACTGATCCGACGGGCCATTGTTGGATCACTAAACGTCGTGCGAGATCACCAGGAGAATTCGATTGGAAGTGAAGAAATGTTCATGGGTGACTGTTTCAACTTGTAAAGGGCTCCATAGCAAATAAGGGAGGAGGTATTTGGCGAGATGGTTGAAGATGAGATAACGTTGGAAAAAAGTATCCAGTTTCAGGCTCAAGGAATAGAAACTGGCCTAGTCATGGAAAGGCCACAATTGCAAGCTTATAATGAGAGCTCATGGGTTTCAATTCATAGGAGTTGATCTGTTTCATGGACGTGCAACAAACAAATGTCTGATGTGATTATTTTGCCTTTGTAAAATACTTCTAGCCTTGGACGATAAGAGCTTGGGGAACATGGTAGGACATACAGTGAAATTTCAAAAATGCTCAAAGCTAATGCAAGGTCGATGCGCATCGGTGTTGAGTCATGTAGAAGCCAGGCCTAGTGTCAGTAAGAGGAGCTCGTAGGAAACATGGAACTCACTGCAGCTCAGTACTTGGGAAATTGGAGTCACGCCATTCAAGAAGCTTCATAAAATTTCCCTAAATGGTGAGAGAAAGATTGCAAAACGGTCAGAATGAAACGATTCATATTACTCAGCATGGAGGGAAACTGAGGAATTGAGCTTGTCACAAGGTCAACTCTGAAATAAAATTGGTAAGATCGTTTGGCAGTGATTTGCAGTGGTGAGTTCGTAAAGTCAAATTGAGAAATCTGAAGGGTCATGTAGGAAAGATTTATACCCTTCCATTGGTTAACAAACCAATGTAGACAATCACGAAGTGATTCCCATTACCAGGTTCAGAAGAAAGTTGTTTTGAAAGTTGGCTTAGGGTTGATCAGTTCAAAGCTAAGAGGAAGATCTTTATTTGTCATTATGTGAATGATCCACGATTAATGAAAAATTCATATGGTTGTTACCTGTACATTTTTCCAAGGGAAAAGGGTTCAACATAGGTGTTCAATGTATTTTTTGAATCGGTCTTTGTGATTAAGCTCAGTCTTAAGGGTGTTTATCGATCGGTGTTATGGTGCATAAATTTGGGTGGAGTTGTCATGAGCAGCATTAGGTCTTTATTGGTAATGACGATTTTCTCAAGCTTTCGAAGGTAGAATTGTGCTTATTATGGCAAAGCCAATTAATCAGGAGCATTCACAAATCAATGCATTATGATGAGGAAGTTCTTGAGAACAATATGGTGAAAACCATTCTATCAAGAAATGTTGGGTTTGAGCTAGCTATTCAAGTGAGTTTGAGCCTAGGAACGGTAAGATCGTTTGCTAGATGAAGAGCTCGGTAAGACTTAGGAAGATCTTGGTGTTGTTTCATGAAGTTTGAACTTGGAATCCATCGACATGGTCGAGTTGAACAAGGAAAATGCAAGTAAGAATTGAGAAGTTTGCATAGCTGATCCAGTCAAAGGCACTCAATGTAAGGGAGCTCGATTACCAGTGCAAGACTGGATTAGCTGTGGGGTTAAAATCAACTGCAAAGATCGAGTTGGCTCGGATTCGCCAACCACTGAGTTGTGCTAATTTTTTACCATATTCTTATGGACCCCCCTCCTCTTCAAGTCAAACAAGTCAATGGGGGGGTCCCACCATTATTTGTTAATTAAATTAATATTTTTATTTAAATATTTTATTAATAATATTTATTATTATTATTCTAAATATTTTATTTAAATATTATTTTAATTAATTGAGAAGAATAGGTCAAACAGGCAATTAATGGCACATGATGGAAGTTTCTCAAGTGGTTCAACTAACTGTAATAAATGGACCATCATGTACCTTCAATTTAGGAATGAATTTATGACTCCTTCTCCTCTTCTTTCTCACATATTCTTCTATAAATGTAAGTTGGAAGCTCATTCCAAAGGAGTTCCAATAGGTCAGATAGGTTGGACAGTTAGATATCTTAGGTGAGTGAATATTTTTTAAGAGTCCTCTCTCTTCTATAAGCAAGTTTTCCTTATATGTTGAGGGAACTTTCAAGCCTCCTTTCAAGACTATAATGGAAACTATTGCCTCTTCTGAATGTATGATGCATTGTGCATGTTGTTGAAGTAATAAAAGTGTGTGTTTTGTGACTAATATTGGTCCTTTCATCCTTCTATACTTCTTTGTGCCTTTTTCATACTTGCAGGTACACTGTGTAAGTTCAAGTTTGTATTGCAGGTTCTTGGAGTTATGTGCTTATCAAGTGGTGGAGTATTACATGTAGTTGAGTTATGGTGCTTGTTCACCCTTCTTGAGTTCATCCTTCTTCACTAGGAATATTGATATATTTCTCGATTTGTCTAAAGTTTAACAAAGGGAATGTGTGCTTCTTAGTTTGTGGTATTTTGTACCCTCTCTAAGTTGCAGTAGGTGAAGTTAAATTGTGGTGCACACACCCTCTTCAAATTAACCCTTCCTGATTCTAGAAAAACCCTTTATTTGGTACATCACCACCCCTATTATAGTCTTCACTTCTTTCAAATATCTCTCCCTAAAACCCCATGAAAATGTTAGCATATGTCTAGATAACCATTTTATTACACTAGTAGTACAACACTTAGTTTGGGAAGAGGAAGCTCAGCCTTCTTCAGAGGTTCACCTTGAGCCCAAGTACCACAGCTTGAGAGGTGATCCCATGTGTTCCAATCACACCAAACATCATGTTCAAATTTTAGCCATTCAGAGGGTGCAGTTATTTAGTGACAACAGTTTTTGGCATGCCCTGTGGGATAGAGTTGGTACTTATCTTCTCATTCGCACAAGTAAAAGTACTTGCAGATTATATATCTCTAGATTCCAAATCTCAAGGTGCATTAACTTATATGAAGAATTCAGACAAGAGCTTCTTAAAAGAAAGGAAATTATTAGCATATCAAAATTTCCTCATCTCCTCTAAAGAGAATAAGAAGAGGTGTTTCAACATCACCAATCGCATCTTTACCTCATAGAGAGTCATTCAAATCCTCCGTATAGAAGGTTTCCTCCACCAAGGAATAATCAACCTCTTCGCTGATATGACACGAAACCAAGTTTTTCCCCCTTTCAATTCAAGAATTCCTCTTTTGTTAGCACAACGTAACCCTATACCTGTTGTGGCACTCAAAACGTTTACCCTTTTACATAGGGGAAACTAACGTTACTCCAATGGAACATATTTTTGATGTATCCAACATTTTTGCAGTATATAATATCACAAAGGACAACATTGGAGTTAGGATTTCTTACTACCTCTTTCAAGGGAGAAGCACTTCAATGGTTTCGAAGGTTAAGTGTTGGTAACTATAACCACTTGGGATGAGTTAGGAGAAAACCTCTATAAATAGTTTGAAGAAAAGATTGATCACCTATCACTTTTAGATTAACTGACTACCATGAAGAGAGCTCCCTAAGAATACATGAGTGATTTCAGCTTCTGATTCCACAAGGACCTGGAATAGGATCCCAACACTCATAAAGCCTTCTCTAAATAATGCATTCTTTTACTATTTATGATCCTTAAATAGTGATATAGCAGTTATTGATCTAGTCCATTGGAGGGACTACATTACCTTGATTCCTACGACGTTTCCATAAGAGTAGAAAATTCCTTGATTTGGGATGGAAAGATAGCTCCACGACTGCCAATGCCATTGTTGCCTCTAGATCTTACAAATAATCATCCTATCATTTTCTCCTATTCCAGTAGCCTCTAATCAACTAGCTCAGTCTACCCCTGTGTCTTCAAATGATTTATTTGAATTCAAGTCACTGTTGCAAACTTTTTGGAAATGAGCTTGTTGCAATCAAGAGGCAAAAAATTTCAACATAATTATCCTTACCAGCCACAAAATCAAATACTATCAGGCTAACCATCATCCTTTTCAAGGTAACAATCAGTCTCAAAATCAAACTGTAGGTCAAGCTACAAATGTCAGGCCTCTGAAACTTTCAGGAATCCTCTTACGGCTATCTCTTCTAGAGCCATATCACCACCTGTTCATAATAATCTAGTTCAAGACTATGAATGGTGTTATCCTTGTTCTCAACCCCACAATCAAAATCTTTTCATCCTAATAGATTTCTTAGCCAGGACCTTATGGTTCAAAGATGTATCTACCCCTTCTGAACATAATAGAAAATTAATCTACGTAAGAAACAACAAATCAACCACAAGAACCTAAAGAAACCACTTTGCTAAAATGGAAAACAAAAACAATTTTGTGGATTAAATACAAATTTCTTCATCAGTGGCAGAAAAAACTCGTTCCAAGAAGAGAGAAATGTAACCTCAACCTTCCAAATCTGATCAAGAATCCACTTCAACCTAGGCCATAATGTTAGACACAAGCAAAGCAAAACACCTAGAAACACATCGGCTAGCCACGGTGCAAGGAAAGAAGGTTCTCCAGGCATCACAGTACCTAACAAGTACATTTTCTAAAAGAGGATCCTAACACCCAAAGAAGTGTCAGCAAAGTTGGAGCAATTCCTTTAAGCATAGTAGAACAAATGAAGAAGACCAACCTAAGCATTACTATGTGGGACACACTCTCAATTCCTTCTCAAAGAAATTTGTTGTGAGAGGCTCTAAATAGTTTTAGTACAATTGATGGATCGTCAGGATGTGGAACAGCAAACTGTACTATGAGTTTGTGTCAACTAGAAGGGAAAATTATTCCTAAATCCAAAAAACCACCACCATTCTATATTTTCCTGATCATTAGAAACCACTTGGTGCATAATTACATGATCGATTATGGTGCCATTAGCTTAGTCATGCCCAAACAAATTGCAGATGTACTAGGCATACAGTATGCACTGGTTGCAAGAGGAGGTTGTTTAGCTAGATAACACATCTGTTAAGAATCTTGGAGTTATCAAAGGACTTCAACTTACCATCCATGCATGCCCAAGTTTTTCATTCACCCAAGACACATCAGTCATTGATCTTCCTCCTCTCTTCACCATGTACCTATCATGAGATTTCACTTCCAAGATGGGAGGTTATCTATCATCCGATTGGTCACATATGATTCTCAAGACTCGATACAGAACCAAAGTGACTATAAGGGAGGAACCAATGTGTCATAATCATGTAGAAACCTACACTGCTAGTCCTATAAATGGGAATTACACCATCGGAGATCCAGAAAGAAGAAGATGTTGATCATGAACCGACCACTCTCATTGAAGAAATACCCTGATACTATGCTAGATGAAGTAAGTGGAGATCATCAATACGATCCCTATGCTAATGTATTCGTAGAAGAAGAAGTTAGTTTACTATTGTTGAAAGAAACGGGATTGGGTACATACTGAATTCATGAAGAAGATACTATCATACCACAACTTTTCAAAACACCAAGTGGTTCAGAAGGACTGTGGAAATTTTTCTTCGATGGCTCGAGAAGTAAGAATGGATCCAGTGCTAGTGTTATTTTAATTTCTCCAGAGGGATGATACGTTCTTCCCATATTTCCGATTGCAATTCAGTTTATACTAAAAATGTTGTTGAATACGTGGCCCTTGCGCAAGGAATTCAGTTATCCCAAAAGAAGGGAATCAAGGCCATGACTAGTTTTGGAGACAATGAGTTATTTGTTCATCAAGTGATGACACACAATGCATCAAAGAATGAAATTTTAAGATCATACAAGAACCAAGTATGGGACTTGATTGAATATTTTGAAGCTTTTGGGATCCATGTAATTCCTTCAGAAATCAAAATCAAGATGCTGATAGGATTTCTACAATTGGCTCAAAATATGACATACTATGTTGATATCATGAAAGAAGGGAAGAATTTTTTCAAGAGGGTGGTTCAACCTACAGTCCTTGATAATGTGAGTAGCTGGAAAGTGTTCAATAGTGAAAAACAAATTGTCCTTTTCCTACAAGAAGAGGTAGAGTTTGCTGCAAGAAACTAGCAGAAGTTGCAAGAGTCATATGATGATCAAATTATACAATTTAAACAGAAACAACTACCAAAATTATTATTCACTCTTGAATCCATTTTCAATTTAGATGATCAATACAAAAGAAAAATCTCTAACATGGTGGTCAAAGAAGAATATTTTGAGGAAGCCGGCCTTCTCCGGAGGTTCACCTCGAGCCCAAGTCCCACAGCTTGAGAGGTGATCCTATGTGTCCCAATCACACCGAACTTCCTATTCACATCTTGGCCATTCGGAGGGTGTAGTGATTTGGCGACAATAGCAACTTTATAAAGTCACTTAAGTGAATAGGACAAAATACAATGATTACACCCAACAAAGAATTAGAAAGGGGAGATAAGGAAGAGGGAGAAAGAGAGAAGAGGGAAGAAGTTGCAAAATTTGATGAAGAAGCTCCTTGCGATGAAGAAATTTGTTGATTCATGCCTCCTGATGATGAGTCTCTAGAATAGACTCATGTTCCTTGAATTCCTTGCTGAATTAAGCTACTACCAGTGCCAACTTTTCTGCCTCTGGAATGCAAACGCATCCTAGCACCTTGGTCTATGTCTCGAGGACATCATTGATCCTCTTACATTGATGAAGCCATTCTTCATGATCCATTATTATTGTAGCAAGGCAACTTCTAATGTTGGCTAGGGACTCTAAGTTATATTCATTGAAGGGGAGAGAGTCACCTACCTCTTTCTTGACTAGCTCTTAGAAGGAAGAAATGAGTTCTTTAGATGATGAATATCTCGAAACACAATTAGAGACATTGTTCAATATCTCAAAAGAATATTGTCCACAAGAGTCCAAATCAGATATTACATTCTTGGCATTGCATATTTCATGTCCATGATGTGGATCCAAAATGGAGACAAATTCTTTGTGGCAGATGCAAACACATTCTTTCTCACGAGGGTGTGAGAGTCGAAGTAGATCATCTCAAATACTAGTGGAAACATCTCATAAAATGGTTGACCTCTTTTGCAAATTCCTCCTTTGATTTATTGACTTATGAAAAAAGTTACAAGGATGTATTTGATGAGAGAGATGATATCTGGAAACAATACCTTCCTATGCTTGATGATTTTCTCAAACCATTTCTTGCTAGCCTTCCACTTCATCATGTATTCTTGAGCCTTCTTGATTTCCTCAAGATGAATACTACTGATTAGAGAAATGTCTTTGATCACAAGAGAGGATGCTGATTTGGGTTCCGAGAAGGGATGAATGTAAGCACTGAGAGCTTTTACCTATTCCTTGAATTACACAATTGTTTGCCTATATTATTCATTTCAAGTGAGGAGGCAGGAAGAAAATTCATTGAATAGATGAGAGTCACCTTCATGTGAAGCTTGACCCAATGAGATGTGGGCCAATTAATAGCCCAATAGAGTCATGTCCTCAATAGGATTTTCAAGGGTGTATTGATGTAATACTGGAGCATTCAAAAGGTGTGTTAAGCTTGTAATAAGTATTATTAAGGTGTATAAGTCCTAGTAAGGTCATAGTTATGACCTAGTTCTTAGTTGCTAAGGTTCTAGAGTAAGTTGAGTCTTTTAATGTTATAAAAAAAGATAAAACATGTAATTTGAAGGGTATTAAGAGGCCAAGATTTGGTTAGAAAGGATTGTGAGATCTTATTTAAGAATTCTTGTAACTGTTTTAAACCATCACTTGAATGGTCATGAATTAAAAGAGAAGCTCCAAGAGAGTCTAAAGGAGGAATTTTTGTATATACACAACTTTGTAACAGTTTGAAGTGGTTTTGAGCATTATGATGATCAATGAAATTTGTGCATGCAATGTATATAAATGATTACAAATGGTAAGATCCTTTATACTGTGTGTTTGCATTGATGTTTGTGAAGTTTTATGATTTTGTGTGTGGATACAAGCTTGGATTCATTATTTAATCCTATAGTATACAATGAGGAGATAATTTAAGATCAAGTTGTGGGTATGAAGGAAGAGCCTATCTAGAATGTTGAAGAAAGTAACTATCGCACCTCACTCAACGTGAATTCCAAAACACGTTAAAAGACAAGTAAACATCCCGATCAAAAGGTAGCTTACTAGTAAAGATGGTAATTTTTTAAAAAATGATTAAAGGTAAATAATTAAACGGTGGTTAAGATTACTCACTAAGAGGATAACATGACTAAGTCCCAAGATACAACAAGGTGGAACCAATCCATAATTGCAAATAACATGGAGGATTAAAACAATTTACGCATCGTTATTACAGTGTCGCGATAATGACATGAGTGATAAGAAGTTGGATTAACAAAAATTTCACCAGTTATATGGTTTACAATTATTTTGAAATGCATTGATGATTACTATCATGATGATGGTATGGAAACATTCCTTTTGTAATATATAATATTGTGTGAAAAGCGTGACGAAGTGAGATAAGTTGTTTGCGAGAAGTCCAAAGTTCACCGTGACGGCCATGGGTCCCATTTTCCCTCCATAATGGACCCATGCCTCGAGGATGATTACGTGAGATATTTTTAAAATTAATTTAATTATCCTGCTAAGAGAATCCCCCAAACTATAAGCTAATTCAATTAAAAAAATATGCACTTTAAATTTAATTAACTCATTAAGATTAATTTTACTCGAAAGTGACCAAGGAACTTAATTAACAAAACATTACAAACCTTTGAATGAAATAATACCATACCCAAACCACTTAAGTTTGCATACTCATTCTCATCCCTTGGATTAGGTTAAATCTCCACCATATGATCCAAAATCCCTAAAAAACATAAGATTGATGGGTGTCGTTATTCCCTTCATTTTATCAACTCTTTGTCAATGTCATAACCAAAGTAGGGGTGTTGACTGAAGCTATATGCAACAAGAAATATTAGTGATCTAGTAATTGACTGTAGGTATTTGTTTCTTTTTATATTTTCTAGGGGATTTTCTCAATGTCTTGAGGATTCCTTGGCTAAAACCTTATTGAAATCAAACTATGAAAACTTGCTGGAAGTAAACACTCTCTGGAGAAATAGATTACTGGAAATAAACACACATTTGTAGAATAGAATAAATTACTGTAAGTAAACACACGTTATAGAAATAAACACGCTTGCTTTGGAAATAAACACACAATTTGAGAATGCTGAAAGTTAATTGTAAATAAAGAATAATCTAATCTACAACACATGCAGGAACAAGTATACGACATATTTTAAAAAGCATTTACAAAATTAATAGATCTATACTATTTTCTCTGGAAATATAAATACCAATAAAAAAAGATCTTGATTCCTAGAAGAGTGGGCCCTTGATCCACCTTGAAACAAGATTTGACAACTTAATATACTCGCAAAACAGGAATGGCTATTTTATTGATAAAATATTCTGCATTACAAAAACATACTGTCTCTTTCTTTCTCTTTCTGTCTTTATCTATGTATATATCTATATCTCTCAATATCTTACTATCTATCTATAGGTCTGCATATATATACTTCTTCCACATGTGTGTTTACATCCATAGCTGTCCTACTGATTCAGATATAACCAAATCGTGCCCAAAATAGATGTTAAATTGGATCATGGCTAGACGTACTGCTGTATGATAGTTATCCCTGGATCTGTGAGTATGAAGAATCGGAAATCTTCCAATTTTCTCCTAATTGAAAGGATCATTGATTGTTAAATCACCAGATGTTGTTGGGATAAATAAAATCTCATTGGTTCCGAAACTTTAGAGAAGTTCCAGAACTAAATAAAATCATTCCAGATCTAACTGTGAGGGTTCTAGAGCTACTAGAACTAAGTCCAAAATTTTTGGAACTAAGTGATGGAGTTTCGGAACTAAGTCCAAAAGTTCCAGAACTAAGTGATGGAGTTCTGGAACTAAGTCCGAAAGTTCCGAAACTAAGTGATAGAGCTCGTAACTACGTAATGAAGTTTTAGAGGTAAGTCTGGAAGTTCTGGAACTGAGCCGTATTGAAACCAATGCTTCCAAAAACTTGCTGACCACTTCATATGTTGTTCTTTCGACTGATTGTGACTTGTTTTATTACAAAATTGAATTTCCAAAACACTTAGTTAGGAATTACTAATTTTTTAAACGTTAGAACTACAATCAACAAAAGATGGACAATTACATCCTAACTTATATTAGATCAAATAAAAGTCACAAAATGTAATTAATCTTGATAAAAGGAGAGTAAAATAAGATCATTTATTGTACATTAACGAGACATATTCTGGCCTCATCAAAGATGAGGATATATTTTCAAAAGAAACCTAAATGTTTAATTTATTTCTCCTCCTCTAGGTTCATTCGGGTCTCTCTTAAATTTCTTCTCCTTTTTTTTTGTTGGGATAGATTTAAACTCATAGGTCTATGGATTTAAATATTCCTCCATTCTTTCATGGTGGATCTCAAAGATTAGAACTGGTTTCTTTTCAGGGTTGTGGATCCGTTTAATATTTTATTTTTTCTGTTGAAAGCCCACAACTAGGGAAAAATTTTCCACAGGTTTTCTTTATTGTTTTTTCAACACACATAGAGTCAGATATACCTATTTATAATGTTGCGCATATGTTAGAGCCCTTGGAAGGGTGTATGCCAATTTTTAAGGCCGTAAGGCCTATGTATAGGGGTACCCAAGGGTCGATATACCACATGGGGGTGAGGGTTGTAGCCCATGCCACAACTATGGAAAACCTTCCTTTGTCCATACGGCCTCACAAAAAAATCATATTCATTTTTATTTAATGAAAATAATCATTTACTTTGGCCATACGACCTTAACCATTTCAAACTCTAATCTGATGTGTGTGTGTGTGTATATATATATATATATATATATATTCATAAGGGAATTACTTGTTTAAAAAATATATATATATATATATATATATATATATATATATATATATTCAATTCAAGAAAATAAAAGGTCATCATTGAATACTTGCCAACTATCCACATTGTCTGGGACACTAGATTTGAAAATCATCTAAATTATGGACTTATCTTGGTTGAAGTCTGGATGGGGAATAAACAGAGAACCTAAAATTATAAAGGAATATTATCTAGAATTATTGTATCTAATTACCAAATCAATCAAGAAGGAATCAAAACGTTTAATTAAATCTCATACCTTTTTCTAGTAATGCTTCAATCTTTCATTATTGCCTTGAAATGAGACTAGGACTTATTTGACAATGATTTCTGCATCTCTATGTGCACGAAGATTATTTATACCCATAATTTTCGTTTCTTCTAGGCCAAGGAGGAGGGCAACATACTCAAAAATATTATTAGTATTATCAAATTGCAATTTATATGAGAATGGATGAATTAATCTAGTGGGTGACATAAAAGCTAGTCCTACCCTTGAACCTATGGTAGAAAATATTCCATCAAAGTCAAAGGTCCATAAATAATTTGAATCATCTTGAATAATCTTAGGAACATTCATTTTAGATCCAGATATCATTATGTAATTATCATTCCCAATGCCTTCATACAAAATTTGTGCTTGAGGATCATCTAGCTTCTAGACTATGTACTTGTCTTTCCTCCCAAGAAATAATTTCTTCATCTCTCCTTTCAAATGGATCGGTGCATGAGACCAATCCAATTTAATTTCACCTCCTACATCTCTAAAAAAAATTATACTTACCATCATTCCATAGGATGGAGGTATGTCGGCAACCAGGATAATAGCCTTGACTCATTTTTCAGGAAAAGCAACGAAAGTT
This sequence comes from Taxus chinensis, assembly GCA_019776745.2. Classification (NCBI taxonomy): domain Eukaryota; kingdom Viridiplantae; phylum Streptophyta; class Pinopsida; order Cupressales; family Taxaceae; genus Taxus; species Taxus chinensis. The sequence continues at coordinate 921,168,754 of CM034147.1, read as the reverse complement.
ACTTGAGCATATTTTATCCTCCCTACCAAAGGAAACTTCTTAGTCTTCATGGATTAGCGTGATCCAAGTGCTATAGTTACGATAAGGCCTAATTCATGGGAAACTTGTGTAGGCATTACATTATTCGATAGCTTGAAATCAATGACATAATTTTTTAGCTTATAACTAGCTATCAACAAAGTCACATAAAATGGTTCAATTTTTTTAGAAGTGATGGGAGTTGAAGCCATCATATTTTATGGAGAGGGAGCTTTAAGAGTGAGAAAAATTTATTTGGAATAAGGGGTAGGCTAATCAGAATTGGAATTTACAAACTTAACAACTTGGGACCTCCAGATGAGTTTGGTAATATTTGGCTTCAGAGATCTGAATTTTCATTTTCTTTATATGATCTATTATATCAAAAGATACTAAAGATGAAGGGGTTTCTTGGCTAGGAACAATGGGAGTTTTGGGATTATCAACCTTAGGAATTGAATTTGTTTTAAACGTAGGTGAAAAGGATGAAGAAATAGTTAAAAGTGTAGTAGTACTTACCTTCTTGAAAGCAGTAGGAATAGGTGATCCTCTCTTTGCAGCCGCTAGAATAATAGTTGGAGCTTCCTTATCCTTTTCTTTATTTTCAAGTTGAATAATACCTTTATTCTTTCTTATTTTTTCTTTGATTATGAATGCATAGGATTCATTTTTCATTTCCGCCATTGTTTCCTCATAATTGTTTTCTTCGGATTCATTTACAAAGTAACTGATTTGAGAATATTCAACCTATTTTTTGAATTCCTTAGACTCTTCTTCAAATTCCTTCACTTATTCTGTAGGAATCTCATCCTCCACTTCTTGAACTTCACAGGCTGCATTTACTAGAAATTTCATAGGAAGAGCTTCAATGGAAAACTTGGGTTGAGATGTTGGAAAATGATTCCTTGGCTGGAAGTTCTTTATGGGAATATCCTTTTATGGAACATTATGAAATATCTATTTTTAATAGAAATATGATCATTAGCCAATTTTTGAACTAATTTTTCATAATTTGAAGTGGAAGCTTTGGGTTTAGAAGGTTCTTTCTTCAATTTACCCGACATAATCAAAATACTTTCTATAGTTATGGTAAATTCTTGATCTTTCTCCAAGTTTGGTAACTGTTCTCTTCTTAATGTGAAAATCACCTTGGGGAGTTGAGAATTGATGAAGAAACATTTTATATTTTAGTGTTAGTTCAAGAAATAAATGGGATTTTTTAAACCAATATGTTAAGTTTTGCTACAAACTCCCTCATTACCTCATAAGGATCCTTCTTCATTTGGGAAAGTTATGCTAATAGTGCATGTACATCTTCTGTTGGTTTGAATCTAGCCTCAAATATGGTTTTCATTTCATCCCAACTAGTGATACAACTAGCTAGAATATGATAAAACCATTCAATTGCATTATCTTGCAAGATTTTAATGAATAAATTGACCAATGCATATTCATGTTCCACTCCAAGGACCATATAAACAAAAAAGAAAGCTGTGAGATGTTCATATGGGTGAACCTTTCCATCTCCTCTAAATTTTTTAAAGTTCTTTCGACTTGTTTTGAGAAATTCATGAAGAGGTTGATGAATAGCTAGAGGTCTAATATTCTTTCCCCATGATACATGTACAAAAATCTAGGGAAAAATAGTTTGTAAAGGAAAAGTAACATCTGCTAGAATTAAAGCCTAGATAGTAGTTAATTATGAATATAAATTGGGTATTATGTTTGTTGGAGGAGTGTTGGTGGATCTTTTACCTTTACCCTTATTTTTTGGAGATAATTAAAATGAATTTTGTTGTTATAATTGAAAAGCAGGATCTTTGATACCTTGAGCCATCATAATTTTATTGTATCTCCACTTACCCAGTGTGGAAAAACCTCTGGATTGATTGTGGTGAAATATATCCTATGGATGTCACAACACGTGCTCCACGGCAGGCACTAAGAGATTGTTGGTTGGAAAAAAATTGTTGTAAAGTAATCAACATTTTAGGGGATGAAAATCCCTCTTCTTTATTGGGGAGGTTCTCTTATTGAGCCAAAAAAATGAAACTCTAAGTTATTTACAAATATATAGACTAATTAGGTTGTGATGATGATATTGGTGAACATGAATGATTCCATGATTCTCAATATAGAAGACAAATACAGAACTAGGAGTAGAGGAATTACATCAACAAAATTATGGTAAGACAAGTTTATCAGAGAAACACAATTACAACTAACCAAATAATCAAGGATATGCAAATCCTCCTATAGTTTTTCAAGATTACCACTTGACTATAGGAATGAAGGAAAGAAGAAACAACACTTTCAAATAAGAATACAACAGATCTTTATCCTACTCATGCATGCAAATAAAATTAAAGAACATATGTGTTTGTGTAAATGGAAATTCCATAACACATAAAATGTAGATTAAATCAAATTCAACACATTTTATTCTGTGAATGTGAATACAAAACTATAGATTCCAAATAAAACAAACAACATATTAACAATATTAAGAAAGAGAATTGCAATAGTAAGAATTGAGAGAAATAAGGTTTTTCTTATGCATCGCCAAAAATCTATATCTTTACATTCAAAATGCACCAATATCTAACCCCTTTTATAAGGAAAATGAATCCTTATATAGGCTAAGGGGAGGAAGTAACCACCTCAACTAAATAATTGTTCTTAACTAAGTGTTAAAACAATTAATTAGCTGATTTACATAAATTGAGTTTATTTTACCATTTTGGTTTTTATTTAATAAAGCTAACTTCAAAATAGAACAATTAATATGACTAAGAGCCAGAGGAAGAGGGAACTCATGGAATAAATGAGGTAGGAACTTTTAGTTTCAGAACATGCATTCTAAACTTGGTGACTGCAATGGAGATATCTGAATATTTGAGAATTATGGTGTTTGAATGATTCCATGAATCTCAATATAGAAGACAAACATAAGACTAGGAATAAATGAATTACAACATAAAGATTATGGTAAGACAAGTTGATCAGAGAAACACAATTAAAACTAACCAATTAATAAAGGATATGTAAATCCTCCTTTGGTTTTTCAAGATTACCATCTGATTGTAGGAATGAAGAAAAGAAGAAACAACATTATCAAAGAAGAAGACTGCATATATTTATCCTTCTCATGCATGCAAATGAAATTAAAGAACGTATGTGTTTGTGTAAATGGAAAATCCACAACACATAAAATACAGATTTAGTCAAATTCTAAAACATTTTACTCCATGAATGTGTATAAATATCTAGATTCCTATAAAAACAAATGACATATTAACAATATCAAGAAAGAGAATTTTGAAGAATAAGAATTGAGATAAAGAAGGTTATTCTTTTGTATTTCCCAATATTTGTATCTTTACATTCAAAATGTACCAATATCCAACCCCTTTTAAAAGGAAAACAAATCCTTATATAGGCTAAGGGGAGGAAGTAACTACCTCAACCAACTAATTTTTTTAATTAAGTGTTAAAACACTTAATTTTCTGATTTACATAAATTGACTTTATTTTACATTTTTTATTTTTATTTAATAAATCCAACTTCAAAATAGAACAATTGGTATGACTAAGAGCCAAAGGAAGAGGGAACTCATGCAATAACTAAGGAAGGAACTTTTAGTTTCAGAACATGCATTATGAACTTGGTGACTGCAATGGAGATATTTGTTTGAATGATTCCATGATTCTCAATACAAAAGGCAAAAATAGAACTAGGAGTAGAGGAATTACAGCAACAAGATTATGGTAAGACAAGTTGATCAAAGAAACACAATTACAACTAACCAAATAATCAAGGATATGTAAATCCTCCTTTGGTTTTTCAAGATTACCGCTTGACTGTATGAAAGAAGGAAAGAAGAAACAACACTTTCAAATAAGAGGATTGCAGATCTATATCCTATCATGCATACAAATGAAATTAATGAACATGTGTGTTTGCATAAATAGAAATTCCAAAACACATAAAATGTAGATTGAATCAAAGTTCAACACATTTTACTCCATGTATGCGAATACGAAGTGTTAGATTCCAAATAAAATAAAAAACATATTAACAAGATCAAGAAAGAGAATTTTGAAGAATAAGAATTGAGAGAAAGAAGGTCCTTCTTATGCATTTCCCAAAAGCTATATCTTTACATTCAAAATGCACCAATATCCATCCCCTTTTACAAGGAAAATTAAGCATCATATAGGCTATAAGGGGAGAAATTAACTACCTCAACTAACTAATTGTTCTTAATTAAGTGTTAAAATACTCAATTAGCTGACTTACATAAATTGACTTTATTTTACATTTTGGATTTTTATTTGATAAAGCCAACTCCAAAATAGAACAACTAGTGTGACTAATAGTCAGAGGAAGAGGGAATTGAAGGAACAATTGAGGAAGGAAATTTGAGTTTGAGAACATACATTCTAAACTTGGTGAATGCAGTGTAGATATTTGAATCTTTGGGAATTATGGTGTTTGAAATATTTGTTAACCAGCTACCCAGGGCATACACAATATCTTTTTCTATGCCACCATACTAAGAAATTCCCTTAGCTACCTTAATAATAGCATTGTTGAGCTCGTATAACTCATCCATCCTATTCTTGTTACTCAATTCCTTTTTGAATATATTTTCCTTGATGAGTGAATTAAAGTTCTCTTTAATATGGTCAATGGAATTTCTATCCGATGAGTTATCCTTGAATAATTGAAAGTGGAGGGGATTGAAAAATATGCAATGATTTTAGCTTTCAATGATTCACCTTTTTGGACTACACCTTTCGATTTTGGTGGTAGCCTCTTCATGAAATTTAATTCTCCACTCCATGTTGAAGAGGTCCATGTTCAAGACAAATTGCTTTTAGAATTATCAAAAATATTCTTTGAAAGAAGGATATTCTCATCCGTGGAGCATCATGATTCTAAGATCTTGAACAACATCAGCCCAAATCTTGAGATCCTTGTCAGTTCCATCAATTCCTGAATTGATTTTAAATTTGGGTTGAGATGATATTGTCATAAATTTTACACACCTCAAGCAATAAATTGTAGGGCCTGAAACAGGAGTTCATTTAACCTAGGGCCTATGAAGTTGTGTACCAAAAGTGGCATTTTTTTCAATCTTTTTGATTTTCTTTGAGATCAATCCCATGTTAGTGTAGGATTTATTTTTATCACTTTATTTGTATTATAATACTTCGGATATTTCACCTCACTTGGATTTTCCCTACACTTATGGGATATGTTTTCTTAGGTTTACACTTGACTACACTATTCTAGGTGGTGGTTACCACTTGAATACACTATTCTAGGTGTTAGTCACCACTTGACTACACCATTCTAGCTATTGGTTACCGCTATTCTAGGTGGATATTTCCATGATTCTAGGAGGAGGTTACACATTCATCTCTTATATGTACATCTCTTGCATTATTCTACTTGATTGTATTGAGTTGGAGTTAGTTTCTGTGTTATTGTAATTCAACCTCTCTTGTATTTTTGTAATTTGTAGTCATGTATGCTTACATTTTTTTTGTCTTGGAACAATTCACCATTTCGCCATCATTCACCTGTGCAATATTCGAACCAGTAGAGTCCATGATGCTTGTTCGATATGGTATCAAATTGATTATGGTGATACATTTTCCATTCCTAAGTTATTGGTAGTTTTTTTGATACTTCGTTTGTGAAACTAACAATTCATGTGTAAATAGATTTAACTCCGTGTTGGTTCAGTACGGTTGTGAGTTTTTGTGTTTGTAGTTATGGGGTTCCAAAATCATGAAATTTATGGATGACTGTAATTTATTTTGTGGGGAGATTTCTAAGAGTTTATTCAGCTAATATAGTTGTTTGTGGAAAAATAAAGCTTAACCACTATTTTTAACAAACTATTTGGCAAATTTACCAATTTTTCAAGGTTTGTTGCATGGTTTATGAGGCTCTTGCCTTTGTGGTGGTTTATTTTCTAGTTTTTTATATGGTCTCTTGTGCATATAACATATTTTTAGGCTTATGAGGTGTTGTAGGCTTGAATACAGAATACAAAGACCTAGAAATTACATTTTAAAACTAGTATTGGAGCTGCCACATCCCTCCCACAACCCTCCGAACTTGGTTTTAGACCTTGATATACATTTTTCTACTACTTAGTAATAATTGTCTATCTCGTAATGGGTGTGTAGTCCCTTAGGAGGTTTAAACACACCTAGGATTCACACTTAGGCTAAAAAAAACAACCATTTATTCTCTAATATGTGGTAGATCTGAGTTTTGGATGCTAAGTTTTTGGTTTTTTACACCTGGGACGTCCTCTCGAAGATTTTATGCCTAAAAACCTCACCAATCAGAAACAAATTAACTTGCACTTATTTTTTCTTTGGTTTGGATTGCATAAATATGGGATTTCATGTATATTACATAGCTTTTCCACCTTGGTTCAGACATTTTCACATCCATTGGACACCCCAAGAGCTCGCCTCAATTAATGTCTTATTATAGGCCTATAAAGGTTGTTGAATGAATTATTCATTTGTTGTGGAAAGTTTTAACACCTTACACAACCCATGCATAACCCAAATACATCCTTGGAAGGATTTATCATACATTTTTCCATGCTAATAATTATTCAAACTCGTCATTGCGCTCTTGCCATCGCTCTATAAGTGTAAAACATCCTTGTTGTGCTCTCATTCAACCTTCATTGCTCCCTGTTACACTCTTTTGCAGTCATGAAAACACAAAATAGTCTCCAATATCAAAGGATAACACGTTTTTTAGGTTTTACAACCTTAATATCTTGTCAACACATTATCCTTCCATGTGGACTCCACTTTTAAGGAGTAATTTACATCACTTTTCTCATTTTGACTTTTTATTATATTATCATTTTATGATTTTGAAATATAATTCGATCAGATTTAATGTATGAAGGGATAATTAAGTGGTTTTCAAAACTTGTATCTTTTCCTGACGAAGATGAAGGGTGAGGCCCAGGTTGGTAGGTGGCTAATTTCCCATCAAAAATTAAACCATTGTGTTCTTCATTTCATCCTGGTTCCAATGCATATACGCAAAACCCCCTTTCCTCTCATTTTTGAAATTTTAAAATTAGTTTGTAAAATTTTACTTAAATAAGCTATTATTTAAGGGAAATTGTATTTGTTATAAAATTTGATCGCTAGCTTGGATTTGAGCATTATTTGGGTCAAAACTACATGTTTTCTTATGCTCTACATAATGGATTCATTTGTTTTTGTAAAATCATTGGGATGTTCTTGTAAAACTCATTGGGGACTTGTAATTTTTGCACTAAGTTATAAAGTTCCATCTGGGATAATTTTGGGGGTTTATCTACATTATGGATTTTCACCGTTTTGTTGTTAAGCTAAACTATGAGAAATTTTGTCTTGGAAGGACGGAATTATCAATTATTACACTATGCATGATTTTTTTCCTTACCTCCATGGTCTTGTTCTTGATCCTGATGAGCCTCTATAGAAAAATGAGTTGTTTAACCATAATGATGAGGTCTATGGGCTTCTCAGTCTTACTATTTCTATGGATACATTACTTTTTTTTTAGCACACTAAGAGCCTTTTCACGGCCTGGACCATTAACTGACAGTTGTTGGAAATCTTGTTTCACCATATGAAAGTGACGCTTGCCTATACCACTCTATTACCTCAATAGATTCTCCCCCCTTCTCACATCCATTTCATTGTTGAGTTTTCCTCTACACCTGTTACTACTCATGAGTCCCATGTTGACCATTTGCCACAAGATCTTGATATTTAGCACACTTTCCCTATTGTTTCCTCTAAAAATATCATTATCATCCATGTTCATGCTTACATTCACTCTTCACAGCAATGTTCTATTAGAGAACCTTCCTCTGAGATAGATGTGACCATTGTCTCTTGTGCTCCATTGCATCTTGATTTCTCAGTTGACGACACTCCACATACACCGGTTACTACCTTTGAGTACAATTTTTCTTCATCTTGGAATTAAAGTAGCTCTTCAAAACAATTTTCTCCTCTTACTTCATGTTGTGATGTTAATACATTCCTATCAGACATTGCTCTCATTGAGAAACCCCATTGGGATGAGTATTTTCTTGACTTGAGTTGTCTATTTGCATATTCAACTTGTGTTACATTATAGGAATATGCTTTGATTGATCCATCACACATTCTAAAGGACACATTCATCTCTCTTGTTGGGAGTGTCTGCCTTGGGACTTTTGTTACTTCTACTATTTCAGAGATGTTTCATGATCCACCTCTTCTTATGGATCCATTTCCGATGGTTATTTCCCCCCACCATGTTCTCTCTCTGACATATATACTACAATGACATTACCCCTTGTATTTTGTGCACATGTTTGCTACATCTATGCCACCTATTAGTTTCAAACTAGATGCAAAGATCAAAGTACTATAAGATTCTTCTTCCTTTATGGAGTGGGTTGAATTTCAACGATCCTTTTCTGCCCTTCCCAAGGCCAGGAATGTTGCTAAGTGTAGGTAGATTATCTTCTGTCTTTATGCAGAGGACCACATCATCGACACTATTCTTAGGGTACCTTCTTGTCCTCTATTATTTCTCTCTCTAGTCTCGGGAGTGATTATTGAATGTTGGTATCTCATCAGGCTGAGTTACTGGGACCCACTACTTCTTCTTCTCAAGTTTTCTTGAGTGAGTTTCATGTCTCTCTTTTTGGGGGACTTTTTTCCCACGGGGTTCTCTCCCTTTTCTCCATTGTCTGAGAGATTTTGCATTGTAAGTGGGTATCTCATCAAGCCTTGTTTTTGGGACCCTCTTTCCTTTTTCACTACCCACCTAAGACGTGCTTATGGGGAGGTGATAGTGTAGGATTTATTTTCCTCACATTATTTGTGCTATCCTACTCGGGATATTTCACCTCACTTGGAGTTTCCCTATACTTATGGGATATGTTTTCTTAGGTGTACACTTGAGTACACTATTCTAGTTTTTGGTTACCACTTGACTATACTATTCTAGGTGTTACTCACCACTTTACTACACCATGCTAGCTGTTGGTTACCACTATCCCAACAATGGTAGTAGTGGGTAGAAGAGTGGAGAGGGGTGATGGTTCAAGAGGATTTTTATCTAATGAAAGGAATGACTTGATGAAACTAGAAAGTACCTGCTCTTACTCCTCAATCTACTCCTTAGTTTGTTTCCCCTTCTCAACTCTTTCAATGACCTTAGAAACAATATCTCTAAGGTTGTAAACCTTACCCTCAGGTGTTGACTCACCCAATGATATCCTTGTAAGCTCAATATTTGAGATGGATATATCTTTTTCAATTTTTTCTGCCTTTGGTCTAGTAATTTATAAGTATTGTTTCCCTATTGATTCATAAGCCAGACGAGAAGTGGTATTTGATTTATTTGGAGGAGAAGGAGACGTATCAATGAGGGTAGCCACAACATCAAATATAGGAACCTCTACTTGAGATCGTGCCTTCCTCTTCTTACTATCAACCATAGGTTGAACCCATGTGAAAGAATACCCAAAAGATGTTGCTAGAAGAGGAAATGTGAGAGAAATATGGGAACTAATAGATTGAGAGGTAGTTATCTCAACAGTAGAAGGCACAATGGAATAAGAGGTAGGCCTTTTAACATCCAATTTAAGCCATGAAACATTAGTTTTCTCTGAGTCAGGTGTAGCTATCTCAACCAAATCCTCTTCCTCATCATTTTATTCACTTTCTCCTTCTTCTAATTCATCTTTATTTTTTTCAACCACTTCTTCTTTAGTAGGTTGTGATGTTTTCTTAAGAGCTATTTCACTAGGCAATCCTTGTGTTTTCCACTACTCAACACTTTTATCACCTGTTCCTACTCTCTTCTCATTTTGTTTAGATTTATCCTTCTTCACGTAAACCTTTGGTTCCTAAATCCAAGAGAGAGGAGGAAAGGGTTTGTGAAGTAGGGGAATCATTTTTTGAAGAGGAAGCCTCTTTAGAAGAAGAAAAATTATAAGATTCATTAAATTCCTTAATATTTTTATGGAAATGAAATATTTTCCTTAGGAGTACTGGAGTATTTATCTCATCGATATTATATTTCTCCTTTTGAGACTAATCAATGATAGGTAAGGGAGTGTACTGAATGGATATTATGTAATCTAGAGTGAACATGTGAGGAGCATCATCAACCATCCCTTATGGAACTATATAAAATTTGGTTTCCTTGATTTGTGGTAAAGATAGCCTACCAAACATCCTCTTCCTGACTTCATATTCATCATCAACATAGTCATCCCAATAATATTCAAATATAGGAAAATGGTAGTATATCATCCTTATATGTTTTGCAATGAATCCCTTACTATCAATAGAAGCTCTTATTTGGTATGAATGGAAATTGAACTCAGAGATAGTTCTTTCAACATTATAAGCATCTAAGGATGATCTACATGTATAATTCCCTAAAGTAATGGGAAATTATATGTATGAAATCTTCTTGTCTATGAAAATTTTGTGAAGAACATCCAGCTTCTTGTAAAGCTGGACCAGAACTATCTTATCATTATAGTAGATTGGTATATTGTATGGTTCCACTTCGAACCCAATTGTTCGAATGTAGGAAAATTTATTGAATTGTATAAATAACCTGCCATATGTAGAAATCAGCTATCTAGCATTTGAGGATACCCTATTAGTCACATTTCCTTCAATAAATCTAACCAAGAATATGGTAAAGGCATTATTAACTCTCCTATGGTGACTATTTTTATTCTTATAGGTGCGGTGAGTGTAAAATCATAAATTGCTCATATTTGTTTGTTATCTTGACCTGTTAACCCAATCCATATTCTATATCCCGTTATGGTGTACATTAGCTATGAGGTCATGTATAAATTTCTTACTTTGGTGAGCATGGGTAAGTTGATGAGTCAGGTTTTGACATATTATCTCTACCCAGTTCAAATGTTATTTACCTTCAAAAATTATGTTGATATAAATGCACATCTAGTTATGAAACTCATTAGTTGATGGAAGACCCATTACTCTTGTAAGTAGTGTTATTATATCAGAAACTTCCTCTAGGAAGTCAATTATATAGAGGATTTTGAGTAATTTGGAAGCCCTTTTTCTTTTAATTTCCAGCCATGTATTAGCAATCATTGTCTTATACTTGTCTAGACTGAGGTCAAACAACATTTGAGATTCTTCCTTTGTTAAAACCTTAGAGTCTTTAAAAGTGGGAATTCCTAAGGCCACATTGATATGGTGGGCATCAAGATGAGTAATAAATTACCCTTAGGGATCCTTCGGTTCTTTTTTTTTGGATAAAAACTTGATGCATAGGCAAAAATGGTGTTCGTACATTGAATTGAGGTGGGAAAACCAACAACATGAGCTAATCCATTGTCTCTAACACATTAGGCCAGCAGGGTTGGACTGTCATCTCTTATCCTAGCCCAAAATTTATCTAGATCCATATGTTTGACATCACTATCACCAATATCAGGCATGAAGGTTTCTAAGGAATATATATGCTCGTATCCACCATATTAAAAATTCATGATGATAGGATTAGGAATAAATCAAGGAAAATAAAGGCTAAATGGTGAATTTTAAAGAATATATGAAGGGGAGAGCTGAGAACTCAAATAATTTTCAAAATGGAAAAAATTAGAATAAAACCACTCAACTTATGGATGAAAGAGATGACACCTTCACAAAGGTTCTATTGCACTTAAATTTTTGAATTTTGATAAACATTTAAGGAAGTTACGAGAAAAAATTATCTTGACATGTGAGAAGGCAAATATACACAACACCGTGATTCTCACACTTTTTACAAATGCAAAATGAATTGATTTGGAGAAAGATATATAGGTCTTGAGTTGATTTGCATAATGTTACACGTAGAATAGTGAATCAGATATCTTGAAGCCCATGAGAAATCATTATACTTTAATTTTTGAGAAATCATGATCAAAGGAAACCTGTAATTAGTAGTTTTGAGAGTTTTATCAGCCTTCTTGAGAGTGGCTCCTAGAAGAAAGGATTATAATGTTCTCCTGTGGTAGTTGGCAAGATGAAAAAAGTGATCCCACATTTTTTATTTCTAAGATCACTTAGAAAGCATGAGGAAAGATCATATGCATGGGCTGAATTTGATTAAAAAATAAAAGAAAGGTTAATTTCCTAAAAACAAAAAGAAATGATCACGTTTCTAATTTTCAAGATCACTTTGAAAGTGCAAGGATAGAGCATACACATGAGGTTATTATGTTTAAACAATTTTTATTTTTTTTATAAAATACTATACATTTTATAAAAACAATGACAAGTGTTATAAGAAATGAAACCATAAATTTTCTATAAGTTCAAATCAGAAAATTATTTTTCCATTGCATATATCTTCTTAAGACCTTTATGTAAAAAAAATGGAGTTGTTTTGAGTTTGAGAGAAGATGTTATGACTTCTAGAAGATGGGTTATGCTTGCACTCTTAGGGAAACATTTAAACGTGAGAAAAACAACCTAAAAAATGGTTTTTTTTGGTTTTTAGCTTCTGCGCTCCACTTGATAACATAAAATTTTGATATATGGTTGAATGAAGACAAGAAACACACAAAAAAAGTTAAATCATGAAATGATAAATGAAAATGAGGAAAAGAATGTGGGAGGTCCCACTAGGCATTCAAAATGTATGCAAGGGAAATCAACAAACAAAATAAGGTAAATAAATAAATACATATTATACTTTCATTATAGACTTATTACAAACATCAAGTAATATCGCAAGATATTTTAAACTTGTTTAATCTTGTTGAAGATTGGATTATGGACACTCTTTGATATTACTTCTCTAAAGGGATTTACAAATGTTCCAAGTAGATTTCACAAGGATGTGGATGTCAAATTGGCAGAAGTTGGATGAATTTTTCTCAAAGCTCCAGGGATGGATTTACAAAGGAAATGGCTTGCCTTTATAGCCAAGGGTAGAGCCATGAAATATGGATTTGAAATTGACTAATCTATAGGTCAATGGTTGAATCACCCCAATTAGCAATTAGACTTGGCAATTGGTAGTTGTAGATTTAGAGGGGGCAATGGAAATTTGGAATAGTAAAATTTACATCTGACATTTAAATTGTGCATACAATCCAATTGCCTCCACACTTATAGGAATCTAGAAGTGGAGTCCAAGTGGGATATGGAAGAGTAGTTGACTGGAATAGGTGGAATTAAATAACCAAATTTAATTAATATTTAATCATGAGGAGATAATTAACCTTTAAACAAATAAATGTTTAATTATATTAGCTAGAAGGTGTCAGGAATTAATTTAATTAATTCCAAGAGCATGGTAAAATTAAACTAATTTAATTAGTATTTAGTTATAAAGAGATAATTAACCATTTAAATAAATAAATATTTAATTATATTAGCAAGGGTGTAGGAATTAATTTAATTAATTCCAAAGGCATATTATAATTTAATTAATTAATTCTAAATGGTAGGAATACAACTTAGGTAATAGAATTAATTTTAATTCATTATAAAAGGGTGTATTTAAATGAAGGAATTAATTTAATTATTTTTAATCGGATAGAAGTGGGATATAAATATGTATGTATTTTTAGGGTGTCTACATTTTCCCCTCTTTAAAGTGCTATTGTAAAGAAATACTGCTTTAAAGATAGTAGACTTGTGTCGATCAATGAGTGAAAAACAATGAAGCATTTGGATACCCCAACAAGTAGGAAGAGGTGAAGAATTTGGAAGCCCCAACTAGTTCAATATTAGAGGTATGCCCTCTCAAGTGGGTGGATGATGTAGTAAGGTGGTGGATGACCACTTGATAGGTAGTAAACAAAGAAATTTATGACAAGGATGGGAAGAATAAGAAGAATGTGCTCGTAGTATGGGCATCATTTGGAGATTTTAAATATACAAGAACAACCTTTATTTTACTATTGCACAATAGATTTTTCACCAATATTATGAAAGAATAAAGATGGTTAACCTAGATACGCATAAACAAACACATACACACATAACAAAGAAAAGAAAAGAAATAAAACAAGCCCAATATGAATAGAGTAGGTGCAGGCATCGAGGTTATAAAGGAACCAAGATGTTATCATACTACTTGCAATTGGTCTAAGAACTATACATCAACAATGCAACAAAAATTTGAAAAAGAATACAATCATCTATGCCCCTAAAGTTTACCACAATGAATGATTATGAAGTTGAAAATGCTTCCTAGGTGGGAATAGGATTAGACTGAAGAGCAGAGTAGAGGTACTCCTCATGACACTCTTGTTGGATCCATTGTGCAAATGATCAGAGAAAAATTTCCATAGGTAAAGTTATATCATGAAGGAAAAACAATTTTGTGACTTGCCCAAAACAGAGTATGTAATCATACAAAGTGAAGAAAGTGATAGTTGTAAGATTGGAATAATCACTAGGATGGTAGATAAAGGTATGCCTTTATCAAGATTGTGTTGAAAGGTTTAAAGATTCACATCAATGGTTTCCAATTGTAGGATTTTGATGTGTTGGGTTTTAGAATGGAACATGGCTAGAAACCACAGTCAGGGAACAAACGTGTCCCTCCTCTTTAATGGGAGAGGTCCCCTTATTGAAAGCAGGAAAAACAAATGTACAAATATACAGCTCTCAATGTTTAGACCTTGATATTCTGGAATGTTTTCATACTTAAAATATTATCAATACGAAGGATTGAAAGAGTAGAGAGATGAAGAAGGAAGAAAACAACAATGTTTTCAGGAGATATAGGTAGCATAATATAACCTTACTCACATTGAACCAAGAAAATATAGGAAAGAGATCAATCACTTCATCACCAATGAGAATCTGCAGACACAAAGTTCTAAATATTACATAGATAAGAACACAAAGTTTCTTTTGAATGTAAAGACAAATGATCCATTGAATCGAGAAAGGAGAGAGAGAGAGAGATACAACAGAGGAAAATGAGAAAGAAAAATATTCTGTATTGAATTACTTCCAAATTTGTAACATTCCCAGAAAACCAAAATCCCCTTTTCCATGGCCAAAACATGTTCTTATAACAATTCATGTACATCCATACTTTGTCCCTAAGAAAATAATATCCAAAAGGAATAATGTTTGTTGCAGACCTGCTTTTGGAAAGTGACATGAAAAAAACACACTCATGAAAAGCAGAGGTTCAAAAAGGTGAATATTTCAGGTGTTCAAGCATGATTACTTTAGCATAGGGCATCTCATGATTTTCTTTTTTATGTGGTCCTACCATTTCCAACTTTTAACCACTTTCCTAACACTCAAGTGCTTACTGGAAAATTTTCCCCTTTTTTAATCCCGTATGCCTGATAAATTCCATTTTCTGATAATCAAACTTTACATCTCTTTAAACTTATTGATTTGGCTTTAAAACAAACCAAAAATGCATCTCATGAATGAATGACAAGGAAACAAAGAGATGGTTCGTATTTGCATTCTTTGGAGCTTTGGTTTGTTAATGGCGTCAAAAACCAGATGAGTGCGTTTTGGCCACTCTTTCCCCTTGTTAGCTTTGAAAATGGACCCTACGCATGGCAAGCTCCAAGAAACGATGGGTATGGGGAAAAAATCCTCATTCTAAGACATTTGGGAGAAAAAGTGCAATTTCTCATTTTTCTCCACCGGTCTGCATCCCTGCCAAAGGTCAAACATGTGGCACACCCTAATTGGAAATGAGGTCGTGGATCAACTTCTCATTTTGCTCCACCGGCCCGCTATGATTTTTTTTTTAACATGAACACATGGCACACCTTGATTAGAAATGGGGATGTGCTTCGCTTTTATACTTTATCTATTTTGAAAAGGGGAAAAATTCCATCTTTTCCCTCAAAAGTCCATGCCTTTGCCATTAAATTTTCATCGTAGGCCACGTGTCCCTTTCTGATACATTGCATGCCTCAACTTAGAATTTATCCCTTCGCATGAGTGAGGCCGTGGGTCATTTTGGAAATTTTTTGCCTTTTGTGGAAATAAATCTAAAATGCCTAAAGTCCTCTGCTAGCCCGCTGTCCTGATTTCATTTGCTTTTATACTTATCTATTTTGAAAAGGGGAAAAATTCCAACTTTTCCCCGAAAAGTCCATGCCTCCGCCGTTGACTTTTCAACATAGGCCACATGTTTTTTTCTGATTCGTTGTGGGCATCAACTTAGAATTTATCCCTTTGCATGAGCAGGGCCACGGGTCATTTTGGAACTTTTCGCCCTTTGTGGAAACAAAGCTCAAATTCCTAAAGTCCTCATCCGGCCTATTGTCCCGATTTCATTCTTCAACACATGACATCACCTGATTGGTTACGGGGATGTGCTTCAATTTTATACTTCACAAAAATTTCTCTAGCCAATCAGGGACTCGTGAGGATGGGGGGAAAATCTGACATTTTTTTCAAAATCACCAAAAGTGATAAGTTAAAAAATAAACCCATCTGGCCACATCCAGTGAGGAGAAAACATGTAGCTTCACCTTCTGACAAAGAATTTAACGGGGAAAAGAACGTAGAAAATTACAGAGAATGGGAAAATTCCAATTTTGCACCCGATGAAGATTTTCTTTCTGCACAAGGTTAATATGCAAAGAATGCAAGTTTTCGCATCCTTCAAATTCATAAAATAAGATCATAAACCCCCTCCCATCCATGAGAAATAGATAGAATGTTATAATGGCCACAGAATAAGAAAATGCATAAAACATCGTGGTGGATCAAAATGAGCACTTGGGGGGCTCGAAACACGAATTCCTCCATGGAAAGAATTCAATTTTCACAAAATTAGATTTCAAAAAAGGTGGGGGAGGGGGGGGGGGAAATTGAGGGGATAATAGATAACTCCTTCTGGGTATGATTTGGTAGAGGAAAGATGTAAAATCAAGAACCATAGAGAATTCTGGGATGAACATATTAGTGCCTTATCCATTGGGCAACATAGTTAAAAAGAAATAGCAACATAGAAGACAACACACACAAGGAAACAAGAAAAAACAAGAAAAACTAGAAACAAAATGCTATACAAAATGTATAGAGCAACCATCAAAACTCCTAGGTTTTGAACAAATTCAAAAAATTTCCCACTATAAGGAAGTGGGAGAGGAGAACCATCCATGTGATCCAGGTAAAAAGAGTTATCACCAACAAAATGTATAATTTTTAAAGGACCAAGCCAAAGGGAATCAAATTTACCATGGCTGCCTTGAGGTTCATGCCTTTTGTCCCAAAGAAGAACACTATCTCCCACTTGAAAAGTTCTGGGTTTAGCCTTTTTGTCAAACATAGCTTTTACCTTGAGTTAATGAGCTGATATTCTATCAACCACTTGCAATCTCTCTTCATTAAACTTCTGTAGGTACATAATTCTTTTGTCCAATGAATTGGTAAAGTTGGCATCCTCAATGGCCTTCATTAAATGCAAGGCTAGAAGTTCCAATGTCACTGGCAGCTGAGCTTCAACTCTATATACCACTTGAAAAGGAGACATTCCAATGGCTCTCTTAGGTATAATCCTATCTACCCATAAAGCATCATATAGTTTCTTATGCTTATTCCTCTGAGAGTCATTAACAAGCTTCCGAAAAATGGTGACCAAGTTCTTGTTAGTTGATTCTTCTTGCCCATTCCCTTGGGGATAGTAATCTGAAGAGTGGGAAAGGGAAATGCCATAGCCATAGTAGAAATCCATCATCTCAGCAGAAGAAAAATTGGAAGCATTGTCAGTGAAAATCTTGTTTGGTATCCTTAACCTTATTAAGATGTTATCCTTGATGAAGTTGCATACTACTTCAGAAGTAGTACTTTTAACTGGAATGCCTTCCACCCACTTGTTGAAATAATCAGTGGTAGTCAAAACATGAGTATGCCCTACAATTGAAGGTGGGTTGAGTGTCCCAATGAAGTTCTAAACCCCATTTTTGAAAATATTCTTCAATCACCATTGGTTTGAGAGGTAAAGCAACCAATTTGGGTCTTCCAACAAAGGTTTGACATGCTTCACACTTTCTTACCCACTTTGATGCATATTTGAACAATGTAGGCTAATAATATCCAACACGGAGGATTTTTTGGGTTGTGACAATAGAAGAGAAATGACCTCCACAGGCTAGGTCATGAAAGGCTGAGAATAATTTCTTTTGCTGCTCTTTGTCAACACATATCAAAAACCTTCCATCTATGCCTCATTTGAACAATGCATTTTCCCAAAACACATATTACGTAGACCTTAATTTTCCTTGACACTCAAATGGGATGTACACTCTCCATAAGTAAGAAAGTGTGCAATGCCAGCATACCATTCGTTAGTTGAGCTGAGGAAAAGAACAACATGGATATCAACTTCCTCCTTGGAAAATTTGGCATCAACTCCTTTAACAATGAGTTCACATAATCCCTTTCCTCAAAGTAGCTTGGTGGGTTTGATGTCAAGATCATACTCCTAAACTTTGGCTACCCAATTGACTCTATTGGTTCCAAATTATTGTTGTGTAAGAATGGATTTAATAGTTGTATCATGCACAAGCATAATATAATGAGAGTTGAGGCTGTAAAAATGAAGTTGCTTCACAGCTTTGACCACTGCAAAAGCATGTTTCTCCATCATGGTGTACTTCAGCTCATGGGATTTCAAAATATAACTAATGAATGCTATGGGGAGTTCATGACCTTCAACATTCTCCTGGTTTAACACAATAGCTAGAGTACTTTTAGTATCATAGCAATAGATAATTAATTCTATGTTATAATTAGGGCATACCAAGATTGGAGTATTTGATATAGCTCTCTTGATGTCTTCAAATGCAACCTTTCCTTCAAAGGACCAACCAAAATTTTGCTTCCCTTTCATCATGTGGGCTATATTGAAAGTAAGTTCAACAAAATCAGGTAGGAATCTTCTTAAGAAGTTGATTTTTCCAAAGAAAGAGTGCACACCCTTCTTGCTTGTGGGGAGAGGGATCTGCTGAATCATCTGGACTCTTTTTGGATTAATCTTGATTCCCTCCTTAGAGACAATGTGTCCCAATAATTTTCCCTCAGTGACACAAAAGATATATTTCTTAGGATTCAAGGAGATGCCATGCTCTCTACACTTTTGGAGGACAGTTTCAAGGTGTTGGAAATGATCATCTTTGGTTTTTTAAAATACAGTCATATCATCAAGGTATACAACTATGCATTTTCCCTTAAGACTACCAAAGGCCAGGTCCATTGCCCTCTGAAAGGTGGTACCAAAATTGATGAGGCCAAAAGGTATTCTCCTGTAAGCAAAGGTACCCCAAGAGTGGTAAAGGCAGTCTTATGCTGATATGTAACACTTACTTCTACTTGATTATATCCTGAGAATCCATCAAGCATGGACAACATTTCTGAACCTGTAACAACCTGCAACACTTTATCCATTATGGAGAGAGGATAATTATCCTTCAAAGAGGCTTGATTCAAATTCCTAAAATCAACACAAATCCGGATCTCACCATTCTTCTTCCTGACAGGCACAATATTAGCAATCCACGTTGAATGGTGAATGGAGAAAATGATCTTAGCCTTCAATAAATTTTGGATCTCTTGAAAGATTATATCAACAATTTTAGGGTTATACCACCTCTGATTTTGTTGGAAGGGCTTGATCCCAAGTTTTAGAGGAATGAAATGTTGCATCTCTTTTGGCTGAAAAGCCTTGAGGTCATCATAAGAATATGCAAGAACATCAGCATACCTTTTCAACAAATCTACTGCTTTCTCCCTCTCCTTTTGTGTGCAACACTTTCTAATGTTTACCAGCATGGGTTCATTAAAACTCCCAATGTTTATCTTTTCATAGTCAACAGAATGCTGAGATCCTTTGGAAGTTTTCGAATTGATGTACCTTTCATGTTTATCAAATAACTCTTCCAAACTTACCAACCCTTTAGGCATCTTATTACCTTTCAGTTTTATGCAGCCACCATGATCCATTTCTTCTTTGTTATCTTCTTCATTTGGGGGCACACACTCTCTAGGAATATTTCCACTTCCTTCAAAGTACAACTGGTCAAAATTATCTCTAAGTTCAAGGAAGGATAGCAAGTGCTGATCATCATTAAAGACCTGCCAATTGTTTGCATTGTTAGGAACACTAGGCGTATGAATCATCTCAATGGAGAATTTATCTTGGGAGAAATCTAGATGAGGGATCAGTAGAGACCCTCAAGACAACCAAGGAATCATCCCTAGTGTTTCTTTCCCTTGGCATGGCTTCAATGGAGAAGGCATCAAGGAACTCAATGGAATCCCAAACTAGATTCTTGTAATGTTTCAACCTTATATTCTTCACTTGAAAGAGATCTCTGACCTATTTTACAATCAGCTCTGCATCTCCAAAAACAATGATATTCTTGATCCCCATCTCTTTTTCCAAGCTTAAATTGAGGATGAGAGCTTCATACTCAGCTATATTATTTGTGTTTTTGAATTGGAGCTTGAAGGAGAAAGGATGAATTTTCCCTTCAGGAGAAATAAGCACCACACCAGCTCCAGAACCAGCTAAGGAGCAAGCTCCCATCAAATTCCAAAATCCAAATTCCATTAGGATCAAGAATCACTTCCTTAGGATGGTTAGCCTCATCTTGTGACATGATCATGTAGTTACCATGACCAATGTCCTCATAAAGTATTTGTGCCTTTGGGTCATCTGTTTTTTACAGGATATATTCAATTTGTTTCCCTAGGAAGTAGCTTCTTCATTTTCCCATTCACTAGAATAAGAGCATGTGACCAATCCATCATGATTTCTCCTCCAACATATTTATACAAAATTTCTACTCAGTAGCATGTTATAGGAAGGGGGAATATCAGCTACCAAAATGGTGGCTAAAACTCTCTTCTTTGGAAAAGAAGCAAAGGCTACTTGTGCATCCTTGATCCTTCCAACCAATGGCACTTCTTTACTTTCCATTGAGTAACATGAACGAAAAGTGTGGGTTAGGGTTAAGCCTAGGGCATGAGCTACCTTAGCGTGCATCACATTATCTGAAGCACCAGAATTAATAACACAATTACTGAGTTTGTGGCCAGCTATGAGGAGAGTGACATAAAATTGTTTGATCTTCTCATCAGATGAAGTGAATGATGCCACAAGGCTTGGTTGAGATGAAGGAGAAGGAGTGGGCAAGAGACCTTTAGAACTAGGGGATGAAGGCTTTTGATTTGGAATTTACAAAGTCTACCATCTTAGAAAAGGCCTTGGGATGGGTTTGGTAGAATTCAGCTTCTGAGATCTAGATCTTAGTTTTCTTGAGATGGTCAATAATGTCAAAAAAACTAGAGGTAGATGGAGCATCATTGATAGGAGTAGATGAAAATTTTGACTTATCAACTCTATCATTTGAAGGGAAAGAAGTTTTAGGAGCAGAAATAGAGGAGGAAGGAACAACAGAACCTACCTTGGGTGTGGAAGAAGTTGGAATAGGAGCTCCTCTCCTTGTAATCACTGGAATGGAGCTATAGGAGGTTCCTTAGATCTTTTATCAGGCTGCACCACTTTCTCCTTCTTGTTGGCTTTCTCATGAGTCATGACACCATATGATTCATTTTTCATCTCTATAACTCTTTCTTCATAATCATCCTCTTCATCTATACCTTCAATGGTGAGAAAATGGACATGATATCCACTCAACTCTTCTAATTATTCATCATCTTCCTCTTCATGTTCTTCACATATTTCATTCTCCTCCTTGTCATCAGGCTCTAGCACTTCACATGTTGCATTGAATGCAACTTTAACAGGTGGGCCTTCAATTGATAATCTGGTTTGAGGAGAGGGAAACTGATTCCTAGGCTGAAATTTATTCCTAGGAACATCTTGATAAGGAGCATGTTGGGATAACTACTTCTTGAGAGCAATGAGATCATTAGCAAGTTTTTGTACCAATTGATATGCATTAGCTCCAAGAGAAGATGTGGAAGAAGGAGATGCTTTGGATTTGGATGATTCTCTCCTTAGCTTTCCAGACATGATCATTTCATCTTCAACACTGACAAAAAATCTCTGATCAACATCTAAAGTGGCAAGATTAGCTGTTCTAAGTGCATAGCTCACTTTAGGCAGTTGGGAATTAAGGAAGAAACATCTCTGAATCTAATCCACAGGGTGTGTGTTTTGTGGGGTCTTGTTAACCAAGCCTATTGAATTTGGCCACAAATTCCCTCATGGGCTCATGTGACTCTTTCTTGATTTGAGAAATCTGGGCCAAGAGGGCATGTACATCCTCAGTCAGGTTTGAAATGCTGCTCAAACTGGGTCATCATGGTGTTCCAATTGGTGATGGATCTAGCAAGGAGATGATAAAAACCAATCAACAACATTATCTTGCAATGTCTCTACAAAAATTCTAACAAAGATATCCTCATGTTCAACTCTGAGAACACCACAAGAAACAATGAAGGTCGCAATATGCTCATTTGGATGAACCTTCCCATCACCTCTGAATTTAGGGAAATTCTTTCTATTGCCTCTAGGAAATTCATGCAATGGCTTGGGAAGAGCAAGAGGCCCAACCCTTTGGCCCCAAGGTAGAGGAGCTGCTATCCTTGGAAAGATTGTTTGGAGAGGAATTGAAACACCGGTGAGAATCAAAGCATGCAAATTAGGACTGATTTGATCTTGAGGGATGTCACTCCCATAATTTTTGTCTCTAGTAGGAGGAGTGCTTACAGATCTTGTTCCTCTTATTTTTCTTGATGAAGGGAGAGAGAAACCTTGATGATCCTAGAAGTTAGAAATGAGGGTCCTCTTCCCTAAGGGTTATTCTACCCCGAGTGTATCTTAGAGTCACCAGATCAAATATGATCAAGAAGTTGTTATTCAAAAATTGGAATTCATTTGTAATGAATTCCCCAGCTGGAGTCACCAAAAAATGTTGGGTTTCAGAATGGAACATGGCTAGAAACCATAGTCAGGGGAAAAATGTGTCCCTCCTCTTTAATGGGAGAGGTTCCCTTATTGAAAGTAGGAAAAAAATGTACAAATATACAACTCTCAATGTTTGGACCCTGATATTCTGGAATGTTTTCATACTTAAAAGATTATAAATACAACGGATTGGAAGAGTAGAGAGATGAAGAAGGAAGAAAACAACAATGTTTTCAGGAGATATAGGTAGCAAGAATATATCCTTACACATTGAACCAAGAAAATATAGGAAAAATATCGATCACTTCATCACCAATGTGAATTTGTAGACACAAAGTTCTAAAGATTACACAAACAAGAATACAAAGTTTCTTTTGAATGCAAAGACAAATGATCCATTGAATCAAGCAAGGAGAGAGAGAGAGATACGATAGAGGAAAATGAGAAAGAAAAATATTCTATATTGAATTACTTCCAAATTTACAACGTTCCCAGAAAACCAGAATCCCCTTTTTCCATGGCCAAAACATGTTCTTATAACAATTCATGTACATCCATACTTTGTCCCCAAGAAAAGAATATCCAAAAGGAATAATGTTTGTTGCAGATCTGACTTTTGGAAAGTGACATGAAACAAACACACTCATGAAAAGTGGAGGTTCAAAAAGGTGGATATTTCAGGTGTTCGAGAATGATTACTTTAGCAGGGGGCATCTCATGATTTTTTTTTTATGTGGTCCTACCATTTCCACCTTTTAACCACTTTCATAGCACTCAAGTGCTTACTAGAAAAATTTCCCCCTTTTTTATCGCGTATGCCCGATAAAATCCATTTTCTGATAATCAAACTTTACATCTCTTTAAACTTATCGATTTGGCTCCACAACAAACCAAAAATGCATCTCATGAATAAATGACAAGGAAACAGAGAGAGAAGAATGAAGAATGGTTCATATTTACATTCTTTGGAGCTTTGGTTTCGTTAATGGCGTCAAAAACCAGATGAGTGCATTTTGGCCACTCTTTCCCTTTGTCAGCTTTGAAATTGGACCCTACGTGTGGCAAGCTCCAAGCAACGATGGGCCTAGGGAAAAAATCCTCATTTTAAGACATTTGGGAGAAAAAGTGACAATTTCTCATTTTGCTTCACCCCTAGTCCGCATCCCCACCAAAGGTCAGACACGTGGCACACCCTGATTGGAAATGGGGTCGTGGCTCAACTTCTCATTTTTCTCCATTTGGTCCGATGTGATTTTTTTTAACATGAACACGTGGCACACCCTGATTGGAAATGGGGTTGTGCTTCTGCTTTTATACTTTATCTATTTTGAAAAGGGAAAAAAATCCAACCTTTCCCTTGAAATTCCATTCCTCCACCATTGAATTTTCAATGTAGGCCACATGTCCCTTTCTGATTCACTGTGGGCCTCAACTCAGAATTTATCCCTTCGCATGAGCAAGGCCACGGGTCATTTTGGAACTTTTCACCCTTTGTGGAAACAAAGCTAAAATTCCTAAACTCCTCCATCAGCCGGCATATTGTCCTGATTTTATTCTGCAACACTTGGCATCACTTGAATGGTTGTGGGGATGTGCTTCACTTTTATACTTACTATTTTGAAAAGGGGAAAAATTCCAACTTTTCCCCTGAAATTCCATGCCTTTGCCGTTGACTTTTCTGGCCATGTGTCCCTTTTTGATTCGTTGCAAGCCTTAACTCAGAATTTATCCCTTCGCATGAGTGGGGCCACGGGTCATTTTGAAATTTTTCGGTGGAAACAAAGCTAAAATTCTTAAAGTCCTCTGCTGGCCTGATGTCCTGATTTCATTCTTCAACACATGACATCACCTGATTGGCTGCAGGGATGTGCTTCACTTTTATACTTTATCTATTTTTAAAAGGGGAAAAATTCCAACCTTTTCCCCCAAAATTCCATGCCTCCACCATTGACTTTTCAATGTAGGCCACGTGTCCCTTTCCTGATTCATTGTGGGCTTCAACTCAGAATTTATCCCTTTTGCATGAGTGGGGCCGTGGGTCATTTTAGAAGCTTTTCACCCTTTTGCCTTTCACCATAATGTCTTAGAGAATAAAATGGATCCATCACCCTGAACTTCCACCAAAACTACTCCAGCCAATCAGGGACCCATGGGGATGCCAGGGAAAATCTGACATTTTTTCCAAAATCACCAAAAGTGATAAGTTCAAAAATAAACCCCATCTAGCCGCATCCAATGAGAATAAAAATGCATAGCTTCACCTTCTGATAAAGAATTTGATGGGGAAAAGAACGTAGAAAATTTCAGAGAATGGGAAAACACCATTTTTGCACCCGATGAATATTTTCTTTCTGCACAAGGTTAATATGCAAAGAATGCAGGTTTTCGCATCCTTCAAATGTATAAAAGAAGATCATAAACCCCCTCCCATCCATGAGAAATAGATAGAACGTTATAATGGCCGTAGACTTAGGAAATCCATAAAACATCGTGGGAGGATCAAAATGAGCACTTGGGGGGCTTGAAACATGAATTCCTCTTTGTTACCACTGAGAAAAAATATGCAGGTAACTAAAACAGAGGTAATCTCTACGTTAACATGAGCTCAACCACTACCTTGGACATAATCCTCTCCCATAATGTGATCTAGAACATTCTTCACTGAACCTGAGCCTATGTGCAAAAATTTTCGTAGTCTGACAAAGGTGATGGGGCCATAGAAGGACATCTCTCTCAAATACCCCATGTGAAAAATCCTGGGAAATAGAGGAATCACCATGGAAACTTTTCTAATAAAAAATGTCCCTAGCACATGAAAATAAAATACTAAAATGAAATGTTGAAGAGAAGGGTGAGGAAGATCTTAAAAATATTTCTTTGCATGAGTAAGATCTTATTGATTAAATGGAATTGAAATTTCCTCATTCCTTGTAATGATGGCTAAAATTGGGCCATTTTGGCTATATCATTAGCAAGTAAGGCTTCTTCCTTTTGCATCACCCCAAAGTTGGCAAGGTAATCCACTGTTGACATTTGCTTCTGGTAAATACTGTGAACAATCCTCCATGTGTCCACCTTTTCCAGCCAAAAAAATAGACATTTGAAATATAATAATCCAAAAAAAAATGGGAGGCCTTACTATTTTTGATTGCCTAAATTATAACTCGAAGAGTACCCTTCTATAAGGAGACGAGAGCATCCACGCTCCACTACCTGTTTTTCACCCCAAAAGAGAAGTGCTTGAGATTCTTATTGGTTGTAAGATCCTTCTTGAAGGTGATATGATCTAATGCATTGATTAAATCTCCCAACTCTCGGGGTTTCCCTTATAATCCCCATCGAAATTAACCTTGCAAAAATTAGGGGGTGGAGAAAACTTGGCTTCCTTCCTCTGAAGATATTTTTTCCCATTTGGATTTACTAATCTTAAGAATATCCCTCGGCCTAGCAAGCTTGAGGAGGGGCAAAGCCTTCATGATAGAGGCATCTCTGCTTGAGAAAGATGTTAGATTTATGCAACTGGAGATAATGTTCTCTGAGATGGAAACTTCCAGTTTTCTGATTACCTCTTGGACATCTAAAGAGACATCCCTAAAAAGGTAAATATTCTTCTCCCACTAAATGTTCCATAGTAGAAGCATGGGACTGCAGAGCCAAATGGAACCGAGAGATTGACATTTTCCTAGAATTGGCCAGGATTTGAGGACACTTTTAATGGTAACCCCTGAAACCCAAGACAGATAAAATTTCATGCACAACCATAGCTAACACTGAGAGGAGAAAGAGAAGTGAAGCAATAAATTATCTATATCCTCCTGCTCATTTTCACATAGCAAGCATCGAGAAGGCCCTTGATATCCCAATTTTCTCCTTCTAACCTAAGTGAGAATGTTTTCTTTATATACGATCTGGAAAAAGTCTCCAAATTTGGGGAGAAGATTTACATTCCAACATTTGGACAAAGAAATTATGCCCATGCGTTCCTGATGAAGAAGAAAATCATAACCCGCTTTATCTATGTACTTCCCAGTCTTATTCCCCAGCCAAAGGACCTAATCATCTTTATGTGTAAAAATGACTTTCCACTTTTTGAGGATGCTTGTGAGAAGAGCCTTAGTAGCTTAAGGGACTTCAAAGGTTTCCACCTCCCAAGTGAGAGAGGGGGATTCGTATGAACATCGAAACCCATAATCAGATACTGAATTTCCGCAAACATTCTTCATGGCTTCTTTGATTAACTCTAGGCCAGGGGTCTCCTGAAGGGCCGGATGGACATTCCAGAAATCCTCCCATAACTTGGTAAAGACACCATTACCAATTTTCCAAGAAGTGAGGGAAGAGAAGATGTGTCTGTAGGAAAAAAATAAGTTCCACATATGCGACCCTTTTGGAATCTCTTGACTTGTGATGATGCCCTCGGGTTTGCCATTAGAAATATATTTTCCAATCAGGTTGGAATTGAGAAGACTAGAGGGGTTGGATATAAGATTCCATATATTCTTAGATCATAGTGTAATGTTTTGAAGGCACATGTACAAAATTTTAGCACCCCCAAAGCCTTCAATAGCTTGAAATATACGCACTTAATAAGGTGATTTTTTTTCATCACCGGTCCCTTGTCATAAGAAATATTTGAGCATTTTCTAAATTTTTAAAAGAACCATTTTAGGTATTTTCAGGAATGATAACATATAAATTGGGAGAGAAAAATGCACAAAATTTATTAACTGAATCCTACCCACAAAGGTAAGCCATTTGCCTTTCCATGATGATAGCTTATGGGAAAATGAGGACAAAAGAGATTTCCATAGAGAAGCCCACCCTGCTTCTGAAAAAAGAGGAATGCCAAGGTATATTTGTGGGAGATAACCCATAGAGAAACCAAAGATACACTTGACCCACCTTTGAAGCCTGAGGGAAGTATTAAAAAATAAAATCAAAGACTTAGGAAGATTGATCACCTGTCCTATGGCTTTGGAATATGTATCTAGGATGCTTCAAAAATCTCTAGCCTCCATTACAGAAGCTTCTCTGAACAAGAAGGTGTCGTCAGAAAACTACTGATGAGAGAATGAAATGACTCCATCAGCTATTGAAATACCATTTAGGTATCTCTCTAATAGTGTAAGATATAGCTCTACTCAATGTGTCTGTGACGAGAATGAATAGATAAGAGGATAAAGGGTCCCCTTGAGGGATCCATTTGTTGCTGAAAAAATGACCTTCCTTCGAACCATTGACCAGAATAGAAAAAACTAGAAAAAAGATACAGTTGAAAATCCAACTACAGAAGGCAGGATTGAAACCATCTTTACCATTACTTGAATAAGGAAGTGCCAATTCATTCTGTTGTAGGCCTTTCTGAAATCCAACTTAAGTAGCATCCCTAGAAGAAGGCTTGAAGAAAGAGAGTGCATTAACTCATGGGATACAATGAAACCATCAAATATTGAGTGCCTAGGGAGAAATCTCATCTGTTCTTGAGATTTAAAAGATGTCAGGAGAGGACTAAGCATGAGGGAGTTTCCTGTGGAAATTATTTTATAAGCTATGTTATAGAGGGAGATAGAAAGAAAATCCTCCAAAGATTCGGATGGTGATTTCTTAGGGAACATACAGATGAAAGTATGATTCAAAACCCCTAAGATCTTCCTTGTCTTCATATACTCCTTTACTTCTTCCTACACATCTTGAAAAATAGTTTCCTAAAAGTCTTGGAAGAAGGATGTTGGAAAACCACCATGCCCATGGGCCTTATACCATTCCATAGAAAAAAACCATTGACTCGATTTCTTCCAAAGAAAAAAATCCAGAAGATGATTGTTTTATGATTCATCAACTAATTCAAGCACAAATGACAACAAATAATTTTATGCCTCCTGATGGGAGAAAGTGTCACTTTCTCACAGATTAGAGAAGAAAAAGAATGAGGCTTCCTTAATGTGATTATGATTCGTCACCTAGTCACAATTGGAAATTTTTATCTTGGAAATATAGTTGGAGTTTCTTCTAGCCTTCAAAGAGGAATGGAATAATTTTGTGTTTCGGTCCCATTCCTTTAACTAGGTTTCTTTGGATTTATTCTTCTAGTATATTTATTCCCTTAGAAGAAGCTCCCCTAATTTTACCAGAAAGGACTTTTCTTTCATGAATTATACTTGGCCCATCCCCGATCTAAAAACTTATTCATTCAACTCTTTTGAGCTCCAATTTAACCATAAGATTTTCCAAGAAGATATTATTGAAATGAATCTTGTTACAACTCAATAGGTTACTTTTCAACTTTGCAAGATTTTTGGAAAGAATAAACATCTTGGTGCCTTTGATATGAAAAGTGGAACACAATTCCTTAACCAATACAAAAAGGGAGGGATCCCTTAACCACATGAGCTCGAATTTGAAGGGGGGTTTTCTAGGAGGCCTGCCAAAGGAGAGAAGAAGAGAGATGGGATAATGATCAGAATCAGAGATGGGAAGAACTGTACTTTCTAAGATGATGTTTTATTGGAGCCACTCCTCGTTAGAAATAAATCTATCTAGTCTCTCTACAATTCTGATGAATCCAAGCCTTATGTTAGACCATGTGAACAGCCCCTGCTTAGGCTCTATATACACCAAAGTAACATTTTTGATAAATGAGTAGAAATATTTTTAAGGTTAGGGGTTCCTTGAATTACCACCAACCTTATCACAGTTAGAGGAGATTACATTAAAGTCCCCTACAATGAGAATGTGACCATATTTAAAGCTTACCATATCTCTTTATAGAGCTTGCCAAAGATTCCTTTTGCACAAATGAAAACTTAAATTAGAATGGAGAACTCGGTCTCAAAATCATTGATAGTGTTGAATATCTTTAATATGGGAGACATACACTTTATGGGAATGCAAAAAAACCTAAACTACGAGAAGCTCCTTCAGAATCTACAAAAAGACCCTACCATCCTCTTACTTTTGTCAACCCACTGAATTCAATTTCCTCTTTTCTCATTTTTGTCTCCTACAACAAACATATGACTAATTATTGCTCAATAATACAACGCTTAACAAAGCGTTGCTTGCTAGGGGTGTTAAGGCCCCTAATATTCCAAGATAAGATCTTCATTGGTCCTACAGGAGGGATGAACCCTCCCTAATTAATTTTTGGAAAAAAGAACTAATGTGACCTTGCTTAATTTATCAATATTTTTATTGATCTTGGCCTCATTTCTTGGCCTACCCAAGGGCGATGAGGATCCAACATTGGGAACAGTAGAAAGACTAGGGGTCTTTGCAAGGGAGCTGGTAACCACATGAATTGAAAGAAATTTTTCTCCATTTTCTTCTACAATGGTGTCCTCCTCATCAGGATAAGAGTGTGAAGTGGATTGTGCTTCCTTTTCTTGCACCCATTTTTCCAAATCCTCCATGGTATCACCATGACCCACTTTAACACCAGATTTAATATGACAAAGGAGCTGTAAATATTCTTCCATGATCTCAAAAACATCTCTAAACATGGTCTGCAGAGACTGAGAGGGGCCATCTACAGAGGAAGGATGATGAGCATCGACAAAAACATAAGGGTTCCCAGGAGATCAAGATTGCAAAGAAGACTTGGGAATCCACTTATAACTGAGAGCTTTCAAGGAGGCTTGTCAATCAGGATACACATGATTAGAAAGACCACACTTGAAACACTTCTAGGATAATCTTTCATATTCCACTACTCGAATCCAAGTGGAAAGTGAAATCTGAATCGAAATTGACTCAAGAAGAATCCTAAAGGGGTCATAGGAGATACATACCTTGGAAAAGGTGTCCAAAGATCCCTCCAAAGTTCTAGAGTCAATCTAGATAACCTTACCCAAGATAATTAAAATATGGAAATAATTTTTGGATTCTAATATTCAACCGACAAAGCGTAGAGGTGCACCCATATTTGTTGAAGCTCTTCTTCAACTGAGGCCGGGTAGAAGTTGGGGGACTAGAGATGGAGGAAGATGATCTATTTTAGTAGGAAATTGTTCCTTCTTTTAATAAATTCATCTTGAAGTGCTTTGCCATGAAATAGAAACCTTTGGCCAAAAATCGGATTAGCGGGCCTTTCCCCAAAAGATTTTCACACCAAGCAGTAATCTCACCTATGGATAGCCATTTCCCTACAAACTTGGCTATCACCACTCTACTCTTGAAGAGATTTATTTTTCCTTCTAACCTATCTTCTTCCTCAAGCACCACCTTTCCATATTGAGCTAGAGAATAAGAGAAACACCCCTCCTTATCTATTTTTTGCAACCACCCAGGCCTCACACAAAGAAGGATGAGACAAAGAAGGGGCATCATCCGTGAAAGATGAGACAAGCTAAACCCCAAGCCTTGGGAAAGGAAAAGAGTTGCAACCAATTCCAAACCCATGTGAATGCTTATAGAGGTGAAGGGAAATTAGGGCTTCCAAAAAGGAGGAGGTCATGGATAACTAATTCTACTTTGAAAATGCCTCCACTGAAGATTTAAAATTTTGGTGGGAAAAAGGTTGAAAAGAGACCTCTTGTCACCCTAATGGATTCCATTTGGAATAGCTATGCCAATCGATGGGGATGGAATCAGCCCGATGATATGATAGCCAAGTGTCAATTCTTTTCTAAAAACCAAGTCCCGTTACGTCTTCCACTCACCCATTTGTCCTTGAAAATATCAGTCATCTTTACTTATGCTACCTTCACCAGACCCAAAACCCTCGATGCCTTTACTCCCACCTTTACACTTTTCATGAAATTCAATTCTTTTTCTCCTCTCACACTCCATATCTTACTCACATAATTCACCATTTCCATAAATATGTGATTTTTTGAATTTTTGCAAGTTGTTGAAAAATTTGAAATACAATCACAAAGAAATATAAACGAGTTTTAACACAAAACAACAAGATATATACACACCATGGATTATTTAATAAACCATGAGGAAAACACAAAAAATGAAAAAAAGAAAGCAAGTCATACAAAGCAACCGAATATGAAGAGGAATTAACTCACACCAAAGTTATATATGAATTAAGATGCTAGAAATTCAGCCTTAATTGGTCTATATTCACAACATTATTCCAAAGACATAGATCATGAACTAATATAATCAATTAAACAACATATTAATCTAGAAGCATACAAGACAACATGTTATATGTTATATATATAAGTAATAACCAAGGTTAATTGCAAATAAGAAAACAAACAAGGAGTATTGATGTCAAGCTAACTAGTAAGCAACAATATAACATAATTCACAATAATAATGTCCGAAGACACCCCTAATGTGTTCCATGGTGAAGAGATAGATAAATTTCAATTGCCCCTAGGCAATAGCCTAGAATACGAGAGGATTGGATTAGGCTAAAGAGTAGAGTTATACTTAGATACAAGATACTCTTTTCAGATCCCATTAAAGTGTGGTCTGTATGAGGCCAAAGCCGAATGTGCCCCCAAGAAAATTTAAATTGTGGAGGGTGACATGATTGATTGGAAGAATGTAAATGATTTGAGATAATTTTATATTGTTTTTGGATTTTTTGAAACATATTTGAATGTTTTTTATATTATGCAATACATATTTGAATGTTTTTGGTATTTTGTGAAACATATTTGAATTGTTTTGGTATTTCATGATTTTTACCACATGCCAAAGAAGAGGAAAAAAAGAGTTCCCAAACCATAACCAACATGTCATACACGAACAAGGTGAATGAAAGCATGATAGAAGGCAAACAAAAGTGGTAGACCCTAGGTATGATGACCTGACAAGGAGAACACATGAAACAAGGTGGGGGGGAATAATAGAAGCAGGAGACCTGAGGAAATGGTGAATCAACCAAGTGTGTTGATATGCCCCCAACACAAGGGTTTCTCTTTATAGGCTCAAGAGTAGAAATGTTTTAGATGAATGGAATTCATAGGCTCTTTCAACACTTTTCCATCATATGTGGATAATTTGTATGCTCCAGATCCAAACTTTGTAGTGATGACATAAGGACCGAACCAATTAGGATCGAACTTTCCTTGTTTTTCACGTGAATTGGCTGTGTTATTCTAATTTTATTTTAGGACCATGTCACCAATATCAAACTTTTGTTGTTTAATTTTATGATTATAGTTACGGCGCAACCGATTCTGGTGCACTTGTAGATGATCCAAGGCACGTATATGTATTTCATATAAAATATTGAGCTCTGCAAGGTGTTCACGACAGTAATCCTCTTCATGCACAAGTATTAGAGGGAGACTTAAAGTGAAGGGATATTGAATTAGATGGGTAATATGGATTCAAAACCATATATGAGGGAAAATGGGTAGCTCCTGTTAGAGTTCGAAAAGAAGTGTGGTAAGCCCATAGGGTGGGATACAATTGTGTATGCTAGTTATGTTTGTGTTTATCAATTGTATTCCCCAAAATGGATTTTATGGTCTTTTTAGAAGCCTCAGACTGGTCGTTGGATTGTGGATAGTATGGTGTAGCCCATTTGAGTTGGATATGGTATTTTTTGGCTAATTCTTGACATGCTTATTCTTGAAGGAGCCACCATTGTTGGTGACAATGGAGGTGGGAATCCCACAAAAAATGATTTGGTTGAAAATGAACTTAGAAATATTGCACCTAGAAACATAGGTAAGAGGCATAGCCTCAACCCACTTAGTAAAATACTCTGTGGTAGTTATAATGAAGGTATGGTCATTGGAAGATGTGAGCTTTATTTTTCTGATTAGATCAAGCCCCCATTTAGAAAATGGCCATGGTGAGGTGATAGGTTGTAAGGCCTAGGAAGGTGCATTCATGAGGTTACCATGCTTTTGACACACTTCACATTTATTTCCATAGTTTCATGTGTATGTTTCCTTTGTAGGATAGTAGTATCCAACATGTAAGATCTTCTTTGCAAGGACCATGCCACTAGTGTGTACACCACAAATACCTGAATGTACTTCACTTACATTTGATTAGCATATTATTAATTGAGATACCTTAAGAGAGTCCCATCATATCCTATTTGTTATAAGGTATTTTTGAGGATAGTGTAGCGCAAGGCACATTGTACTAAGGCTCTTTTTTTTGGTGGAGGTCATGTTTAAAGGATAAGATTTAGTTTTAATCAAGGTGTATACATCATGATACTAGGGGTGATTAGGACTAACAATCTCACAAACCATGGTGGACTCTGGCAATTTGTATGCAGGTGCCAAAATATGTTCAATGGGGAATTTACTATGAGTTTGATTAGTGTCAAATTCAAGAAGGGATGCAATAGTTGCCATGAAATCTGCTACTTTTTTTACACACGAGGAACTTGTTTGAAAGTGATAATTTGGAAATACCCTTTGAGACCATCAAACATGCGTTTTTATGGTAAAATATTTTCATCCTTGACTTGAAAGGAACCATTGAATTGGTTTATAATGAGATGATATTCTCTAAAGAATGGCAATTCTTGTAACCGTTAGGAGATAACAAATCCTAATCATGCTATGAGTTCTTCATACTCAGTTATGTTTTTGGTACAAGGGAAGATGATGAGGTTAGATTTAGGAATCAGATCTTGGCTAGGTATATGCAATACGATTCTAGCTCCTGAACCATGGATGTTATAAGATCCATCAAAGAATAAAGTCAGGACTGCTTATATGTATAACACATCTTCATCTAGAAATTCAAATTTTAACGATTATGAACCTGGAAGTGGTGCTGTGGCCAGTTAATTTTATAGTACTTGGCATTTTTATATCCTTCTGATTGATAAATTCAATTTCAAATTCACTGAGGAGTGCAATCCAGTTGGACATCCATCTCTTTATTACTGGTCTTGAAATTACGTATGTGAGAGGGGCGACCTTGGTAATTAATTTGGTTATATGATTTAACAAGTAATGTTGTAACTTTCCATAAGTATAAGTGACTGCCAATCAATATTTCTCAATATGTGAGTACTTAGTCTCATGCTCAAGGAGAGTTCTACTGAGGCAATACACAACTTGTTCTTGTCCCTTGTTGTTGTGTTGTGCTAATAATTCCCTAATGACATGTTCAGTTGCTGAAATGTATAATAACATATGATTTTACTGGATGGGTGGCATGAACACCAGTGGAGAGGAAAAATATTATATCAACTTGGTGAAAGAATATTGACATTCTTGTGTCCACTTTAATCAAACATGCTTCTTAAGCAGTTCGTTGAAATAATGGCATTTATCCACAAGTTGAGAGATGAAACGCCGAATAGACTGTATTTTACCCTACAATCCATATAGCTTTCTAAGATTCTATAGAGGTGGAATATCCTATATAGATTTTAATTTTGTAGGGTCCACTTTGATTCCCCTTCTTGAGATGATGAATCCCATAATTTTTCTCAAAGTCACACCAAAGACATAGCTTTTTGGATTAAGGAGAACCTTGTATTCCCTTAATCGCTCAAAGATACACCTAAGAATGACTAGATGATCCACTATGGTATTTGATTTACAAATAATATCATCAACATAGTCCTCCATTATGTTGTGAAGAAGTTTGTGGAAAATAACAATCATTACATATTGATAAGTTGCGCCAGCATTCTTAAGGCCAAAAGGAATGACCTTGTAACAAAATGTCCCCCATGGGGTTGTGAAAGTTGTCTTATACTGGTCTTCTTAATTTGGATTTGGTTATATTCTGATAAACTGTAAATAAGGGATAACATCTCATGGCCTGTAATAGAATTGATAATCATGTCAATGTTGGGTAGAGGAAAATCATCCTTAGGACATGACTTATTGATGTCTCAAAAATTTTTACAAATTAAAACCACAGGGGTCTTCTTTACAATCACGAACATATTTTATATCCACTATGACTAGTTAATAGACTAAATAAATTATGCATTGAGCAATTTCTGTAGTTCGGCCTTAACAAGCATTGGAAATTTGGGATGCATCTTATGAAATGCTTTCTTGACAGGATCAGCATCAGGGTGCACCACAAGGTGATGAGTCACAAGAGAGGGGTCAAGTCCCATAATATATTTGTAGGACCAAGAAAATACATCTTGAAATTTTATCAGAAACACTATGAAGGCCTTGATATCAATATCTGAGAGACTAGCACCGAGTTGGAGCAATTTGGGTTGGTCTTCTATACCGATATTGAAAGTGGTTATTTCCTCCCCCAACAACTTAGAAGTGTCATTTTCTTGAAAATACGCTGATGGTTTATGTAAGTCATTAGATAGTTCTAGATCTGAATCTCATCTCTCTAGCACCTCTAAAAGGTTTTCACTAGGAGATGCGTCCTATTCTTTCTTTTTCTTTTTCATTTTTTATTTTCTCGTATAGTGCCTCAAAACAAATTTCTCTATGCAAGATATGATTTTTTATTTTTCTTATTTTAACTAAATTTTATTTTGGACTGGAGATTTCAAATTGCTCACCAAAATAATCAGTAGCATAAAGTTTAATATTGAAACCCTTCTTGTGATCCACAAAGGGGAAACGGTCTCAATCCCTAAGGAAATTCCTTGATGGCATCATTATTTTGAAAGAGGTCTATGTAAACATGAAATTGTTGGTCTTGATTAATGAGTGAAGGGTAGAAAATGTCAAGGGTGTGGATGGATATATGTTCAAGATAGAAGGTAGTTTCTGTAAGGCTCTCAAAGAGGCTATGTGTGGAACTGGTCTCAACTATGGAGTCTAAGTCCTCATCACTAGTTAATACATTGAATACTACGAACCTCTTCTCAAATGTTACAGATCCTAAACCATGCATGTAGAGATTAGGTTCAAGAGTGCCTTTCCCTTGTGGACTAAGTCCTCTGTTGTTTAAAATTCATATGTTTCATCATTCTATGGGCCTTGGTGTAGTCAGTGGATTCATAGCATTCAACCATCCGATCCTCCTATAACCAAGATTCGTCAGAGCCTTGCATGTGTTCATCTCCTAAATATCCACATTGTCTCCAAAGTTAAGTTCCTAAGGAGTAAACTGGAGGTTATCATATGTGGGGAGTGTTAAGGCATCCATAACTGCATAGCAATAATGGAAGCTAACTAACATTAAATGCACTTTCAAGTGTGTATTCATTGGGAACTTTGTGAGAGAATTTTATCTTAAGTGATGGTTTATATGTAGATTCCTTTGAAGAAGGCATGGAGGCATGGGAGGGAACCAAAAATTTAGGATCAACACAGTTATTAGTGACTGGGATAACGTGAGGTTCAAAAGATCCAGCAACAGATGGATAGTAATTTGTATTTCTATACTTTTCTTCAAAAACTTGCAATACTCAAAGGGTTTGGCATCACCAAGTAAGGTGAACACTTTTCCATTATGAGGGAAGTTTATAAAATTAAGGAAGGTGGAAGGAACAAATTGCATCATGATTCATGTGTATCCAAGATCTACCCAAAAGGAGGTTATATGATGTTTCTATATTCACAACATGATAAATAATGTCAAGGAGTTTAGGCCCCACTTGTATAGGAAGTGCGATAGTACCAAAGGATTTTCACTTAGTATTTGCATAATCGTGAATGGTAATTATGCCGGAGGTGTGGCTTATATGGACTTGATCTCCAACGACGACGCTCACGAGCTTGAGGATCTTGTCACCATGCCACCTCCACTGACCTGCTATCAGCTTGCATGCGTTTCGCTTTTAACCTGTTAGTAAGCTGCTTTTCATGCTAGGCTCGTGCTTGACCTGGCTGTTGCTGACGGCACATTCTGCTTACTACACACAAACCTTCTCAAGATTACATATCTTCAATTATTGCAAGCCTGTATTTTCTTGAGCATGGTTTTACGAGGGTGCAGTGTTTTGATAGATGTCCATAAAGAGTTTGACCAAGTGAAAGAACGAGACAGTTTCTCATGGAAGACAATTATTGCAGCATACAGAAGACATGGTTATTCTCACAAGGCAGTCACATTGTTTCACCATATGCAACAAACAGGTCTTCAACCCGATCAGTTTACATTTGCGAACATACTCTCAACCTGTGCCAAAATGGGAGCTTTAGAACAGGGTATGGACATCCATCAAAGCATAAAGGATAGAGGAATTTTGT
Source organism: Taxus chinensis (assembly GCA_019776745.2). Classification (NCBI taxonomy): domain Eukaryota; kingdom Viridiplantae; phylum Streptophyta; class Pinopsida; order Cupressales; family Taxaceae; genus Taxus; species Taxus chinensis. Next base: position 921,130,699 of record CM034147.1, on the reverse strand, counting down.
CAGATGTGGTTGCAAATTTCTTGGTAGACATGTATGTAAAATGTGGAACCGTAGACAAGGCACATGAACTGTTTGACAAAATGCCTCAAAAAAAAGTGGTATCGTGGACAGTAATGATTGTAGGATATGCCCAAAATGGATTTGTTGAAAATGTGTTATAATTACTTAGAAACATTCATGCAACTGCAATTGGCAGATGTAAAGCCAAATTCCACAACCTTTGTTAGCATCCTCCCTTCCTGTAAAAAAATGGGAGTTTTGGAACAGGGTATGGACATCTATCAAAGCATAATGGATAGAGGAATTTAGACTGCTATAGTTGCAACTGCCTGGTAGACATGTATGCAAAATGTGGAATGGAATATCTCAGGATTTCTGGTTATTTTGTTCTAATTCATTTGGTTTTGTCTCGGAACATGATCATATTTACCAATGGAAAAATGAGTTTTATTCAGTCTTAAAACTGTAGATTTGGACCATTTGGGAAATTAATAATTTGAGGCTATGTCCTGGCACCTCACATTGTGTAGAGGATCTGTACTCTGGTTTTAGGTTACCTTGTCAAGGAGTATGGCATCAGATATTGCATGTTGTACTAGTGTCGAAGAATTGACGGGTTCTATAGATCCTCCCCATTTTTTTGATCCAAATTCAGAAGGCCATGAGCTAAAAAATTATATGTGCGCAATAGTGAAATCATTGGTGGATGTTGTCAGCAGTGTCCATGAACTGCTAGAATGTTTCACCAAACGAGTTTTTAACAACGTCTTGATCACATTAGACCAGAGAAAATTTGATAGAATACACACATCAAGACCCTGATTTTATACATAGACTTGTAATCAAAATTTTGGTCTTTATGACCTTTGGTTGATGATTCAAAATTCCAACCATGGCCATCACCTTTAGCTTTCATCTCTTGTTTCGATGCCTACAATCAACCTTACCCAATATTTGAATCATTAGGCTTGCTTTCTTCTAACACTACTGTTGAATTCTTTCACTATTCTTTGGTTAAACACTATCACCATTTATTCATGAATGAGATTCTTTAACTAAACTTATTGTTTCTAGAGATTTCATTATGCCCATTCTTCCTTGTAGCCTCTTCTTGACAGTGTTAAAACTATTACGACTATTAAGAGACTGTATTGTCAGCTTTATACTCAATATCTTAAGCAATCAATGGATATTCTTGATCTGACCTGTTAGTCAATTGGTTCCCAATCTATTCAACTTCATCTATGGTTCTTGACTCAAGTAGTGGTTATCACAATTTCTTAACATGGGAATTCAATGAAAACACTCATTGAGATGACCTGATACAGTATTAGAGGACCATCTTTATCCTTTCTAATAAGATCTCTTGTTCCTTCCTTATACCCTGTCCTGCCCTTTTGTGTTATTTCAGTCTACAAAATTCCATTAGCCAATTCCTTATAACTTCTACCCATCTCACACTTGTAGATGATCAATTAGGCCTATCAAATTACAGTCTTAATTATGAAAATTTCTGTCAATTAGATTTTTTGAGTGCAAAACCCAATGACCCTTAGACTTTTTGCAACTCAAGGGACATCGCCTATAGATGTTTTCTTGAAAATTTTAGGGGAAATAATAGGAGACTGTTTCTCCATTATTAGATGCAAGTTACAACTTTATTTTGACTTTCTAGATTACTCATAAGCTAAAACTACTTAGCACATGTCCTCTAACACCTCATTACCTTTTCCACTTGCTTAAAACTTAAGTTTCATAAGTGTTTTTCTTCCATATCAGTCTTTTATCATTGTATCAAATAGAAAGATTGGGCAAACTACTGAAGACTTTTACAAAAAAAAATTTCCTCAAATTTACCACGCATTGGGGAACCTGTCACTATCATTGGCGAAAGAGGATAGGTGGTAAGAAGGCCAAAGTGGTGGATGACATTATCTGTTTCTCCCTCACTAACAAATGATTATGGCGCTTGTGTGTTAGGTATGCCCCCCTTGTGATTATTACTAAAAATACAATGAAAAAATGGCACTAGGGTAATGGCCACTCATGGAGGTAATCTTCAGATGACTTAAACACACCCTCCACAAAAATTAATAGTCATTTTTTTAAAACTTACAGAATGGACATAAATATGCACAACTTTGGAAAAGGATTGAGGGAAAAGATATGAGGTCATAATAAATTTATTCATGATTTCGAAAAGGAGTGAGGGAAAAGATCAACGCTATATGATAAGGAAACAGACATTGGCATGAATTGGCCGAGAAATAGGAGAATACATTAACCTTCTTCATTTTTTCACGAGGTCTTAAATTTGGCCATGCTTCCAAAATAGTATTGAGTTTATGCAAGAGTTGTGCCACTAATGAAGATAACTTGCAGTGAAAAGGCACTCTTACACAAGATACATTGGAGGAAATAATATTCTATAATTATTAAAGTTAGTAGTTGTTACAAACTTTTGGGGACAACTGCTTGTCATTTCTTAATAATTCAAATTTAGAAATCTCATGTAATTTATGAAGTGCAGGAGAGAAGATACACTTTATTTTTTGAGGTAATTTGTGACAAGATACCTTGCTTGCATTGAAGGGTCCAAAACAAGCTATGAGAAAGGAATTTGATTCATATACCATCGGTCAAAACACAACTAACAGTTAAAGAGCTGCTGATAAATTGGGAACATTAAGAATACTGGATGTGACTGAGATACAATGGATATTCTCTTTTTCCTAGAATGTACAAGATCTTAAACAATTTGCTATCTGTTTAAACATAGGCATTTTAAAAACTACAATCTACAGATCCATGTGGAAAATAGAGGATGTTGAGATCTGTATGTCAGAAATTTGTGACAAAGTTAATTGAAACATTAAGTTTATAATGAATGGGTGTCTGATTTAATGTAGAACAAGTTAGATTATTCATTTGCAATTTTCTTAAAATGTATTTGGAGCATCAATGAGCAAGAGTTGAATGGATTCAATATTAATTGGATGAAGATGAAATATCTTAGCAAATTGGAAACATAATGACTCAAATTCATCTTATTTGATTTGTATCAAGCTCTTTTATGGATATGTATCACATATAGAATGCTCATTTATGTGTTACATATGTAGAAAAATTAAGATCCTTCAAAAGCCTAGCTTCAAACAGAAAATGCATTTTACAAAGCAGTTGTGTGTGTCTAGTTATCACCATCCTAATATAACTCTTTGTGGGATCAAAAGTTGAAAATAAACCAAATGTTTATACTGATAAAATGTCCTTCCCTCTTGAAATAATTGCGTTCGTGTTAGTTTGGATCCAACAGTTACAGGAGAGTACAGAATGTTAAATGTGTGAAACCTATGCAGCGTTTACATAGCCATTGTTGTGCAACAATATAGACATCAGTAAATCATAGGATGCTGAAGTGTTGACGAGTTGCAATCCATATGTTGATATCTGTCAAGGAAATATTTCCAGCAAATCATAAATCATGGAAAGATGCTACATTCTAGGGAAAAGCCAATACTTGCAAGTGCGGATCTTGACTAGTTGTGCTTACATAGCTTTTATACTGAATGTATTTTCTTTTTCAGGTAACTCACGGCGTAATCTTGCTCCCCTCGGAGCGACCACTAGTAATATTGATATCTAAATCAATCTCTGTATGACCAAGAAATCATAGAATTTTCATAAAGTAGATGTTTAAGGATGCTCCATTATCTACAAGAACTCTTTTTAACTTATGGTTTGTTATATAGGATTCGATATACAAAGATTCATTGTTATGAAGATTGGGGTTCAAAATATCCTATGGACAGAAATAAAAAATAGGAATTTCAAGTGACAGTGGGACAATCATTGCTTCAAACTGAACATTAATATTTAGAGGAACACATGCCTTGTGAAGAGCATGAGTAAGGATGTCCTCCAAGGTAGGAGACGCTTTTAACAACTCCATTACAGATGGATGTGCATACGAAGTGGTCACTAAATACTTTGAGTAGAATTCATACTAACTAGAGAGTAGAATATTTGGTAGTGAAAGTTGACTTCTAGTTTGAGGAAGCAATTGTGGGGTTAAATACTTGAGGCTCTGTAGAGGATGATATAGATGGTTGTTTTTCTGTGGGAACCCAAATTTTCTTATGACGTGTGTGTCCACAACGTTATATAGGAGGTTTTAATTTTATGGTGGTGATAATGAGAGGAACTTCCTTAATAAATGAAATAATTGAATTGTAATCAACATTATTAGAGGAGTTTACTCTGTTATCTGCATTTTTTATTTTCAGTACCAAGTTTAGGAAATGAGATTTGAAAAACACCTTGAGATTGTTCATTTGGTGTTTTTCTCGATAAATTTTATCAAAAGTAATGTCATCGTCCGTCAATTATGATCTAGTATGAAAATGTACAGATTCATACGCATTAATTTGTTTGGTGACCATCAATGTGATGAAATTCACAATAAGTGTCGGATTTTGTACCATAGTGGTTTTAGGTTCTCCTTCAACCCAAGGATCTTGTAATGGGATAGGTCACCATGTTAGCATTGACAAGTTGTCGTAGGAAATTTAAGATAGGTTCTCCTAAAGGAGAGAAATGAACGTTATGTAGTAATCACAAGAAGAGGAAGACTCTTTAGCTTGAAACAATAATGAGAGGTTGTTTGGATTTATTAGGATTTAGGTCTGATTATTTTGAGACATTATGTGCACATTTTGGTTAGTCCGTCAGATACCATAATCGACAACATTGTGATTTTTTATTAATATTTTTTAGATTTTTTATGATGGGAGCTACTGTTATTATTGTTTAGGTGCCCACTGTCCATTAGAGTGAGGTTTGATCAAACCTTTTGTGATAAGGTATTTTTCAATTTGTGATCCTTTCTCAATAAATTCTTCAAACGTGTTGAGGAAATACACTTGCATGTGAAAGTATATTTCACTCAGTGAGATTTAGGAAAAAAATACTCACTAGTTGTTTTTTGGAAATTGAGCATGTGAATCGGCTTATGATTCCACACCATCATTTGTAAGAACTATGCAAAGGTTTCATTTGAACGTTGTTTAGCATTGTCACAAGTCCATCTTGGTTATTTCAGAGTCTATATTGAATGAGAAATGTTTAACGAAACTTCTCTGAGCGGTCCGCAAAAGTAGGAATATAGAACCCCTAGGGAGGTGTAAGAACCACTCCAAGGCTTGTCTGCCTAAAATGCATGGAAAACATGACACATTAGGAAAATATTTTTATATGTCCACTTCTTGGAAAGTCATGTAAAATTTCCATGATGTGTCTCTCTTAAGATCATTTTTTCCCTCGTATTTATCAAACTTAGGAATTTTAAATGATTTAGGAAAGGTTACACATAAGATGTCATTATCAAAGGGGTAAGGACACAATTCATCATAAAATATGAGTTGTTTACATTGGTGCTATCATACCCAAGATATTGTATCTTTCATAAGTTGTCCCTTCACGGGAAAAATGGTGAGTCATTTTGTAAGATGGATGAAGATGAGTCATCATTCTTAGAGTTTGTTATTATATTTTTTGATGTGATAGTGTGGACTCTTAGATGAGTCATCACTAGTTTTCTGGGGAATTTGTGTCTTAGGGGTATCCAGTAATGAATTTTAGATGATAACATAGCTAAAGTTGTCTTAGGACATCTCATTTATTTGATCCATGAGGATTTTAGTGCGATCAATGGCCGAATCGGTATATTTTACCTTTGATTCCCAACATTTTGATTTACTTCGGCTTGTTTCCATCGTCATGGGCATTGTATATTGTTGGAGGTGTACTTTACCTTTATCCTCACTTGCTTGAGTGGCTAGGGCCAGACCCATCATCATTATTTGTTTAAATAAATGGGTTACCATTTTTGGTTTTTGGTTTTTTCAAGTAATGTTCTGTAGATCATCCTCGTTGAAATTGAAGGGTAATTTTTCTCCCATCTCAAGGAGAATGAAGAAAAAATTGGTCTTTTTTCATGTGTAAGATGTTTTCAATGTGGGCATGTTATTCAAGAGATATGTTATTTTGAACATCCTCTTCATTTTAGTTCATCTTCACTATTGGAGTGGCCATGAAAGGATTTCAAATTTTTTTAGCTTATCCCAAAAGGATTGCAGTCTTTGTTTCTTAGTTTCAACCATTTTTAAAAGAGGGGTGAATTAAATAGAGACATGTAAGATGGAACTTAAGACTTACCGACATGAATGCTAAGATAGAAGATGGTTTTATGATTAGGCTCATGGATAAATTTTCCCTTAACAAATTAAATGCTAATATGGGACAAGATTCTTTAGAATATTTGGATTACGCGTCACTTAAAAAAATTGAATGTCAAGGTAGAATCATGTGAAAACATGATGATAATCTCAACCCTTGGCAACATGAATTCTGATCATGTCCTCTATTAAAGTGAACGCTAGATAGGAGGAGTAATTTTCAATGAAATTTGATCATACTCAACCTCTAAAAATCTGAATGATAGAATGGATGAGATGTGACAATTTTTTTTAATATACTCAACCTCTAAAAAATTGTGTTAGATGGGAATAGGATTTTGTGATTAAGGTTTGAACGTGATCAAATTCTAACAATTTGCAGTGCTAGAATGGAGGAGAAAGGATATTTTAATTCCAAATGTACTCTACCACCATCAAAGTGAATGATAGATGGGAAGAGGAAATAGTGATGTAAAGATTGATCATGTTCAAACTCTAACAATGTGAATGATGAGAAATGGGATGTCGAAAATGTATAAAATGATAACAAGGGAATTGCTAAATAAAAGATGCCAAATGAAAGAATGTATATAGTTCAACAAGGATGGTGTCTAATCTAGAGGTCTTAAGAAGTATGATGTACAATATTGAATCTTGATGAAAGACGAGATGGCAAGGACCTTAATAAAGACAAATTAGATATAACAATGTCGATACATAAGTCATGAAATGAGGATGTGGTATCCATAACTCAAGACTTTGATAAAAATGGGAGAATGAAATCTTAAACTTTCGGAAAAAATTGTGATCCAAATGTTGAAGACAAGAATGAAATTGGGATGAACTCAAGATGAGAGGAAGATGTGAAAGAAATAAAGTTATGATGATTTTGAAAAGGAACACTTAAATGGTAAAATGAGAATTCCAAAGGGATGAAATGAGATCAAATGAAATATAGTGAGAGAAAAGCTCTAAATGAGAAGGATTTGGAGACAAAATTGAAGATGATGGGAAATCCAAATAATGGTATATAATAATTTGTGAAAAGAAGTGGTGAAAGAAAGAAACCAAGTAAGGATGGTCGATGAGATTAAAATGGAGAATAATGGTAAACCCAAATAAGAAAATTTTGGGAATCGTGATGAAAAATAAATGGAGATTCCAAATGAAGGGAATGATTGAAAGATGGGTTAAGAGATGAAAAAGAGGTGATGAATGAGTTCAAATGAAGGCAAAAAAATGATCCCAAATAAGGAGTGTTTGGGATGGTGAAAAAGAAGGTGAAAGAAGGATGAAAAGGAATCCAAACAAGTAGTGTTTGGAAAAAGGAAAGAAAAGTATGAAAGTGAAAACATAGGTATGAGTGTGGATCATTACTATAAAAATAAAGAAAAAAAATAAAAAAAGAAGTTTTCGTTTTGATGTTTTGTTTGTCCTCTACCTTAGCTTGGCATAGATAGTGTGTGACTTTCTGAGTGGCTCTCTCAACTAGGAGTCAGTAATATACCCAAGCGAGCACAGTGCTATTGTTAGCTTTCAAATTTACTTTACCTTATTTGAAACAATGAGCAAATATATTCCTCAAATGAATCACACTGGGGTTGCCACTAAGGTTATTTATGACTCTAATCTCACGGGTTTTACTAGTTAGGTAGGATAAAGGTACCTATTTTGTCATCCAGTTCCTTCAATGTGCTAACTACTTTTGGGGTTCTTGTGGTACTCCTCAAATTAGTGATTTTATAGATTAAGCCAAAGCAGTTGGGAAATATCCTTGTCAACCACACCTACAAATACAATGTGAATGATTCATTTTATCTTGTTTAAAGAGGTTCCATGTATAAAATGTATTAGTAGTTTTCTTAGCTCATGATCAAAGGAAAAATGCAGTTAGTATTTTTGATTTTTTTATCAACCTTCTTGAGAGAAGATCCTACAAGAAAATATTATAATTTTCTCTTGAGGTAGTTGACAAGATGACATAAGAAAACCCACATTTATGATTTCCAAGATCACTTTGAATTTGATTAAAAAAATAAAAGAAATGTTAATTTCCTGAAAACAAAAAGAAATGATCATGTTTCTAAAAAGTGTTAGGGAAGAGCACATGTGTGAGGTTGTTATGTTTAAATAAAAACAAATAAAAATTTATAAAATACTACAAATTTTATTAAAAAACAATTACAAGTGTTATGATAAATGAAACTAAATTTTTTCTACAAGTTCAAATTAGAAAATTATTTTTCCATTGCATATATTGTCTCGAGACCTTTCCATAAAAAATGAATTCATTTCAAGTTTGGTAGAAAAAATTATGATTTTCGGAAGATGAATTACGTTTGCGCTCTTAGGGAAACATTTTAATGTGAGAAAAACGGCATGTCAACTGGTTTTTTGGGTTTTTAGCTTCTACGCTCCACTTGAGAACCTAAAATTTTGATAGCAAATTTAAATGAAGATAAGAAACATACAGAAAAAGTTAAACCATGAAATGATAAATGAAAAATGAGAAAAAGAACGTGGGAGGTCTCACCGGGCGTGCCAAAATGTATGCAAGGTAAATTAATACACAAAATAAGGTAAATAAATAAATATAGATTATACCTTCAATGTAGACTTCTTGTAAACCTCAAGTAAGATCGTACAAGATTTTAAAATTATTTGATCTTGTTGAAGATTGGATTGTGGATGTTCTTTGATATTACTTCTCCAAGGGATTTGCAAATGCTACGATCAAATTTCACAAGGATGTAAATTTCAAATTGGCAGAAGTTGGATGCAATTTTCTCAAATCTCTCGGGATGGATTTACAAAGAAAATGGCTTGATTTTATAGCTGATGGTAGAGCCATGAAAGGTGGATTTGACATGGACTAAGCTTTAGGTTAGTGGTTGAATTACCATTGTTAGCAAATAAACTTGGTAATTTCTAGTTGAAAATTTAGAGGGGCAATGGACATTTGGAATAACAGAAGTTACATCTGACATTTGAATTGTATGTACAATCTATTTTCCCCCACACTTATAGGAATCTAGAAGTGGAGTCCAAGTGGGATAGAGAAGTGTAGTTCAAGTGTAGTTGGCTGGAATAGGTAGAATTAAATAACTAAATTTAACTAGTATTTAATTGTGAGGAGATAATTAACCATTTAAATAAATAAATGTTTAATTATATTAGCTAGAAGGTGTTAGGAATTAATTTAATCAATTCCAACATCATGGTAGAATTAAACAAATTGAATTAGTATTTAATTGTGAGGAGATAAGTAACCATTTAAATAAATAAATGTTTAATTATATTAGGTAAGAGGGTGTAAGAATTAATTTAATTAATTTTAAAGGTAGATTAGAGTTAAATTAGTTAATTCTAAAGGGTAGGAATATAACTTAGGTAATAGAATAAATTTTAATTAATTCTAAAAGAGTGTATATAATTGAAGAAATTAATTTAATTAATTCCAAAAGGGTTGTACTGCGGCAAAATAGAATTAATTTAATTAATTCTAACTAGATAGAAGAAGGATAGAAATATGTATGTATTTTTAGGGTGTCTACACCCTCTTACTCAATTCGGTCTCTTTTGCTTTTGGGTCATCTTTTACAACTTTGGGTTGGCCTTTTAGTTGTCAATTATAGAATTTAAACAAGAGAATCATATATATACATAGTTATAACTCTCAAATAAGGGGCCAAGCACTAAGAATTACCTATCATCACCTAAGAATGTATTAAAAGGCATAAAAGCACTTCAAAGGCATCCATATAGCACACTCACACAAGGGAAAAGGGATGCATCACTCTACATACATAACATAGGAGGGGGAAGTTCATTATATTTCATCACACACATTCTATACATTGCTACATTCTAGATCTATCTTGCTATCATTGTGCAACATGCACAAGGTAATCCTAAGGTAGCATTACACATACATTCAAATAGAAATACATGGAGTACGAAATGTACTGAAGTGCTCGGTACTAAGTTCACTCTTTGGGTGACCGTTGAGGTTAGTTCGAATCCACATTCTGTATCTTTAATTTTTAAGTTTAATGTGGTTTGTGGGCATGTGCAGCTAGGTATCTCTCTTTGTAGGTTACAAACATAACCAACGACAGTATATCAAAACCAGAGTGATAAAAGGAAGCTAACAATGAAGTTACTCCTACATAGAAAAGGACATAGCCTAAGCATTTGACTAGACACTAGCAACCAGATCCGTCACTAGTGCCTGGGTGCTCCTATCATCCCGTTGGAGCTTCTGTCATACACATTTTTAAGTTCCATAATCTTCACTGAGCTTTGACGACACTGATTATAATATTTTTCAATAGTTCATCTCCCCAATCATCGTTATATTGTGTGAAATCAGCTAAGTCACCCTATCTCTCTCTCTCTCTCTCTTGCTTAGGGTTTCATATTATTATTTTCTTATTTCTTGTCCATTTATCATTTGTATATCATTAGTAATAAAAGTTATTCTGAAATTAAAGATTTAATTACCTTTATATTAAATAAAAAATGAAGGTAATTTTTGAATAGCCTATTCCAAGGAATATGACATGGGTTGGCATTTTTCATGGCTTGGAAAAATTTATAGGAAGTTCATCAAGAATTTTAGTAGCATTGTTGTATCCATAACAAGGTGCACAAAACGAAATAAATTTGTATAAACAAAGGTAACAACAAAGTATTTTTAATTGCTGAAGAATAAAGTTTTAAAGGCACCCATTTTGGTATTACTAGATTCTAACAAGGTATTTTTGGTTGATTGTGATTCCTTGCATGTGGTCATTTAAAATTTATTGACTAAATAAGGATGACCTATAACATTCTTCAATGAAAATTTGAAATTTCTATTTATGATGTGGAATTTATGCTATTGTTTAGGCATTAAACCATTGGATACAATACTTGGTAGCTAAGGAGTGTGTTATCTATTAACCAAGTTGAATTTAGGTATGTGAGAACATAGAAGAAACTAAATAGTAGGCATGAGAAGTGAGTTTCATATTTACAAGAATATAATTTTATCTGTTAGGAATATTCTTTGGATTAGTGCTCACATTATTGTTTGTAATAGTTAAATGTAATATTCATATATTACATTAGCTAGTGTGCTAGTAAGATATTGATATTGTTATATTAATATCATATTTGTGTGAGAAAAATAAAATATTGTAATATTAATATGAGTCATAAAACAACTCATTATTAATAATATAGGATATTGTATTAGTTGTGGGTTTGTTGAATAAACAACTCATGTAACTATTTGAGAGTTGTGAGAGATTTATGGGTTTGAGAGTAATTATAGGAGAGATAAGAGAGGATATTGTGAGATTAAAGATTGGAATTGAATCCTTATATTAAGGATATCATTCTCTTATATATTGTAAGCTTACTCTCTATGTAATTAGCTCCAAAATTATTCAATCAATAATATAGTGTGTTTATTATATATTTGTGATCTAATTTTTTGTTTATGTTATTATTTTCATTCTATAACATTGTCTCTTATTGATTTGTATAATTATATAATGTAACTATTGCTTATTTATATTAGATAAGCTATTAATTTCACGTCATTTGGTATCATATTGTATAGGACGAGTTATGAGAGTCATTACAGGACAAAACCGCAACCTCTAGAATGCAGATCTAAGAGTTTTGAATCTTCCGTCGCCATTTTTTGGATTCTTATTTTTTTAAAATGAATGGTAATTCATGCTTTTTTCAAAAAACTAGATTTGTAATTTTATGAAATTTATTGGGTTTGTTTATTTGTATTATGGAAAACTGCTGTAAAAAATTTATAGAAACCCAGTTCGTATTTTAAGAGAAATCGTGGAAACAATTCTAACGTTTCTGATTATTCTGTAAAAAAATAGTGAGTGATTTATAACAATAAAATTCTGATATGCTTTATTAGTTTGGTTAAATATAAATCTGATTATTATTTTAAGAGTGCATTATCAGTTGAAACCAACACCCAATAGAATTGTAAAATGAGCCTTAAAGACAAATTCGGCTAAATTAACAACATCATGATAAAGGAGGAAACAAAGGAAGGAGGTTAATCAGTGACCTCTCGCCAGCTGCAAGCGAAGGGGCCACACATTGAATTTGCGGCATTTATTTTTGTTGTGTTTAATTTTCATTTTGTTTTGTAATAAGAACAAATGATTTATTCTTGTTCATTTTTGTAATAAGTGAGCTCTTGCGTGAGCGATATTTCTTGTATTTTCCCTTGAATGTAAGGATGGGGGTGCGGAAACATGTACATTGCTATGGAGTGGTTGGTGGTCCACTATAAAACTAATTTGAGAATTTTTGAATCTTTTAGAAAATCACATACAGATTGGTTAATGCTTCCACTAGAAAACCTGTTAGAGTTGTTGGTACTCTTTGAAAACCAACATATCATGGGCAGGTACTAAACATAACTCATCCATGTTCGCACTAAGGAGGGGGGGGGGGTGGGAAGAAGGGGGGGGGGGAATGTTATGAATATTCCTTAGATTTGTGGTCACATTATTGTTTGTAATAGTTAAATGTAATATTCATATATTACATTACTTAGTGTGTTAGCAAGATATTAATATTGTTATATTAACATCATATTTGTGTCAAAAATAATAATAATAATATTATTAAAATAAGTCATAAAACAACTCATTATTAATAATATAGGATATTGTATTAGTTATGGGTTTGTTGAATAAACAAATCACATAGCTATTTGAGAGTTTTGAGAGATTTATGGGTTTGGGAGTAATTCTAGGAGAGATAAGAGAGGATATTGTTGGATTAAAGATAGGAGTTGAATCCTTATATTAAGGATATGATTCTCTTATATATTGTAAGCTTACTGTCTATGTAATTAGCTCCAAAATTATTCAATCAATAATATAGTGTTTTTATTATATATTTGTCCTCTAATTTTTTGTTTATGTTATTATCTTCATTCTGCAACATTGTCTCTTATTGATTTGTACAATTATATAATGTAATTGTTGCTTATTTATATTAGATAAGCTATTGATTTCACATCATTACCTTGAATCATAAATCACGTAAGCAGAATTAATTTGTTGATGCCTTAAGTAGGCGTGTAACATTACTGATAACAATGATAAATGAAATAGTAGGGGTTGAAGTAGTTAAGGAGATGCATGAAAATGACCTAGATTTTGGTGATGATGTGAGATAGCTTAACTAACCTATAGCAGATAGTGGTTATTATGATTATCTAATGCAATATGGCTATTTATTTAGCAGAAAGTAGGTGTCCATCCCTGTTAGTTCATGGAGAGAAAAAAATATCAGAGAATTGCATAGTGGGAGTCTTTTTAGACACTTTGGTATAAGTAAGATAACCACTCTTATTGTGAAGTATTATTGGCCAAAGGTAAAGATCCATACATAAGTAGTAAAGTCTTAAGATGCAAAGTTTTCCAAATGGCTAAGGGTAATGCAAAGAATATTAGGATGTATATGTCATTATCAGTCCCTACAAGGCCATGGGTTGATTTTTTTATGGATTTAGTGTTGGGAATTCCTAATAGAGATTGAGGACATGATTATATTTTTTTATGGTAGATAGATTTTCTAAAATGGGACATTTCATTTCTTGTAGGAAAACTAATGATATTTCTAGAGTTACATATTTTTAAAAAAGTGCTTAGGTTAAATGGAATTCCAATAGTGATCATTTCATATCAATACACAAATATTTTGAGTCACTTTTGGAAGACTCAGATGATGAAATGGGGACACAACTAAAATTCTATAATGCATATAACCCCCAAAATGACGACTAGATGGTAGTAGTAAAAATTAGCTTGAGTAATCTTCTATGACACATATTTGGAGAAAACATGGAACAATGGGACTTGGCCTTAGCACATGGTGAGATTACATATAATAACTCGGTAAGCAAGTCGACAAGAAGGTCTCCTTTCTAGATACTCTATGGTAAGAACCCAAAGGCAATGTTGGATCTCATTGAGCTAGTAGGTTAATATAAAACCAATGATGATGCAAAAGCATTTCCAGAGAACATGCTAAAATGAAAGGAAGAAGTGAAGGAGAAGCTGAAAGATAGTATATAATGTAGTTGTGGATGCAAGAAGGAGAGTGAATGCATTTTAAGGAGATATGATGATGGATCATATCAGAAAAGAGAGGTTTCCAAAGGGTACATATTATAAACAAAAGTATAATAACATTAGATGATGTAGGATTCTCAAGAAAGTGAGTGATGATTCCTATAACATGGAGCTCTTTGATGAATATGCTATTTCACCAATTTTTAATGTATCTAAGTTTTATAAGTTTCCAGTTCATGATGAAAATGTTGAGGAAGAAGTAAATTAAAAGAAGAATATTCCAATGAAGAAAAAGTAGAAGGTGGTATGCATGGTGGACAAAAAGAAAGTAAATACTAGGCATGGGAGATACAACATATATTTGGTATAATGGGAAGGTTCCAACAAGGTGAAAACACTTGGATTCTTGTGTGGGAGTTGATGAATATCAATAGTGGAAAATTGGATGAGTTCTATACACACCTATAATTTGGATCAAGCAATTTAAATACTTAAATTGCACTGATTATACCATTTCCAAAAAATTGATGACATATCATCAATAACACACCTTTTCTCTTCTATCACCATTAATTAGTTACATTAAGCTGATTAATTAACTCTTATATCGCTAAAAAGACGTCGATTAACGACCTTCCATTAATCAACTCCCCTCTCTATATAGAATAATTAATTATTATTAATTAATTAATCTTTCCCTTCTGCTAGATCAATAAATCATCATTTGTTTGATTAAACTCCTCTCATACCCTAGATCATACAAATTATTCCTCTAAAAAGCTTCTATAAGTTTACACACCTATTAATTAATCTTTGTGCTTAATCAATAAACCCCCTCAACTCCCATGAGTCACTTAAGGACAAACTAAACTCTCCTAAAGAAAACTCACCACTTCTAAACCATTCTTACCCCTAACTAACCTAGCTTTGCTATTATCCCACATACAATAGGATGCAAAGATTCTTTAAACTAGATGGTTATATAAAGAAACCTCCTCCTACGTTTCTTCTTACACATTTATAAACACCTTACCTACATATAACATAAACTATAGGCATTTAATATTAGAGAATATATAATTTGTTGAGCTAGTAGCCTCATTTTTTCATTTCATCCATCCAAGCTTTTGGGTCATATGGAGAGAATCAAAATGGTCTTATAGCCATGTTTTGATGAGCCTCCATTCCCAAACCCTTGAAGATCAAACAATAAAATTTTATTACCATGGATATATCTAGGTTAATTTATTATTTTGGTAATCTAAAGAGTAGAGATTCAATTACTCAGCATGTTACTTTGATTTCCATTTCAAATTTATAATGCATAATGTTGGTAGTTAGTCTCTTTAAGCTCTTAGCATGATGATCTTTGTGTAGTTAGTTCATGTTTTAAAACTATTAAAGTGTTAGTTTCAATTATATTTGCATAGATAACTAATACATTGATACATATGGAACACCTGGTGGGACTTATTCCATTGTCATTTGCACTTAATTTCAAGTTTTTGTAGTTAAGTTTCAATTTTGGTTACTAACCCTCTTTTTGAATATATTGACATAACTTGTTTTTCTTAGCTTGTTTTGTTGATTTTTCATGTGTTGAGTCTACCTTGTAGGTATAAAGGAGACTAAGTGCTGAAAAAATTGGATCTTGATGGAAAAAATTCAAGATTTCTCCATGTTTTCATGTTTAGGGCTTTATTTTTTGACATTCGACATGTTACTTTTGTCAATTTCTTGAAAATCTTAAATTTTTGAGCATGTATGTTAGTGGTTGATAGTGTTGAATATTCTATTTACATATTAATATGGTGGGTTGCTATAAAAATTGAATCTTGGTGAGATAATTTCAAGATTTCTCCATCTTTTCATTTTTAGAGCTTACTTTTTCAACCTTCTACATGCTAGTTTTGTCAATTTCTTGAAAATCTTATTTTTTTGAGCATGTAGGTTAGTGTTTGATAGTGTTGAGTCTTCTATTTACATATTAATGTGGTGGGTTATTTTCAAAATTTAATCTTGGTTAGAAATTTTTAACCTTTTCCTGATTAAGGGATGTTTTTTTTTACATTTTTTTGGACTGTACATGTTAAGTGCATACTCATGAGCAAAAGATCATATGTGTAACCCATCTTCCAAAGGCCGCAACTTTTGGTCCCGAACTCAAAACGGATCCATTTTTTGCACTTAAAAGGTATTGAAGTGAAATATGAAATGAAAAATATTATACATTTGTGATTTATACTTACAGAAAGTGTATGGTTTACATTTATTATAAAACTGGTCATTTTCGTTGCATGCTAGATTCACTTTTGATGAATGCCATGTATACTCTTCTCTTGCACTTTTGAGTGACCTTGATACTAAGAAATGGATATGATTATGGATATTTTTCTAACACATTTCAATGCTTTAATGAATGTTGTTTTTCTACTTTTTACTTAGTTAGATCAAAGTTTATGTATGCTCTTCTCTTGCACCTTTTAGCGATCTTGAGAATAAAAAAAACCTTTGGTATTCTTTTCTAACACATTGCAGGGTTTTTATAAAGGATAAATATTAATTTTCAGGGTATATTTGATCATGATTTGTGTTAATTTATTTGGTTAAGCTAATGAATGTTGTATTTTTCATTTATGAGGCTAGGATCGCGTATGCTCTTCCCTCACACCTTCTAGGTGATCTTCGGAATTAAAAACAGTTCTAAACCTTTTTCATGTTTTCAAAAACATCACATTAAAATTTTTACTAATGGAATGAAATTCAATTGGCTAAAATAAATGGTTTGTGCATTTGAGTTAAGTATTTCCATTATTTTCTAAATAGTTGGATTTCTCATTTTGTATGTTTTTCTCTTGTGTCTTAGGACGATCTTGAGAATCAGAAACAACATTTTATCCTCTTTTTATGATGTTTTGAATCATGTGGAAAAATAATAAACTTTGTATGCATGACCTAAACACTTATTAAAGAAAGGAGGATTGAGAAAAAAAATTACTAATATAGTTTCCATGCAAATTTCTAAAAGGTGTACAAGCAAATCACATTAAGAATAAAAGATAAAAAATACACCATAATCAAAACATTGCATTTACAGGTTTGGATAAGGGTACGCCCCATCCGGTTAACTAGGACATAACCCCTTTGGCATAATCCTTAAGCTACAATAATGGGGGTGGTCCTAGGAACCCCAAGGTAGTCCACGTAAGAGGGAACCTTGTGGATGAAACAAGAAGTGCTCTAAACACCTACTTGACTAGTATACATACAAGATTTAACGTCAAAGTTATTTGTATCGCGACCCTAATGAGAACACATGATGAACACATTTATTGCTCACTATATTTGAATGGGGTAAAGTAAAGCCAAGATACTCCTTGGGAAACCTTGGCAAACCGAGCTCACATTTAGATAACTTGTGACACCTAGTTGAGTGAACCACCCAGGAAGTTATCTTTTCCAAGAGCCAAATTTGACCATATCAAAGCCAATTTGTATTAAGAACCTTCACAAAGTTATAACTTTATTGGAGTTAAAACCTTTATTTTTGAACAAGGGGAGAGTCCATTAAATTTCAAACTACGTGTCATTCATCAAGAATCTTGTGAAGCATTACTTTGGCTTATTTTTTCACTCGCCATAAGGCGAGGCGAAACTCTGCCGAAGTGAGGGCAAAAAAATTTCAACCCTAATTGATCTACATCCTTTGCTTTCTTTTGACACTTTGTTAATTAAAAGAAGAGCAACCATACATGTGTTATCAATCGATTGTGACTACCAATTTTGCACCTATTTACATTCGTCCTTGCTTAGGAATGGGTGGTAAACGTTGAAAGTGTGTTGGTACATCTTCATATCTTGATAGCCATTTTATTTTGATACCCAAGTCAAGATATTTATTGTAGTTAGGCTTGATTCTTCACTCGATTCTCCTTTGAAGTGTTACGTTGTTTGTATCATATCGCCACAATTTTGATACTTACGTCTTGTTTCTTGTAAACTCGACCAAAGTGTCTATATTGTAACGTTATGCTATGTGTACCTTAATGATTCTATGGTTTACTTTAGCATCGGTTTTCTTTCAAAAATTACCTCGATTTTGAAAGGTGTTTTTGTTACCTTTGTGCGCATTGTATCAATATTATTTTGATATTAATACCTTACTTTTCCATAAAGTTTGGTTAACATATCTTAGTGGTATTGTTGCATTGTTCTTATTTGTAACTCCCACTTTTTGAGGTATAGGTTTTGATTAGATTCAAACTCACTTTATGTATACTTTGTTTGGGAATCATATCAACCTCTTGTTATTACTTACGCCTTATTCATTTTATTGAACTTGACATAAGTGGTGAAATTTTGTTGATCATCTTTAAACGTCAAACTACCATTTGGAAACAACATAATAAGTACTTTATTGATTGATTGATTTAGAACAAACCTTGTGTGATTGTGTCTTACAATTATTCATCATTTTTACTTATCCATTTAGGACAATCACTTTGATCTATTTATTAATTATCATTCATTATTCTTTGGTCATTAATTTGGCTTTGTGTTTTGAACTTGCGTGATTGTTCCTTGTGTTTATCCATCTTATAAACTCATTTCTAGGAAAATCCTTGGGGTCTTTTATCCTCTTATTTTTCTTGTTTTTTCCTAAGTTCATGGTCATTTTTGAACATATCTTTCAAACCTTGGAAAAACAATTTCCTATCAAGAAAATTTTGCATCAATTGAACATTGGAAATATTTCCTTTGTATCCCTAATGTTGCTAAAACTTTGATCAATCCTTTGATATTTATGCCTCCAAACTTGTTGTCCAAACCTTGTTGGATTATAAATATTGAGTCATCACAATGTATGTTTTCCTTAGTTTCCCTTTATAAAATCACACAAACATCCCCTATCTATTTGCAAAATGTCTAGTTGGTTGTTGTTATGCTACCCGAATGGACATGTAACTTCCTTTTATTTGAATGAGTTCAATCACACTATTTAGGTCTAGGAATTTGGACTTAGAGAACGCTAACCATGATTTATTATCACAAGGTTCCTTATACGTACGGCAATAAAGAATCAATCTTTAGGAATTCACATCAAAATATGCCCATCATGAGTAAAACACGTTTGGTTCTTTGCGCTAGAGAACCCATTAGGGTAACCCGTTCCCCACCTTCAACTCATAGTCAGTTGTATAGTTTAGACACTTTTGATCCAAATTATTATTCGAGTTCCCCCACTCTTCTTCTGATTCTAATCCAAACATTTCCTCTTCTTCTGAGGATTTCAAAATAAATATTTCCTCTAATTCAGATCCAAAATACTATTCAGATTCATCTAATATGAATCCTAAGTCGTGGTCCTCCCCTCCTTCGTAGGAATTTCTTTATCATTCATCTAATACAATTCTTGAATCACGGTACTGCCTTCCTTTGTAAAACCTTCTTTAAAAAAACATCTAATTCGATTCTTTAATCATGGTATCCAATTTCTTCGTGGGACCTCCTTTCTCATTCATCTAATGCGATTCTTGAATCGTGGTCCTCCCCTCCTTTGCAAGACATTCTTTATAAAACACCTAAGTTGCATTCCTCCCCTTCTTTATAGGACCTCTTTTATCAACCTCATCAACAAACTCTTCCTCCTTTGAATATTCGTGTGACTCAAAGTCCTTCTAGTCAATCATCTAAGTCGACTCCTATGTCACAATCTATGTACTTTTGGATACTAAATCCCCAAATTCTTCCTCCATGACATCGTCTTATAGGGAAACCTATACCAAGCAATTCCAAATCCACATATTCTTTTATTTACAAGACATATAGCCCTAATTCTACTTCATCTTTTGAGTAATCTTATTACATTAATAATCATCAAACATCTTCTAAATCTTCCACACTTGTTGGACCTCTTTCTTCCAATCAACTCCCCATGGTCGATCAATAACCTATATCGATTAATCTCTTTTAGAATGAAGAAACAATCGGGGAATTTAAAGGGGCACATGAAGATATTCCTTTAGGAGATTCTGAATAAGGATACTCGTTAGACCTCAACATGTTCACGTATTGTGGGGAAAAGGTCGATTCCTTTATCAAGAAATAGAGGAAGAGCCTCAGATCGTGCAACTTAATCCTCATCTTATTCTTCCATCCTCACATTCTTCATTATGTGATGAACTTCTTGGGTCTAGTATTGAGCCATGGACCATATTATCATCACCCAATTCTTCATTACATATAAAAATTCCTCAATTGAAATCTCACTTTAAGTCATCACCAAGTATCCCATCACCTTCTTCTATATATGGGCCACCTTCTAGTAGCCCTTCATCATCTACTAGTGGGTCTCCTCTGGATAGCCCATTACCTTATATTCTAGGGCCAAGTCCAACTAGCCCCTTGTCTTCTATATATGTGATTCCTCCTGGTAGCCCCTAATCTTCTATTCTTATTATATATCCTAGTAGCCCATCACCTTCTATTCTGGGGCCACATACTAGTAGCCCTTCATCTTCTATTTTTGGCTCACCTCCTGGTAGCCCATATTCTTCAATTCTTAGACCATATCCTTTTCATCCATCACATTATTATTCTACTAATGATTATGACAAGCCCATTATCATTTCTTACATCAATTCTAAACATCTATGTTCTTCTCTCACTTCTCGGGATCAGACAAGTCAAGAATTAGCCTATAAGAAACCTAGAAAAGTTCTTTATCAAGCTAAGATAAAAACTCTGAAGAAATCTAAATCTCCCAACAACTCAAACAATTATAAAATTCAAAATCATATGTGATTCCAGAATGCACACCAACGTACCCATCAAGTATGGTGCAAAGTGTAAAAACCTATGGATAGGGAACTCAAGATCTCACATACAAAACCCATGTTTCAAAACAAATCACAATCATTTGTTGAGTGTGAACTCACCACAATCATTGAGATCGGGGATAATATCACTCTTGATAAACAAACACGCTTAGTCTCCCTTATTAAGGAAATCACACACATCATTGTTGGATCCTATCACACAAAGTGACACGGTTGGTTCCAATTTCCCAAAAATTAAAAAATTCATAAAAAGTTTCAAAACTACAAAAAAAATAGAAAACATTAAAACATTACAAAAAAAAATTGAAGGTACAAAAATCAAACATTGCAATAAGGTATTTCATGCACATGGATGTTCTTTCTTATCTTTCTTTCCATTTCTTTGCAAATTCATCTGCCATTTTCATCCCTTCGATGTTATTTTGGATAGCTTATTTGGTATACATTTTGCAACATTTATCTCTATGGTATCTATTTGACCTTGGTCTTTCATGACATTGGTAAATTAAAGAACAAATGGCCTCTTAGAGATCCTATCACTATATACATATAATAAACTTGTTGTGAAGAACTTTTGGACATATTTGTTGATACTAGCCAATGTCGTCATCACAATCCCTTCCACATACTCCCATCACACCCTTAGTGGTTCTTAACCCCTTGTCAAAAAATCAAGAGAGCGCAAAAGTTTTCAGAAAGCAAAAGAATCAATAAATGAAAATCAATATAAAAATCAAAAGCAAATTGATATAAAACTATCTCTTGGGATATTTCTAGTATCTCTATATGGGCTATGGACACCTGGCTAGCAATAGAGAAATGTTGTGATTATAATCAAATGCATCTATGTCATGGCTATGGACGCCTGGCTGGAAGCGGAGCAATGTAAGGCTATCCTTCTACCCTTCATTCATAAATCACCTTATCACAATAAATCATTCCTACGCATTGGCTAGGTTGTTTTCACTTGTTATCTATTAAGTCTTCACTTCGAGAAGTAATTAAATCCCACATGCACACATGATATATCTATGAGTTAACAAGATTAGTATGCTACAAGGTTTTTTTTAGACCTTGTTTAAAATCTTGCCTTAGTGCATGTCTTGTCTCATGATTTGTGCCTTTGGCTAATTACTCTTCCGTCATGAGGATTTTTATTGCATTTGTCCATCTCCTTTCATGGAATTTACGATTTTATTATGCTTCTTTCAAAACATCCATATGTATAAGATTGCCTTTTTACTATGTTTGAGGGAAACTTTGTCCCTTCTTTTAATAAAAAATCTTCCACTTCTTTCTATCCTATGTTTCTTGGCCATCTTACATTTGGGGCATCTTTATTGCTCCCTAGCATGTCATTGGGTTTACATTCATCATCAGGTTGAACATATCCATATTGGCCCCAATATAAATTTTGATTGAAGAGTTTTCCTATAAATGTTCTCATCTAAGGTCGGGGGGCAACGTCATATATTCACCTTCTTATTGTACATACACATTGCATTTTCCCCTTGTACATCCCATCTATCGATGGGGCATCCACGCTTTCTTCATTTTCCTGTACATAGCTTCAGTAAGCCATAGAAAATACAAAAACATTCAAATATGTTCAAAATTTCAAAACACAAAAACATTCACATATGTTTCAAAAATCCTAAAAATTCATAAAATTGTTTAAAAAACCTAAAAAATGTAAAAATTCAAAAATTTTACAAAAATGGGGAAACAAATCATAGCGTCTGAAACTCATGTCTTGCACATGGTATTCATCCCATATATTGTTGGTATTTTTATGTGTTCATGAATCAAATGAATCGTGGATCATCAGATCTACAACCATTGACAAAGCTAGCCTACTTGCTTCATTTGTACTATGGGGCACATCGAGTTTCCTGGTACTATTTCATAGCACATAAAGATTTATCATTGGACCCTGCATCCTTCATCATTCTCCCTCACATGTATCCTTTCTATGGGCATTATTTTTGACCCTTGTCATCAATCATGAACATTTAGGGATCTTCATCTTGATAACAAAACATTTGTGTAACCTTCTTGACCATTATTGGTTTGAGTATGTGTGTTTGTACTTGTTTCCCTGTTAAATGACCTTGTCTCATTCTCGTATTGCATTTATTTCTGTGTGTTTCATTGAGTTGGTGTTTTCAGCAATGGAAAATTGTTCATAGTATGGATTTTCATGTCATTATACTTTTGTCGTATGCTTATATTTTTAATAAGGACCGATGATGTAGATAAATGGCAATATGATGACACAAAAATTATTTTTAATACAATGGATGAAATCTCATTCCTTTCTCACCATCTTCATTTTTCTTCTATATCATTCTCCTATCAACATTATTCTTATCATTCACTTGGGGCATCCTGCCCCTCCCCATTATTCTATCCATTTCTCTCATCTTTTCGATCGTCAATCACCTTCTTTCATCAACCCATCGACACTCGAGGGGGCATATCTCATTCCAATAATGTTCTTCTATTCCTTCAAAATTTTACATGTCTACTATCTTTGAAGTGGCATCACTTACACCGCCCCAAAGAGGGGAAAATGTAGACACCTATAATTTGGATCGAGTAATTTAAATGCTTAAATTGTGCTAATTATACATTTTCTTACAAATTAACGACATATCGTCAATAACTCACATTTTCTCTTCTATCACCATTAATTAATTACATTACACTGATTAATTAACTCTTCCATCGCTCAAATACATCGATTAATGACCTTCCGTTAATCAGCTCCCCTCTCTATATAGACTAATTAATTATTCTTAATTAATTAATATTTACCTTCTACTAGATCAATAAATCGTCATTTATTTGATTAAACTCCTCTCATACCCCAGATCATACTAATTATTCCTCTAAATAGCTTCTATAAGCTTACATACCTATTAATTAATCTCTTTGGTTAATCAATAAACCCCCTCAACTCCCATGAGTCACTAAAGGACAAATTAAACTCTCCTAAAGAAAACTCAACCACTTCTAAACCATGTTTACCCCTAACTAACCTAGCTTTACTATTATCCCACATACAATAAGATGAAAAGCTTCTTTAAACTAGAGGGTTATATAAAGAACCCTCCTCCTACCTTTCTTCTTACACCTTTATAGACACCTTACATGCATATAGCATAAACTATAGGCATTTAATCTTATAGCATCTTTCATTTATTAAGCTAGTAGCCTCATTTTTGCATTTCATCCATCCAAAATTTTGGGTCATATGGAGAGAATCAAAATGGTCTTGTAGCCATGTTTTGATGATCCTCCATTCCCAAACCCTTGAAGATAAAACAATCAACTTTGATTTCCATGGATCTATCTAGGTTCATTTATTATTTTTGATAATCTAAAGAGTAGATATTCAAGTACTTAGCATGTTAGTTTGATTTCCATTTCAAACTTCTAATGTATAATGTTGGTATTTAGTCTCTTTAAGCTCTTAACATGATGATATTTGTGTAGTTAGTTCATATTTTGAAACTATTAAGGTGTTAGTTTCAATTATCTTTGCATAGGTAACTAATACATTGATATAAATTCAATCAATTGAATTGTAGGAGAAGAATTCTTTTCAAATTTAGATTTTGGTTATGACTGTCCCCTTGAGCTAGATTTAATAGGTATCAACTATGTGATTCAAAGTTATTGATGTAGGAGCATAAATTTTGGAGGATATAACTTGTGATCTAACCATCAAATCATCTTGAAATATTACATATAGTTAGATAATGAATTTTCTCTCACCATCCCAGCTGATCTTGATTTGCTAGGTACAAATTTACATTTTTTGGGGCTAAATTCCTTCATATAGGGATCTAAAATTGGCTCGGGATGTTTTTAAAGATTTTATAGAACTTATAATTCAGGGTTCCTTTTAAGACCCCCCTCCAAAAAATTATTATAGAATGAGTGACGAATCTACCCAAAACACAATTCACATTGTTGGCGAATGTAGGAAGGGAGGGTTTCGTGACGACAACGAATGGAGTTTTTTCAAGTCACTAGGTGTTGATGTTTGCATTTTTGTTTTGTTGTCAGATGAAAAACATGATTTTTTCTAATCAGTAATAAAAACATGTTGACGTACGTCAAACTGCGGTTGTTGTCATCTGGTAATACATTTCACTTGTCTTCCAACACTACCAAATAATTCTAAGACATCACCTAAACATGTGGTTTTCTTATCGATCAGTATCAGGAGATTTTTTTCCGTTTGGTAACACATTTCACTTGTCATCTGACACTACCAAAGCATTCTCAAATGTCGATTAAACACATAGTTTGTTACTGGTTAGTATCACGAGGTTTTTTGATGTACTGGAGTTTCTTTTCATTTCTAGACGTATTAACCTATATCGCTATTTGTATTTCTACATGGAAATATTCTTGTGTTGTCGCTTGTTAACATTTCCACGACATCATGTATTGTTGCCTCGGCTTGTAGACCCCATCCCTTTCCTTTCATATATATACCCATACCAATTCATTTTTTCCTATTTTCATTTGTAGGTTTCTCTGAGGTAGAGTTTTTTAGAGCTTTCTCCACTATTATAAACAGTTTGTTCTACGCTAATCGTCCACTTCTAGTATTAGCCACATGATTTGTTCTATAATCCTCGTATACAAGTATCTGCGAATGCCTCTTTTTTTCAAAGAATCAAAAGATAAATATTTAAAAACCATGACACTAAGAAAAAAGTCGATTAACACTCCTTATGTTTACCAAAACATATTGTACCTATAGTTACTAAAACTCTAGAAGACCTAAAAATAAGCAGCCAATCCAATTAGATTGATAACTTGGGGTTCCATGGAATTATTTACATGCCTCAATATGATAAATAATACAAGTTGTGAAATAATTTAATGTAAATTTATAATAGTTCTGGTGACTCTTTCACTGTTGCATTATCATCCCACCAATTTTTCATCAAAATAACACTTGATGATATTCATCATCTAATATACCTACCCCATCAAAATGCACTGCCTGTATCCTTAAAAACCATTCTACCTTATGATAAAAAGAAAATTTAATAGTTTCATTATGATCTTTATGTTAAGTCTGAGGTTCATAATCTCTCCAAAAGAGGGATTAACACACAATCAATCAAAGACCCATTTCTTCTGACTAGGGTGGAATATTTTTTAGGCCTGTATCATGTTATAAGGAAGATACATTGAATTTCCTCAGTGGGTACTGTGCTTCCTTCTCCAAACCATTTATAGTGTTAGATTTGATTGGTGTATATTTATTTAAACAAGGATTCGTTCTGACCTTGACAAAGCTATTATGAATCCTAGTGTAGTTATTTCTTCTTCTTGTTTTGTTCTCGATTTCTATTATGAGGGTTTTCATTGACTCAAATACACAACTATTCCAACTTCTCTTCATGATAAGATGGATAAATATGTAATGCCTCTGGATTGATAATTGGTGAGTATTTTGTTTAAAAATGATTCTATCTTGATTATTTTCAAAAACAAAATCACTTTTAAATCAATGCTTAATATATATATATATATATATTTCAACAGGTCAAAGCAAGTGAAACAATGACTCAACATAAGGCAGTAGTTCTTTCACATAACCCTGTTGGGCCTGAGGGGTCAAGTGACAACGTTCCAATTGATGTCACCATGACCAATGACCTTATGGTTGTCACTAGCACCCAACATCATAAAGATAGAATGTGAACCAAACAGATGCACGGTTCTATAGAATCATCCCATGGCTAGGAAAGAACACATACTCAGACCAATCCAGGTTTTAATTAATCCATAATGTACAATCATTTTAATTTTTATTAATTTTTTTTATAGACTAATGATAATTTGAGTCTTGATGATGACATATGTCATTTTCCTAATGTTCAGCCTTGTCTGACACATCACTGAAACACACAGTACCTACTGTTGTAGACATTACAAACATACATAAGCAAGAAGAGATTCAGTTTGTACCGGTTCTTTTCCCTTCAAGTTCTGGTATTAATAAATAGTTATTTAAATTTTATTTATATTAGTCTTTCTTTTAGGATTTTATTATTTTATTTAACTGGTTTTCATTAAATTCGGGTTTTGTAGTGCCACCACCCCCATTCCACCCAGTGCACCTGTCTATTGATTATGGACAACAACATTCATAGTGTAAGAAATATTTATTTATTTCATTCTTTATAATTTATTATTGTTCTGTTGTTTGACTTCCTAAATATAGCATATTGATATTGTTAAATTATTGATGCTCTCAAAATGTTTGCAACCTCAATCTTATATTCAACCTGCAGCCACCCCCACTTCTCAACACTTAATGAATGTAACACTTCCACCTCCCCTTGTGTCTTATGGTAGGGGAAAGAGGATAGTCTTCCCTAGAACAATCAGGGGGACACATAATTTTACAACATCAAAGCTCCCCAACTTTTGAATTGATAGTGTGCAGAGTGTGAGAGGCACTTCTGTTTTAAATAATATCAATATGAATGAGGATTATTTTTGTTTTACAACATTTATGACATTGTAACAACATGGAAACATACCAAATATCTCACTCAATCTGCATTATAAGGCAGTTTCAGTATCACAACAACCATCCTATTTAGATCCTCCTTCCCCAAATGGGAGGAAAATTTGGATAATGATGCAAAAATGATATTTTCAGTAGACATACTTATGGCTGATAATGTTACAACCCTTGTGTTGGAAAATATTATTCTTGACATAAAGGATCTGAAGATACTAGAGATCCAAGCAAAAGCTCTGATAAAAAAAATAAAAAAATCATAATTTTGAACACATGGAAACACTTTTTTCATTGATTAAAAATAAACTAGTGACGATTGATGCTTTACTTGATCAAGCACAATTTGGTAATTCATTCAACAACAATATTTACAATAATGATATTTTTCGACTATAATGCTTAATAGATTGGCTAATTCGAATGCCGAGGCGCAATTTTACTACAATAAGTGGAATAGAGACAAGAAACTTATCATTATTGCAAATGCAGAGAAAGACTTGGCCATGGTAAGTGCTTAATTTTTTGTAGATTATAGTTTTTTTATTGTTTATCTTCCTCTAATTATGTTTAATTACAGTCTAAATACTACACATTGAAGATGAAGGTGCAGGTGTTAAATGAGTACCTAAAAAAAGTGAGAGAAAGTGTACGTGATGCAATTGCCTTCAAAGAAAAAATTGTTTTGTTAAACAAGTAGGACATTACATTGTGTAAGATTATAAAGGAGCATGGACAGGATCGGGATATTCTGTTGAAGAAAAATTGGTTAGGATCCTTCTCTCCTTTCAACAAGAGATGCAACTGATGAGGATAGATAAATATTGAAAATATCAATGTAGTTGCAAAATAATTAGTCCAGTATGGTGTGATAAAATATAGCTAAAATGTTGATGTTATAAAAGCTCCTAAAGAACAATGATCCAAATGAAAGGAAAAATATTGATGTAAATCATCTTATTTGTCAAATGAAATTTAAAAACATTATCTTTATGTCAAATTGTCAATCGTTTTATTTCTCTCACACCTTTGTTAAATGAAAACATTAATTTTTTTAAGCTAGTACAATTGATGAATAGTAATACATGGATTCTGGAATATGGATTTACACTGTACAATTTAGTTTTAAACATGTATGCACTCAATATTAAAAACTTGGATGTACTTTTTTTGTTGAATCTTGATAGTTGATTCATCCTGTACACACACACACACACACACACACAAAACATTATCTCTAGAATGCTATATTTTTTTATTAATCCTAATAATCATGATGGGATATGTGGATTATAATATCTTTGTGAACATGTGTGCATGTGGATTTGATATTGAGATATCAAAGATTAAACTTACATTTCTAGTAATGAAATGAAATTTTATTACATCATCCAAGTTGTAGTTTACACAACTATCTATTATCTGTTATTTCCAAACATTATAAGAACATAGCAGCGATTTAAAATATCCAAACATTATATACATAATATATGTAAATGAAAAAATTGACGAGTCACAATATATATTTCAGAAAATGAATACGTTCAATTTTCTAGTAGATGAAACAATCATATCCTAAATGGTCCTTCATCACTTATTTTTTCTATTGTAGTTTCTCATATGCTAGAGTCCAACAATTTCACCATAATCTAAGACTCCACTAATTACTATTTGATTAACATCTCTCCACTCTGTAAGGGGATTTCCAAGTGGCTAATACTTTTTCATATGGAAATGTGTCCACTCCATCTTGAAACATACAGCCTCAAACATGTTTCCAATTTTTTTGTCTAATTTGTTGAAAAGTTTTGATTTCACAAATGTTAGTGTGATAAATACCCTTTCATCTTAAACAAACCCAAGAATCATTGTCTGTATGAGTTCATACAGTTTAAAGTATTCACTTATAATTTCTCTCAAAATGCTACTCTGATACAAATTTCTCCACAATAGTGTGATAGCTCCCATTTTTATTGGTTCAACAAGAGTCTAATATTGATCACTCGTTATCATTACAAAATGTTGTGACTGTGATATGAGTAATTTTATTTTCAATATACCATTTAGTTCAATTCCATTAACAAATGAAGATTTACAAAAATGATCTATAATCGCAATCATATATTTCTCGAAGAGTTGATCTCTTTGTTCTTCACCAATCATTGGATTCCAAAAATTGGGATTTACAACTCCCATGGCCTCAAGTAAATCACTATCTTTAAAATGCTCTATGATCCCAGAAGATAATGTTTCAGATACCTTCATCAAATTTTTTTGTGTATTAGAAATTGTAGCATTATAAAAGGCTTGTGACGGGTACTTCCTCAATCTTAGAACCTATTACATAAGGATCTTTGTGGAAAGTGTGTGTTCGAATATTTTTCCCATCAACTGAGATACAAATATGACCATTGATATTGAAATTCAAATATGTGTTGAGATATTTTTTATTTTTCAAAACCTTCTAGCTACTAAAAAACTAGCTTTTTAAAACCAGTCTTAGGTGGAATATAAGCTATCCAAAATCATACATACTTGTTTCCTTAATTTTATAAAATCAATAATGTATATAGATCTTTCTTGAGCTTGTATCACCAAGCTATTTTTTTTTTAGCAGTGGAAAAATGCCACATAAAGTTAATAATGTATCCAAATTTGTTAAGGGATGCAACAGATCTTTGGCCTTGTCAATTTATCTACGATTATTGATCATATAACCTGCTAATGACTTGTATTCCTCAATTTTTTTGAAAGTTGGATCATACAATGATATCCATCTTGTGTCAACATCTTTCAACAATTTTTTACTCTTTGTTATTCCAACAAAAATTATCTGAAACTCTAAAAAACATTTTATGAGTGCTTGACATGTATCAATGCAAGTCCCATATAAGCTATTCCACTTTAGCAACATTTCAAAATTACTCACAATATTGTAAGCGAGATTCATTCTGTGAGCCATGCAGTGTATAGGGTATTATGTACGGGGAAAAAATTGTTTGAAGGTGAATAAAAATTCCCACTTTTTAAAGCTTGAATGAAAGCTTCCCCATAATCTCGTACACATATAAACTTTGTAGAGATTTATTGATCATCTATACCATCTATTTCTTTCAAATTTGTAATAACAAGTTTGCATAGGTTCTCATAATTACAATTCTCCATCATTTTGTGCATAGCTAGTAGATGAGTTTCCCTCAAATGGTTATTAAAATGAAAGTGTAGACATTCATACAAACCCATGATGTATTGTCTACTTCTGTGACATCATCAATCGACAATGCGATGAAATTCACATATTTTACCTTCTCTCTTAAATCCGTGATTTCAATTTCTACCATACACTTTTCTATTTCCCATGCACTGATATCTAACTAGTGTATTTTTGGAATGTTTGAAACCCATTACATTGAAATAATATCTTATAATCAATGATATCTAAAATTGGTTTGCCCTTTTTTAAAATGTGAAATATATTTTTGGATTGTATAAGCTTTTATTGAAGACTTGCATCAGTAGCTTTTGTAAATTTAACCTTTATTGTTCCACCTTTCTCAACAAGTTCTTGAAGATGTTTATCTAAAGTTTGATTTGGATGGATATTAGGATTATTAGTACTGTTAATGTGAATTGAATTACTTTTTTGATTGATAATTTCCTCTAGAGTATGGTCATTGCTAGGGTTTTTTGCATTTGAAAGAAATTGGGTTGCTTACCGCATCATTAAGTAACTCAACATATAAAGTAACATTAACATAATAAGAGTCAAAATTACCTATTAGCACTAGTGTCACTATGGGCTAGATAAAATATTTTGAAATGTCTATGTCGCATTTTCTTTTTCCTTGAGTTCTTTTCTCATTTGCAACATGGGTCATCGTATAGGTGATTTTGAAGTCTACACATGTGACAAAAATATAGAAGTTTTAAATAAGATTTGTAAAAAATAAATGCAAGATATTGTGAAAAATAAAGAGCATGGTACTGTTATATATATCTACCCGCCGGGTAAATATAGACAACAACAGAATATGGAAATCAAAGAAAATTGAAATCCTTCATTTCGGGTTTCAGAGGTTGCATTGAATGCCTCTACTCCCGCCAAGGTTATTTCAGGTTTTCATGCATGCAAAACAAGTCTAGATTTCCGAATCCTTCATTTCGGGTTTTGGGGGATGCATTGCATGGATATCTTTATTTGGGGAAGAACAAGTTCTTCAAAAATTCAAAATACAGTTCGCCATTATTTGGGTTTGCCAGGGTTCTCACCTACCGCCATAATGAGATGAATTAAATGCAGTCTGGAAGTGGTTGGCGTAGATTTCGAATTCCTCTCTTCTCCCTCTCTTCTTCTTCCTATAAATTCTAAGGAGGGGCTTCTTTACTAAAGGTTGGAAATTCTTGTTTTGGCCCTCCCTTCTTCTCTTATTAGCAAGTGCAAATTTATGGAGTTCCAAACCTCCCATTCAAACTGTAATACATGTTTGTGCCTCTTGGCCATTGTAATGGACTGTATCAATATTTGGAGCAATAAAAACCATGTCTGTGGATGATTTCAAACCTCTCTTGTATTCATTGCATGTTCAAGTGATCTCTCATTGCAATTTTGGTTACTTGTGCATGTTTATTGTATTGCATTTTTATGGTTTGTCTTTATCGGCAAAACAGTTGTTCATCATTCCTTTGGTGCATCACCTTGGCTAGATTAGTTTTATTTTCTTGCATTTTCTCAACCTTGTCTCCTTGGCAAGTTAGATTAGGTTTTTTTGTGAACCCTCTACATTTTTATGTGTGCATCTGAACAGAGGATATAGGAACTGGCCTTCATCCGGAGAGATTTCCCAATTCGTAAGGTCCCACACTTGGGAAAAGCTCCATGTTATGAAATCACACTGAGAGTCTCAACCCATCGAATTGCAGACATTCAAGGGTGATATGATTCGACATCAACAGTTTTCTTCTAATTTTTTTAATATGGTATCAATTTGATTTCCATAAATATCTTCACCTCTTAATATTTTGTTATGCTTGAATTTGATATTGTTACCCACTACATAGCTAAAATAAGATTACAATATGAAAAACGTTTCCGAGTACAGATATATTAAGTTATCATCTGGTAACGAAAAATGGGGTTATGTATGCTATTAAAACTATACACCTAATCCATGGTAAACATTAAATTCAGTAATAATCAATGTTATATCTATGTAAGAGTTCTGCAATACATAGTAGTGCATTGACTGATATGTTTAAACATCTTTCACTTTACCTCTTTAAACGTAGAGAAATCACAGTGGTGGCTTATATGTTCCAAGGTATTGATAGGATTAGTTCACTAGGAGCCATAAACTTCAACTTCATATCTCAAAATGGATGGAGGTTTTCATTTGTATGACTTCGTATAACCCCCATATTATGCGAAAATCTAATCCTTCATAATCTACAATGATATCAGGTTTGGCTAAAATCTATTGTGGGAATTCTCTGACAGGTAATATGTGGGTAAAATGCATCACACACAGCTTCATCTTCATAAAGACCTGAACACGAGACCTACATGTTGTTTAGGCCATCTCCTGGAATTGGGAGTCACTATGGATGATGGATCTATGTTTACCACCATTTTTTAGTAATGTCTCTGGACACCTAAATATGTGATTCAGATTGATATAGTTCACTATTCGAGGTAGCTACTCAACGGGTTTAACAAACTGATATGTTATTATCATCATGGCCAACTTATTTACTATAGTGGTGAAAAGTGTTTTTATTCGCAATCAGCATTGGGAACTCTGAGGTATTTCCTAATGGGGGTTAGCCCTCCCTTAGAGGTCACATGGGAAAATGCATACTACACAGAAATATTGTGGGATTAGAAATGTCCCCCAATTATGTGAAATGTCTTAAATATTGGCATAGAGTGCCTTAAAAATTAATACCCTCTTCTGGTTATAGTTCACCATGAACAGCTGATCATGTGGCTTATTAATCTTTCTTAGAACATGTATCCTACTATACTACTAATACATTTCAGGTTAACATGTATAAGCTTGTTACAATAATTGACATATCATATATATAGATGAATGATGTCTCATGTAAGTTGTAAATTGATATTGTGGCTAAGGCTTCTTAAGGCTATGATCTTCTAGAAGCATGACTTGTATGGATGAAAGTAATAATTGCCATTATGGTTATCCACAGTTGTCTTTAGTCTAATTATTCAGTAAACACCAGATCATTGGAGTGAATACCCTTTCCATACATGAACATGTATTATTTAACATTTTGGCCTTAAACATGTTATGGGCTTGACTATCTAATCAATGCCTACTAATTGTAGCCATTAGAGAATGAATTTTGTTGATGTCGAGATACAATGATCTCAACCAATAATCCATTTTTAACCCATAGATAGCTTCTACATTGCCTTGTTAATTAATCTGCATAATGTCACACTTGTGATCCAAATAATTTGTTCAATGATTCCCAAATTTCTTTGGAGTATTTTTTAAAATCCACATGATGTAGATAGGGCTTTGACAAGCCAAGGCCAACAATGGCCAAAGCTTTTTTATCTTTAACTTTCCATTTTTGAAGTGCATCAACATTTGTTGGTGAAACCATAGTGTTGTCAACAATATCCAAAAGGTTTTTTTCAAACAATTGGATTTGGATTTTCCATGTATGGAAATCCTTTCCGTCAAACTTTTCTACGAGATTCATCTTATCCATTTTATCCCTCCCGCTATATTGACTCAATGGACGTTGATTTCTAGTGATAATATGTCCTTAAATGACACTAAAAATGACTCGGGATTTTTGATTTTATGAAATAATGTTAAAAAAAATCATTTAGCAAATAAAAGACATGTAAAACTTTGAATAACAAATAATATTCTTCAAACTAAAGACCCGAACCGCTCACCTAACCTTCACCCACTTGTGTTTAGAAAACCGTGACTTTTCCATTCCCCCTTTTTTTGTAGTTTGGATTCCTAGTTCTACAAGATGATGCCACCGTTGGAGATTTAGATAGAATTTTAGGATCTGGATGATGGAGACAATGAAATTCCATCTATTTAGATAAAAACTACTCCTGAATATTCCCGAGATCTGATGTGGTGAGATCTATGCAAGGCTAAGTCGACACAATGGGTCGATATGCACAGTTGGTTCCGTTTGGCGGTAAGAGATCACCACCGTGAAGCTATCGTTCTTCGATCAAAAATTAGCCGTGTGGATAACAAGATCCAATGCATCTTCTGCGCTGATGTGTTGAATCGATTCCATGTAGATTTTCATGGGTTGAACTAAGCCTTCGTTGAATGATCCAAGCGTATGGCAAGGAGGACGCACAACTTCTGAATTTTTCTTAACTTTCAAGCTATGCTTAACACTGCAAACTTTAATAATACGACCAAATTTTTTTTGAATCCAATGTAAATAAAATAATCCACAAATCCATTCTTCTAGAACAATACGCCCTTTGAATGATCTAACTAATTTTTCAAACGCTGCATAAAAGAACACTTCTGCCTGTAATTTTTTTTTAATATATTGTCAATTAGAAGATTGCAATGGTCTACACTGCACCAGTACCACTATTGACAAATAAAAGCCTATCAAATGGTAGAATAAATTGAGCTGGTCTACACTCAAAATGTCCTATGACGAACAGGTTCCTGCTCTGATACCAGATGTAAAATCTGGTTGAGATTTCTCTCAGGGTAATTTTTGGGTCAATCAACACACACACACATTTCATAAACTTGAAGGATACATATAGTGAGGCCATCTCCTATAAACTGTCTCCATCTACCAAATCTATAATATTCTCTCCACGCCTAACTACGTGATTTAGGTTATATAATTCACTATTCACGTATATTTATTATATAAAATTATATTTTGTCAAACCAACTTATTTACTATATGATGAAAGAATAAGCACCATGGGAATTCTAATTTCCCAACAGGTATATTATAATATGAATGTGAATATACTAACATTGGTCATACCTTAGTGGAAACACTAAGGAAAATTATGGTCAAATTTATTTAGAATCCATAATTGTTCCTCTTTATGGAATAAGTCACGATTTGGTATAATCCTTAATTTACAGGATTATTTCAACTAGGTAAATTTTGGTGTGCCATCAAAGGTGTTTTGATTTTAGATTTGTTTTTGTATTTTACGGTTTTGTAGAGTTAGTGGGAAATAAAGAGCATATTGTAATGTTGGGAAAGATTAGTGTGGATTATGGAGTGAGAAATAAGTTGTTTTGAAGTTACTTTAGTTTTAACATATTGTGGTTGTGTTTTGGAGGCACTTCGACCTCTTGCAGTTGGATCCACATGTATTTTGATTGATTTGTATTAAGTCCTTTTTCTTGTTGCTAAGTCATTGCCCTTTAGGACTAATTTTAGGATAAATCTCACAACACATAATTGAAGATGATGTGGATGTTGTAATTAATGTTTTTAATATTTAGTTATATTTCATTTTTGGAAATGTTTTATTATCACATTGAAATTGTGTTCTACAATAACAATAAAGGAGGAGGGGTGGTGGTTGTGGACTAAAATGTTTCTAACTGTATTCACTTTTACTTTTGATCTTAAATTTGATGTTGATATAATTGTTACTAAAAATACGTAACCTTTTCTTTCAATTGAATCAAAACTTTGTTATTTAGAGATTTGTAATATCATTTCCTTAATGTAGCTAAATTTTAACCAAACTTGATTTATTGCAAATAATATGAACTCCAAAGAAAATAGATCTCCTTCTTCACTATTGAATAATGAATTACAATGTTTCCTAAATAGGAAAACAACTCATAACTCGATTTGCCAAGTAAACTCTAACTAACTTTGACTAAATCTACTCTAGGTGGCAGAAATTACTATTTTTAGCAGTTTACTAGAACCTGCTATTCTTAGTAAGTTCACATGCTTATTTGTACGGGCACAAAAATTTCCATGCATCTTCTAACATTCCTAAATTAGAGGAATTTCCAAATTTCTAACTTCATAATGCAACTAATAGACTAAAATTAACTAATGCCCAAAAATAGGAAAAAACTGAACTATAACTTAAATCCTAATTTTCAGGCCTCAAGATGGTGGATTTAGGGCCTGAAAATGTGCCAAAAATTTCCCCAACTAGTAGGATGGTTTGCCACTACGTTCCTCTCATCGAAACATGTGGTTTCAAAAAAAACAGACTCAAACGGACATCCAGAGCTCAAGTTATGACCTTGTCAAGTTCCTGCTAATTTTGGCGCATCATTCTCCCCTGCTTGAAAAAAATGCAGCTCCTGCAAGTTGTCTTCTTCAAACTCCTTCCATTTATCTGCATCCAACTTCTTAATCTCCCACTCTGTGACCCAAGTATTTTCCTCTTGTTCCAGTCCTTTCCAATGGACCAAATATTTGTTGTATTTCCCATGTCGTGTATCCATTGTTTTCTTATCTAGAATCTGATCCACTTCTTCTTTCTTCTTTACTGGAACCTGCTGCCTCCAATCTACTACTTCATCAATAACATCCCCTTCTGCACCATCCCCATGAAAAGAATACAAATCTGAAACATTAAACACTGGAGAAATATCAAAATTCCCTAGCAATTCTACCTCATAAGCATTATCATTTATTTTTTTCACGATTTTGCAGGGACCAATCTTCTTGTACTTCAGCTTGTTATAATTTCCTTTTGGAAACCTTTCCTTCCACAGATATACCATAACCAACTCACCAACTGTAAATACCTTTCTCCATCTGTGCACATCTGCTATTTCCTTATACTTATCATTACTATTATGCAGCTTCTTCCGCACTTCTTCCTGCAATTGTTGTATATGTTCAACAAATGCTTCTGCATCATCACTGACTCTGCCATCAACTGGTAGTTGTACCAAATCTAACACCCCATTTGGATTACTCCCATACACAATTGAAAATGGAGACTTTCCTGTGGATCTATTTATGGAACTGTTATATGCAAACTCAGCTTGTGGTAATGCTAAGTCCCATTGTTTTGGCTTTTCCCCAACGATGCACCTTAACAGGTTTCCCAAACTCTGATTTACCACCTCTATTTGCCCATCAGTCTGAGGATGATAGGCACTGCTGAATTGTAATTGAGTTCCCAATTTCTTCCATAAAGTCCAGCCATAAGTGACTTAAGAACCTTGTGTCCCTATCTGAAGTAATGGTTTTTGGAACACCATGCAAACGAACAACTTCTCTGAAAAACAAATCTACTACGCCTGTCGCATCACTTGTTTTCTTGCAGGCAATAAAATGAACCATCTTAGAAAATCTATCAACAACCACAAAAATTGAATCATTACCTCGTTGTGTTTTTGGTAATCCCAAAACAAAATCCATACTCAGATCTGTCCATGACCCTTTAGGAACAGGAAACGACATATACAACCCTATATTCTGTGCATGGCCTTTCGCGACTTGACCAAATTCGACACCTCTCCACATATCTTACCACATCTCTTTTCAGCTTTGGCCAATAGTATTTCTCTGCTACCAAGGCTATCATCTTATCTTTACCAAAATTCCAGCCAATCCTCCGCTATGCAACTCTTTCACTATGTTCTCTCTCATAGACCCAACTGGAATACATAGTTGGTGTCCCTTGAATAGGTAGCCATCCTGTAAAATGTACTCATCCAGGACATCTCCTGCATTGTTTGACAATGGACGATTTAACCTTTCTACAATATCCTTGAAATCAATATCAAAAGAATACAAACCCTTTATTGCTTCAAAACCCACCACCTCATTTTCCATAGTGGTAAACAAAGTCACACGCCTACTCAATGCATCTACAACTTGATTCTATTTTCCTGATTTATGTTTTAGAGAAAAAGTATAACCCTGCAAAAATGATACCCACTTTGCATGCCTACTATTCAACTTCTTTTGTGTATTCACATACTTCAGGGCTATGTGGTCGGTAAATAACACAAACTCCTTAGGCACTAAGTAATGCCTCCAATGCCTTAATGCTTGTACAATTGCATAAAATTCCACATCATAAGTAGAGTAGTTCTTTCTTACCTCATTCAGTTTCTCACTAAAGAAAGCTACTGGCTTTCCACCTTGACTTAGAACAACACCAATACCCACATGTGAGGCATCACAATCAACCTCAAACACTTTATCAAAATCTGGTAGTGCCAAAATGGGTGCCTTTGTCACCTTCTTCTTCAAGAACTGAAAACTATCCTCAACTGCCTTTGTCCACAAAAACTCCCTTCCTTTTGTGCAATCTATTATAGGTGCTACAATACTGCTGAATTTTTTAATAAACTTTCTATAAAATGTTGCTAGACCATGAAAGCTTCTTACCTCTGTTATACTCCGTGGAGTAGGCCATTCAATAATTGCCTTTATCTTTTCTGAGTCCATCAGTACCCCATCTACTGAAATAATAAAGCCCAAGAATACCAAACTCTCTTGCATAAATGGGCACTTCTTCATATTTGCATATAGTTTCTCTTTCCTTAACACTTCGAATATCACCCTTAGATGCCTCAAATGTTCTTCCTTAGTTTTACTAAATATCAAGATATCATCAAAATAAACCAAAAAAACTTACCATTATACTCCTGCAGCATGGTGTTCATCAATCTCATAAAAGTACTAGGTGCATTGGATAAACCCGAATGGCATCACCAACCACTCATATAATCCATTTCTTGTCTTGAATTTTGTTTTCCACTCATCTCCTTCTCTGATTTGAATCTGATGGTAACCACTTCGAAGATCAATCTTGGTGAAATACCTAGATCCAACAAGCACATCCATCATATCATCAAGGCGAGGTATTGGGAACCTATACTTGATTGTAATTTTATTGATTTCTCTACTATCCGTGCACATTCTCCATGTTCCATCCTTCTTTGGTGTTAATAAAGTTGGGTTGCACACAGACTCATGCTCTCCCTTACGAACCCCTTTCTCATGAGCTCTGACCACTTTTCTATTCAACTTAGCATGCAATGTCGGGCTCATCCTATAAGCCGCTTGATTGGGAGTGAAGACCCTGGAATCAAATCAATATGGTGTTGAATATCTCTTTTGGGTGGTAATCCATCTGGTAGCTCATCAGGAATAACATCAGAAAATTCATATATTAATTCTTCTGTTTCTACTAGTATTTGTGCACTTACAGGTTCATCCTTGTTTGCGACTAGTGCATAACAAAAACCGGTTGCCTTTGCCTCCTTCACAAATTCCTTGCAGAAAGCATATTTTCAGCCTTCCCCTCTTCCTTGAGAGGTAGTAAAACTATTTTTTTGCCATCCTTCCAGAAAGTATAAGTATTCTTTCCCTCGAGTCATGAATAACTTTTCTATCAAATTGCCATGGTCTTCCTAGTAGCATATGACATGCATCCATAGGAATAACTATTGTTACCAAATCAATCCTTGTAACTTGTCCCAATCGAAAAACTTATTAAACATCTCTTATCAACAGTAACTTGCATTCAGGCTTGAAATAACCATGCAATACGATAACTAGTTAGGATTCTTCTCACAATGCAGACCCATTTCTTGACCATCTCATTTAAAACTGTTCTCACAACTACCACCATTAATAATAACATTCCATACTGTTAGTGCGAATTCACAGCACCCCTGGATGTTAATCAGATTTCTAGTTTGATCATATTAGCATCCAGTGAGAGAACACAAATGGAATCCTTTCATCCAAGTGTGGGACTTGCAAAAATGAGAAAGGAATCTCCAGAGAAGGTTGCGTTCCATACTCCTAAACTACCTGCCACAAGCTAAGTGGGTAAGCTAATTAATCCTAATCTAGGCCACCAAGGAGACAGGGAAGAGGAGAGAAGAGAAAAACCATGAAAAAGCCTGATTTGCAAAGAAACGGTGATAGACAGAGAAGTAGAATGTTGAAATCTATCAAAACTGTCCATGGAACAAGGAGAGGTGCAGAACATGGGAAGGATGGATAGATGCATCACAAACCCAAAGATAGATTTCACACAGAAAATATCCCAAAACTCCATGAACACGGCTCTAGACCTGTAATGAACATTAGAACATGCACAAATACCTGCAATGAAGAGAGGCAAGAAGAGAACAAACAAAAGAATGAGTAGGGATGGACAACATGCATCACAAAACATTGGTTTCATTGTTGCTCCAGAAGTTTGCACAGAACATCATTTTAATGGTAAAAGGAAAAACGCCATTACAGAGTAGGGGAGGAGGTTTGAACTCCATTTTCAACCCTATGGAAGAAAAGAAGGGAGAGCAGAGCAGAAAAGATGAACAACCTTTTTTAAAAAGAGCAAAAAATGGCTTTATACAATGCATGGGTCGAACCCAGGAGAGAGAAAACATGAAAAAACGTGGGAGCCATTCCTCATTGAATGCAGATGCATTAAAACAGCATGGCCCTCCTTACAGACCCATGTCCTGACATTTTTGGCCATACTGGAGAATAATGCGACCCATTTCGCATTAAAACTAAAGTTGAAACGTCAGTTCTGGCCATTACCACGCGCCAGAGATGTTTCAAATAATTTTATCTCTCCAAACCCAAAATGCAAGATTGACCCTATAATCGTGTAGAGAATTTCACCAGCTTTCCATTGATATAAAGAACGTGAAAATCTGAGCTCTGGATCGAAAGTTATAGCGATATGAAGATTTAGGGCAAAAACAGGCCAAAACGGATCTGGGCGGGAAAATATTTGAATTTTTTCCCAAAATTGCCACTTGGATGAATGTGTCAGGCTCTGATTCATCCGCGGGTTCATCCTTTGAAAATTTCTTTCCGGCCCTTCCTTGGCCATTTCTCGCCACTTGGACACGTGGCACTATTTTATTGGCTCGGGCCTGAGGGGCGCACTTTGTCCTTCGAAAATTTGGTATTTTTCACTTTGGGAAAATTTTCCCATTTTCTCCCCCGCGCTCCACCACTCAAGTGCCACATGGCATGATTTCATTGGACGCGGGCCCTTCCTGACCATTTCCCTTTTGTTTTTTCCTTTGGAAAATCGTTCAGAATTTTCCCGCCGGGCCGATGAGGTGAAGACACGTGGCGAGATTTGATTCTTTGGCGGCTTTTTCGGCTTTTCGCGTCCCACGCGTCCCTCGCATACTTTTGGCCCGGATGTCTGAAACTGATTGGGACAAATATCTCCAAACCGCCCGATTCAGGCTTCCTTGTTCCTGATTTGAGGTGAAGACACGTGGTGAGATTCTATTCGTTGGCGGCTACTTTCGGCTTTCCGCGCCCCACGCATCCTTTTGGACCCGAATGTCCCAAACTGTCCCGGATGAAAGTCTTGTTTCGGCCGAACCGGCCGGTTCGTGTCCTCCGCGTACTTTTGTCCCAACTATCCCAGGCTGCCTGGGACAAATACTCCGAACCGCCCGATATGGACTGACTTGTGCCCAAACTCCGATCTGTGTCCCATGCGTACTTTTGGCCCGGATGTCCCAAACAAGCACGAAACAAGACTTAGGCAATTTTTTCGCTCTTTCGGCTGATTTAGCTTTTCGCGTCCCACGTGTCCCGACGTCCCAACTATCCCGTAGACCGCCTCCTACTAGGACTTAGCTTGATTTTCAGTCATTTTGATGCGGCCCCAAGCAAAATGGTACCAGGGTGAACCTTTGGTACACCCCAATATGGCTTAACACAGTCCTGCAACCTTTTTTTTTTGCATTTCTTCCATTTTATCAACCAATTGGGATTCCTTCTTGGACAAGAGAGTTATTAAAATCTCGAATAGTAACTTCATTACCCTTCTTAAACATGAATACGGTAAGGGTTAGAATTCTTCTCACAATGCAGACGGGATTTCTGAACCATCTCATTTGAAACCATGTTCTCAAAACTACCACCATCAATAATAACATTACATACCTTTCCTCCTGAAGTGCATCTTGTTCTAAAAATATTTGTACACAACCATGCATCCCCCTTGATATCCTTTCTTGGAACAATCATCGTCCTCTTGATCATCAGATTTTCTCCAACATCTGGTGGAATTTCTAGGTCATGTTCATCTTCTACTTGTTCAACTTCAACAAGATTTACTCTTGGTGCATCTCCTTGCCTCTTGTCATGTGTATAAGAATGTGGGCATTCAAAATCCTGATGCCCCTCTTCACCACATCTGTAACAAACAAATGGTCTTCGTGGAGCCTCCCATCCTCTATCGCTAGTGTATCCTCTGCCCCTAGAAAATCCTCTACCTCTTTGTTGATTCTGGAAATCTTCTCTCAGATCTTCTTGAAGTTCCAAACCACGAGATGATTCTCCCCTAACTTAGTTGAAAACCAACTCATCCTTGAAAGGAAGATGAGGCCCCCCTATTCATTCCAGGTGATCTCCTAAAACTTTGATGATTTTGTTTTTCCTTGGCCTTTAAGGCTAATTGATAGGCATCTTCCATGCTCTTAATCCTATGCATACTTATCTCATCTTGAATAGAAAATTTTAATCCATTTACATACCTTGTAGCCATTTGTTCCTCAATTTCTTCATGCTCTACATGAATGGACAACTTGTAGAACTCATCTGTGTATTCTTACACTATTTGTAAGTTCTGTCTGAGATTCTGAAACCTCTTGTAAAGGGTTTGTGCATAATCCATAGGGAGAAATTTATCTTTCAGCTTCTTCTCCATCTTACTCCACGTCCTAATTATTTCTTTCCCCTTTCTTGACTACTCTTTCTGTAGGTGATCCCACCATAACATAGCATGACCTTTCAATTTCGTGCATGTAAATTTTACCTTCTTTTCTTCTGACATAGCCTTCCACTCAAAAAATTTCCCCATGCTAGTCAACTAGTCTATCAGTTCCTTTGGTTTTAGACTACCTCCATACTCTGAAACATCAACTCTTATCCCATCATTCTTTCCTTCTAATGCTTGAAGCATCCTTTCTTCAAAAGCTAATGGTGGTGCTTGTGTTTCCTCCTCTTCACAAACTTCTTCTTCATATGTGTCATCTCCACCTTGATTTCCTCTCTAGGTTATCATTGCAGCAAGCACAACAACTTGCCTCTGCAGATCTTGCATATTTCTATTCATCTGGGCAATACCGCCTCCTCTTCCTCTTCCTCTTCCTGCCATTTAAAAAAAAATTGAACCAGCTCTGATACCAGATAATGTAGCCAAATTCTAAACAAACTTGATATACTATCAAATAATATGAACTCCAAAGAAAATAGATCTCCTTCTTTGTTATTGAATAATGAATTACAATGTTTCCTAAATAGGAAAACAACTCCCAACTCGAGTTTCCAAGTAAACTCTAACTAACTTGACTAAATCTACTCTAGGTGGCGGAAATTACTATTTTTAGCAGTTTACTAGAACATGCTATTCTTAGTAAGTTCGCATGCTTATTCGTACGGGCACAGAAATTTCCACGCATCTTCTACATTCCTAAATTAGAGGAATTGCCAACTTTCTAACTCATAATGCAACTAATAGACTAAAATTAACTAATGCCCAAAAATAGGAAAAAACTGAACCATAAATTAAATCCTAATTTTTGGCCTCAAGATGGCGGATTTAGGGCCTAAAAATGTGCCAAAGCTTGCCCCAACCATGGTAGGACTTGTTTTTTTTGTGTTCGTCTCATTAAAACATGTGGTTTAAAAAAAACAGACTCAAACAGACACCCAGAGCTCAAGTTATGACCTTGTCACGTTCCTACTAATTTTGGTGCATCATCTCTATAGGCTAATGTTTGGAGCACTATTGTCTCTCTTAAGTATGTTTTCGTGTAATCTAGTAGTCACCATGTCATTAAGAAATTTTTTAAG
Source organism: Taxus chinensis (assembly GCA_019776745.2). Classification (NCBI taxonomy): domain Eukaryota; kingdom Viridiplantae; phylum Streptophyta; class Pinopsida; order Cupressales; family Taxaceae; genus Taxus; species Taxus chinensis. The sequence continues at coordinate 921,086,109 of CM034147.1, read as the reverse complement.
AAGCTGATATAACTTTTAATAATTATAGTATACTAAAATTCAGATATTTTTTTAACATTAATAGTTTTTGAAATATTTTTGACATGTTTATAATAACAAGGCCATGATATTACAAATCTTGCCGAAGGTAATTGCTTTTGTTGAGAAATATAGGTGAGGTGGAATATTTGGTGAGGAAAAAATATATGGAGTAAAATGTAGTTGGTAAATAACATGGAGCATAAAGACCGCCAGGACATCAAGAAAAAAAAATTGTACCTTAATAATAAGAAGCAAAATAGGAGCAACAAATAAAAAAACTTTAACTATTGTTATTATTGAATCATAAATACCTACTTTCAAATATGTGACAAATTTCTACATAGACACCATACAAAATAATAATAATAATTGGACATGCGAGATATACAGTTGGTAAGCCCATTTATATTCTATTTTAGAATCATGGAGTTAAGAGAAGATTGCAAGAGCTTGCAGACCTCAAGATTTTAGGATAAAAATGTGTCACTCAAAATTGAGTGCCATACAATTAGTACTAATGTTTTCGACGGTGAAATTATTCTTCACTCCAACATTTCAAAATTTTACCATGAAAGTGAAAAATTTGGAGAAGAAAACATCCTATGATATGGCCAAGATTCTCACTATCTCTGCACTGAAATTATTGGTAGCAAGATATTGATTGGAGAATAATAAGCCATTTCCATCCTCTAAATTCTTAAAGTATTGATTGTCAAAAAAGAATGGGGTGTTTTATGTCGAAGGTATGAATTTTTTTTGGGTCTCCCCCTTGTGGGCATGTCTACTCAAGTTCTAAAGTGAAGGTGGGATTCGAGCTTGGATCTATAGTCTACACATATTAATTCCTACCTTTTAAAGTTTCAAAGCAATTGAAGAACCACACTAGGGTACTAGGCTTAATCACACCTTGTTCCAAAAATTCAAATAATTGTTTCTTCCACTTATTTCATCCAAGTAAATAGAATTGAATTCTTTCGTTGTATAATTGTAAAACCAAAGCTGATAACTTTGAGATTGCACCATTTTTCTTCTTATAATTGGAATTTTATAGGAACTTCATTATGCATTTCTTTTTACACTTTGTAGAGACATTGGAAACTAGTTGTAGTTAATCTTTATATTATATTGAATATGTCATAGAAAAAAGTTTAAATGTAACACGAAAGTCCATTAGTAAGAAAATTCGACACAACATACAATACTTATAATCAACTTGTAATTTACAGTCTGCACCAACTATGAAAACCTTGTTTAATATCAGTAAAATTTATTTCATTTAACCTTAGTTTACAACTATGTATATGATTTAACCACACACAAATGTATAGTGAATTAGAGTTCAGAGAATATATTGTAAATCATTAAAAGCAAACATTGCAGCAATTTTAAACTTTCTCATTTGGTCAACCTAAAATGTCATTTCAACCAAATGTTTCCATGCATAAATGAACTTGACCTGAGCTTTAAATTCATTGTGAACTAGAATAAGAACACGGAAAACTTATAATGTTTAACTTGTATGAGCCAATTACATTGTTGAAAATACTCGTGGTAAATAACTCTTTTGACTCCAATTCCTTCAAGTCCCATATCAACATTTGATAAGTTAGTTCTCCATTGATAAATATTGGGAACTTCGGCAATATGAATTAAAACTAACCAAAAAATATTTGTGGATACAAGTCATCATAATGATTCTTTAATTTTTAATGATGGGTCATAAAGAATTGAATAAATTTTGATGTCAACTTTATCTCAATGTTACACTAGTGTGCTTCCTCTCTTTACTTTGTTCTAATTCTAACCATTCAAAAATAGGTTAGGTAGTAACCTGTTCAGAAAATGCTATCCAAGAAATACGTTACTTATGCATGCACTTCTCAAGGAACATATTGGGATATTGTTGATTAATACTATTAAATAACTTTCATTGTAGTGAATGTTCATCATTCTTCAAATTTCTACTGGAAAAATCTTATCATTGGTGAATTCTGGTATAGTTTTGGAATATCATGTTGTTGATAAAAATTTCTTTGTCCCTATCTAGACTAGTGAGCTAGATAACAAAGAAAATCAAACAACCTCAAATATGTAAGGGTTAAAGGTACCTTGGGAGAAGATGACGATAAATGGATGGGCATAAAGTGAATGTCCTCGCTACGAGCTGGATAGACCTGTGAAACAAAGGAAACTAAGAGAAAAATGGATTAGATGGTATATGTGGGGGCTTCCCGATGAAGTCGGTTCCAAGAAGTGCTACCTTCCTTTCACGGATGTCAACCCCCATTTAATAAGAGAAAACAATATAAATGAAATATAGATGGATAACATGCAGAAACTAATAAATAAAAGAACTTGAAAATATTGATGTATACAGAAACTATCGATCTAATCAAAATAAAGGTAAAGCAAACCAAACCTGCAGGAATCAATGGAAAATTGGGCTGGATACGAGGAACCTAAAAAATGAACATGCAAACTTTCTTGTTATAGATGGAAGGATGCCAAGAAATGGGCTTGCTAAGAGAACCACAAGGGCATGAGGATGATATTATGGTGATATAAGTGGCATCACAAAGGAATTATGATGATATGATGATAAGTGAGGAGCTATAATGTTAGAGGTTTGCTATCACTTCTAACTTGTCCCAAAAGAGAGGGGGAAGGCTTCTATTTATAGCCTAAGGAAGGGGGCTTAATTTGGGTAATCCTGATTCTGAACAATTACCCTGATTAGGTGAGTGGAGATTACTTTGGAATATTAAATTCAAAAGTGGATTGCATATGGATTATCTTTGAATCAAAGGTGGATTTCATGTGGATAATATTTGAATATTTAATTCAAAGGTGGGATTTGATGTGGATAACTTTTGAATATTTAATTGGAAAGTGGATTTCATGTGGATCATTTTGGAATATTAAATTCTTGAGTGGGATGACATGAATTAATTTTAAATATTTAATTGGGAAGTGGATTTCATATGGATTATTTTGGAATATTTAATTGGATAGTGGGGTACATGTGGATTATGTTGGAATATTTGATTGGATAGTGGGGTGCATGTGGATTATTTTAGAATATTTAATTGGATAATGGGGTGACATGGATTATTTTGAAATATTTAATTGGATAGTGGATTTTTATGGAGTATATTAGCATATAATGCAGATTAGGGATTGAAAGGGGATCAATTAATATTGATTAATTGAATATGTATTTTTGGTGGGAAATGAGATTTATTCAAATTCAGGAGGGAAAAGGGGTTCGAATGGGTAATCCTAATGAAGGATAATAGATGCGGGGTGAAGTGGAGGAACGACACCAAAAAATTGGTGTCTATATTTTCTCCTTTTTGATGAGTGGTTTGCGTTGGGAAAGCCACAAGACAAAAAAGATGAAGTATTGAAAATATGATTGATTGATTGTTCTCCCTCAAACTTGGGATTGGCGACATAAAGGAAGTCAATCACAAGTTTGAAAGAGATAGATGTTCAAGGCTGGGTGGGTGAAGATAAATGGGTAAAATGATAAGGAAAGGTAAGATGCCCCCAAACAAGAAGGATCACAATACAATAGAAATTATGGCAGTGACACCAATATCACATGGGTAGAGGGATGACTGTGGTCTCAAATGAGATGGGAAACAATGCTCTATGGGCTAGTAAGTGGGTGAAAATCATTGCAAAATGGAGAGAATCCAACTTGAAACCACTCGAATGGATGTGAGCTAGGAGGACCAATGGGTCATAGGAAAACATCAAACTATGTGCAACTAAATGAGTAAATAATGCAAAATCATTCATATGAGGAATCAAGTGAAAGGTATGCATCCACAATGGATGGGGAGGAAAAATAATGATGCTCCAACATAGGGCACGAATATGGTCAGAATGTGAGATACGAAAAAGTGATGATACAAAATGCCACAAGGGGAAATAATTATGGCCACAAAGGTGGAGTTTGAGAATAGAAAGGGATATTTTGAATGTTGGTTAAAATTCCCCAAGGGGGGGAATAAATATGGTTTTTAAGAAAGTTAGTCCTTTTTCTCAGGCATATAGGGGAAGAATTCAATCTACTTTTGTGAAGAAAAACGTAGAGAAAACATTTGCAAGGGAGAATAGAAGGTGATAGGTGATGTCCGTCATGGTGTCTTCTAAGACAAAAATGCCCCGAGAAGATGTGATGAGGGATATATGTGATGATGCCCCTTCGAGAGGGATGACAAGAATGGAAGAAGCTTGCAAAAAAAGTAAGAGGGGTCCAAGGTCATAGAGAGGAGGATGAGAACGGGGTGTAATAGAACGAAGAAGTTGCGGTCTGTAAATGGGCAGAGATTTTTGTTGACCTTGAATGTTAACTGTGAAGAGGTGTTTAAGGATACAACGAATGAGAGAGCTCATTCAAAAAAGACAGAATGGACAAGAGTAGTGGTTGATGAAGAAAAGAAATGGTAGAGGTGAAGAAGACAAAGAGACAAAAATAAAGTGGTCAAGGTGGAGGAGGATAAAAAAAGTAATGAAAGAGGTGGATGGAAGATATGGATAAGGGTGGATGGTGATAGAGTAGAGGGTGAAAGTACTAAAAAGGAGGAGAGAGGTCCAAAATGAAGGTAGTGGAATAAAGAGGACACATTGAGGGAGTTGACGAAGATGAAGGGAGAGAAGCAAGGAAAATATGGGGGAGATAAGGAAGATGAATAATTTAAATAAGATGACAGAGACGTGGTAGAGGAGGAGAAAAAGAGATGAAAGAGGTGGAAGAGAATATTAGAGAAGGATGATAGGAGAAGAAGGGAATGAGGAAGGAAAAACAAGAAGAAGCCAAGAGAATGTGATAGTGAGGGAAATGATGAAGATGAAGGGAGAGAAATGGTAGAAAAAAATGGAGGAGATGAGGAAGATGAAGAATTTAAATAAGATGAAAGAGATGATAGACCAAAGAAAATAAAGAAACTATATAAGATAATAGGAAGATGTGGAGAAGATCAAAGAAAGGAAGAGAAAGGAAGAGAAAGGAAGTGATAGGGGTGGTAGGTAAAAAGAGTATAATTACAAGGTGCAGATAGTGGACATACTTTGTGATTTTATAGGTTGAGAGAGGGTAATGGTAGGAGAAAAATGTTAGTTGGTAGGGGAGACTAGGAGGAAGGAACGATCAATGGAGGGGATTGTGAGTGAACAGAAGGATGTTTCCAGAATGACAGATATACTTTGAGTAAGACTGTCATGCTGCATAAATAGTTAAGTAAATGTGCCAAGTTGGAGATGAAAAGGAAAGAATGGTGAGAAGGGTGATGTCCAACGTCCACACTGAGTAGTAGAAGGGGACATGAATGGTGAGAAGGGTGATGTGGGGATAAGTAACAAGTGAATAAAAATGATGTGGGAGGATGGATGGAGAAAGGACATGTTGGCCATGGTGGGGGATGAAGAGTTGTAGGATAAAAAACTCTTCTTGCAAAGGATTTGTAAACTGCAATGAAGATCAAGTAGAATTCCAAAACCGAAAAGTGTATTAGAGAAAGTGCTCATAGATGTTAAAAAATTTCATGGATTTATGGATGATGTTGATAGATGTCATCCTTAAAAGTAAACATAAGGATATAGATGACATAGTTTGAAATTAGATATGCAAGAATGCGATCTTGATAAAAGGTAACCTTATCGAGATAAATGCCACATTATCATAGCAAGGAGCATATGGGGAAATCATGCTTCAAACTGGGTTGGAGGTAAACAAAGAAGAGAAGCACTGAAAACATTGCACTTGCAGCCAATAGAAGATGTTAACACATAACCAATGATAGTTAGTTATTTCAAAATACCGTGAGGGAAACATGGATGTAATAAGCTCATAAACCTAATGTCTACACGACAAAGGGGTTTCAGATGTAACTTGTACGCAGGAAGAGGGTTCTCTATAGGTGATTGTTCCTAGAACTATGCCCCAACTCTGGGAAGGGGGAAGATGTAAACTGATCAATGTAGGAATTTTGCAATGTATATGAGAAAGTTGATCGATGCAGGAAGATTTCTTAAGATATATATATATATATATATATATATATATATATATAAGGTTGATCAATGCGGGAATCCTTCGCTACCATGATATAATAGAGTAGCCATCCTTCGAGAGTATGGTCTACTTTTTTCTTTTGCTTTTGGATTTTTGGATTTTTATTTTAGATGGCATGATAAGATATGCATGATAGCTATCCTTCGGGGGATCAATCTGTTGTAAGATAACACGAGATAGGAGCATCCATAATTTTGACTCTCTCTCTCTCTCTCTCTCTTGATGGGGAATAGTTGGGTATAGCTAGGTAGACCACTTAGGAGGGGATGATGATTGCACAAATGACACCCCTGGACCCTTAGGGTGGTTCCAATATGTAAACAAGAAGGTATTGGGTGTAATGATCACGGAGTTCTCACCAAAAAGGGAGAACCTATTGTTAGGAAAAATCATGTTAGTTCTCCATTACCATATGGTAATTTATTGGTTAGAAATTTATTCTAAGTTGTTTTATATAAAACAACTATAACAAATATATTTGTCGAGTGAGTTTTAACAACTCACGTAAATAGTTTAAGGGAGTCAAAGGAGTTGTAGCTACTTCCTAAAATATATGAATTTCATTTCCTATATATTTGTAAGCTTCATATATGATATTATGATTAATGGTTGAGATTATTGAATATCATTCACATTCTGTTATGATCTCTATACAAATCTACTACATTGTTTTCATTTGGCATCAGAGCGTATAATTGATCATGTTCCTATGATGGAGAAGCAATTTGATTTGTAGGGTGCAGTCGGCCTGTGCTTCGCCTTGATGGATGCAAATTTATTTGTGATTTAGATTTTAGATTATTAATGGGTCTATGAAAAAGCGAATTCAGATATATTTTTTCCGAGAAAAGATTCAAGTTGAGTATCCTCTACAAAGGCGTCAATCTGCCCATACGTATGGTCGTACTGTTATAATTTGACAACATATATTTTCAATGATCTACGGTGTCAAGAAACATCTTCATGTTCGTATTGAATCTTGGAGATGCGTTGATCTTGTGGATTGCGTGAAAAATCGACTTGGAAGCATATAAAAGAAAGAACCATCCTAACGTGGTCTCGATAGTCTCAGATCTGATTCAGATCTCATCCCTATCACAGTTCTTCCTCAGCCTTGTGTGGACTGTTATATCTATACACATCTCAGAGCAGTATATTACACATTCTTCACCTCCTCTCAGGCTGCATATTAGACATTCTTTACTGAATCAGGCTCATCATCCTCGTGCTGTTCCACATGGCTAGCTAGAGCTCGCGGCTAAAACAATCAGTTATAGTAAATAATTTGGAGCCTTCATGCAAAGATTTATAGAGATATTTACGCCATTTGTTGTCAGTCTATGTTCAGCTGTCAGATTTGTGCAAGGAGGACGTGATTTCTTGTTGATGTACCTCAGTTGCATTGTCTTTGTTTGTTCGAGGAACCAAGAGTTTTAGTGTGATGGTATCAATTGAAATGTATGTGGCCAAAAAAATTCAAACTTCCAGCTATAAAATTTAATCTGTTGGGATCTATTTCGCTTCGTATACAGCTTCCAGTGATCTCTCCCACCACCGAATCTCCATTATTTGCCGCATGATCTGAGTTTTTCAGCATCAACAACGCAAGCTCCCTCAAATCTCTCACGGCTCAGCTCTGTTGTAATGGTATCTATCACGAGTTGATCGATTACTTCCTAATTGGAGATAATCTATCATAGCTTCAATATAGGAAACTACGACGCAAAGAGGAAAACAAAGCGTCTTTCAAGGTATTTGCAGTCTGTGCTAAGTGTATTGTGTGAGATCTACATATTTTCCCTCAAATCTACCACGTATTCTAGGTTGAAAAATTCTAGGTTACGTGTCTACTCAAAATGGTCATTTAAATGATTAGAGTCTAATATCATTATGTGTGAATTCACAAAGTTTAGGTTATGTTTTGGTCAACTCTATAGGTGTCCGTTAATGAAAATAATTTTAATAAGGAAAAGAGGAGATAGAGAAGGGTTCACTTGTTCCATAATATATATGTCATGTTATAAATTCATAGTATTTTGAGGATCTCGGGTTAGTTTAGAAGTTGCTGATAAAATATGCTATTGACTATTGGGTAAGTGTATGTCAAATAGTTGTTATTAAATTAATGATTTGATATGTCTAGGTTTGGTTTATCAATGTCTCATATATGTCATAAAAGTGTTGTTGTCAAAAGTTCAAAAAATAAAAAACAATTGCTTTACGGACGCATTTTCAGTTGAATCTGACGTGTGATTGAGGTATGTAAAATTGAGCTCCATCATCAAATCCAGCTGAGTTAGCAGATTTCTACTAGAGGATGGAGGCAATGGAAAATAGAGGACAAATAGTGACCTCTCATCAGTGACCAACGACGAGGCCACACATATGATTTGGTGGCATTTTTTTCCATTATGTGTGGTTCAATGTGCTTTCTATTCCATGTGGTGTGCTTAGATTTCAGTATTCATATATGCAGTGTTCCTAATTTCTTGGTTTGCAGAATAAGTGGAAATTTCACATTGAGGGGAGAACATTATCCAATGTTCGATTTTCAGTTTTCAGTTTGTGTGTATGAGCAGCAGATTTTAGCAGATTTTCCTATGTTATTCTTGAAGTGAGATAATAATGAGAGCTAAGCAATGTACTGCAACATTAAGATATTGTGGTTGTTGCTAATCCACTTGAAAACCATCTATAGTTGTGGTTGTTAGTAATACACTGGAAAAACTATCTATATTTTTGGTTGTTGGTAAACCACTAGGAAAACAATCTAGATCATGAGCAGGCTACATAGTGGCATGTTGCAGTACACGAGCATGTTTTCCCCATGTTTGCACTAAGGGGGGTATGTTAGGAAAAATCATGTTAGTGCTCCATTACCGTATGGTAATTTATTAGTTAGAAATTTGTTATAAGTTGTTTTATATAAAACAACTATAATAAATATATTTATTGTGTGAATTTCAACAACTTGTGTAAATAGTTTAAGGGAGTTACAAGAGTTGTAGCTACTTCCTAAAATATATGAATTTAATTTCCTATATATTTGTAAGCTTCATATTCTAATTAATTGTTGAGCTTAGTGAATATCTTTTGCATTTCGCTATGATCTCTCGACAAATCTACTACATTGTTTTCACCTATCCATAAGAAAACTAATATGGACAAAGCCATGATGCCCATATTTAAGGTCATTGTTATCCAAAATGAGCCCCCTACTTATTTTGGCTAACTTGCCTTCATTCTTTCCTTCCTTGTGCTTCAACTTCAATTTTCACACATTGCAAGCACTCAAAAGATTCTGAAAATGGCTTCATTGGGTAGGATTTTTCTTCCCCTTTCTAGAAAGGTAAAGAAGTCCTCCTAACTCCTTGTATTTTTTGAGTTATGGCTCGGTGGAGTTTAGAGGGAAAATTTGCCAAGGCGGACCCGCAAGAAATATTTTGGCACTTAGCCCTTTGGCTAAAAAACCCAAAGGAAAATTTCGGCCCGTAGGCCCACAAAGGATAAAGGAAAAGAAATTGATTAAGGCCCGCAACTAAGCAAAAGATGCCACGTGTCAAGGCGGAGCGACGGGGGCAGAAGGACTTCAAGTTTTTTGGCGTTTGGTCAAAGTGCATCAAAGGAAAAATAGGAGCGCATCCCTGCTGAGCAATAAAATGATGCCACGTGTCCAGTCAGCAGCGGGAGTCGGGGTGCTGAGAGGATTTAGGAAATTTTGCCAAAGTTGTAAAAAGTGCAAAGGTGAGAAATTGAACCGCATCTCTGCAGTAAATTAGATGGCGCCACGTGTCTCAGAGTGGTGGGGCCGCGGAGAATTTTGGGAAAATTTCCCAATTTTGCGTAAAGCGGAAAAATGTTATTTTGAAGGCCGCATCTCCTCAGTTAACCAGGCAATGCCATGTGTCTTGGAGTGGCAGGGCCATGAAGATTTTTGGGAAATTTTTCCAAAAGGGAAAAATTTAAAGTTTGACCCCGCCAACCTCAAATTTGACTCTATTTTTTACCAGTTTTCCCTAAATCTTCAAAGGGCCATATCTTTCAAACCAGAGCTTGGTTTTTCATGATTTTAGTGTCATTGGAAAGATGTTGAAATCCTCTACATGATGGACCCTTCAATTTTAAATTTTGATGGATATTTGTGGGAGAAAAATGAAGAAATGTCTCTAGCACGGGAAAAACGCAAAACCGATCCCCAACCACCAAAATTACTGAAGTACGACATCCGTTTCTTCTCCAGCATGGCCGAATGCATCAAAAAATGGATTTTTGAGGGTGCCCTTGCTGTTTTAATAAATCTTGTCAGTGGTTGGAGATGTCAAATTGATTTGCCCATGTTTTCTCATTTCCTTCATTCTGTTCGAGCGTTAAAAGCCAGTTTTGGCTCATTTGTAAAAGGTTGTTCATTCCTTCTACTATGCCCTCCCTTCTTTTCTTCCCTAGGGTCGAAAATGGAGTTTAAACCTCCTCCTCTGCTCTGTAATGGCATGTTTTCCTCTTACTCGTGAAATGATGTTTTGTGCAAACTTCTGGAGTAATAAAAAATGTGTTTTGTGATGTATCTATCCATTCTTGCTCGTTTTTTAGGTTTTTTCTTCTTTCCTCTCTTCATTGCAGGTATTTGTACATGTTTGGATGTTCATTGCACGTTTTGGAGTTGTGTTCATGGAGTTTTGGAACATTTTTTGTGTGAAACCATCCTTGGTTTTGTGATGCACTTCTCCATTCTTTCCATTGCTCACCTCTCTTTGTTTTCATGGCAGTTTTGATAGATGATCAACACTTTCCTTCTCTGGTGTATCACCATTTTCGTGTAGGCTCTGTTTTTCCAGTTTTCTTTCTCTCCATGTCTCCTTGGGATTTAGATTAGGATCAGATTAAGTTACCTGCACTGGAATAGCTTATGGTAGGTAGTTTAGGAAGAGGAACCAACATTCTCTGGAGAGCTTTCCCCATTTGTAAAGGTCTCACACTTTGGGAAAGCTCAATGTTGTGCATTCACACCAAATGACATTGCCTTAGAAAAGTAGATCCATAGGTCATTTTGGGGGGGTGCTATGAATTTGCACTAATATTCATGTTTAGGAAGTGATGGTAGACCACATAGTTCCATATCATTACCATGAAGATTGAAGGGGGTAATGATGGAGGAATGATCTAAAGATATGACTATCTGCTCATGGGTATATATGCTAACAATAGAATGGTCGTAAGTGCAATGCATTAAGAGATTTTTCTTCTGGTTTACCATCAAGGGAAGCCAAATGATAGGCCTCAAACCTACACTTGTGTGTGATAATATAAGGTCCAATCCAATTGGGAGAAAATTTTCTACATTGGATCCTTTCTAGAGTAGTTACATTCTGGTTTTCTTTTAAGAAAAGGTCACCAATTTTAAATTCACATTCTTTGAGATTTTTTTTGTAATCACGGATAATTTGATATTGATACACTTGATGATGTTCAAGAGTAAGAAGGAAGTGCTCATCTAATAACTCAATTTTTGCTAAACGCTCTTGGCGATAATCTTCATCAGAAATGAAGTCGTAAAGAGACACACGCAACAATAGAATTTCAACTTTGAGGGGAAGAACGACTTATGAACCATATATGAGAGAAAAGGGGGTAGCACCTATGGAGGTATGGACATTGGTCCAGTAAGCCCAAAGAGTGAAGGGAAGATGAATATGCCAGTTATGACCTACTTTATCAATGGTTTTAGCAAGGATGTTACGCAAGGTCTTATTAGTCACTTGGGCCTGGCCATTATCTTGATGATAATAAGGAGATGAGAAACTAAGCTTGATATTAAATGAGTCACAGATTTTATTAACATATTTTTTTTGAAGGAATTTTCATTGTGAGGGATGCCGAAGCAATAAATTATGTGCTGGTAGATGATGTTAACGATATGATTGGCTTTAGTTGAGGTGAGTGGGATTACTTCCACCCGCTTGGTGAAATATTCAGTTGTAGTGATGTAGAATGATGACATTGAGAATAATGGGGATTGATTTTACCCATGAGATTGAGGCCCCAGTGCGAAAAGGGCCAAAGTTATTGAGCTAGCTATAAGGCCTGGCTAGAAATGTAGACAAGATTAGAATGCTGCTGAGACTTGACACATTTCTTAACATATTTGTAGTATTCCTCATTAAAAGGACAATAATAGCCAAGGAAAAGAACACGCTTAGCGAAAACTAAGCCACTAAAGTGTCCACCACAAGTGATGTTGTGGACTTCTTAGATAATGAGAGTAGATTCATGGGATTTGAGGCATCGAGTGAGTATTCCGTCAAATCCAAGCTTATAGAAGATGCCACCAAGGATGACATAGCGGTTAGCACGTTGAAGAAATGACCTCCTACCATTCTTAGAGAGGCCCAAGGGAATGATGGATTTGGACAAATAATCAAATATTTGGTAATACCAAAGATTTGATGAGTCAGGTTCAACAACATTCACATGAGGCAACCTGCAGATGTGAGATGGTTGATCACGATGATGAACAACAACCGAAAGTTTGGATTCATTAGTTGTCCATGGGATGAGAGAGGCGAGGGATGCCATCATGTCAGAAAAACAATTAGATGAGCGAGGGATGGCTTGAATAATATAATAATCAAATTCTTCAAAGAGAAATAGGATGATATCTCAATATTTTTGGAGAAAGTCATTTTTACATTAATAATTTCCTATAATTTGTTTGATAATGAGCTCGGAATCCCCATAGATATCAAGGATCTAAACACCCAAAAGGAAAGCAGTTTCAAGACCTAAGATAAGGGCTTCATACTTTTCCATATTATTTGTGCATTCAAAGTCACGTTTCTAGGAAATGGGCATGGGAGTGTCCCAAGAAGGAATGAGAATGACACCAGTGCCTCCTCCTTGTTGACATTTAGATCCATAAAAGAAGAAAGTCATGCAAAGAGGGAAATACTCAGGATGAAAATTTTTAATGGAATCATCAAGAAATTTCTCATGAGGAAGGTGAGTGGTAGGAAGAGGGTCTTCAGCTAATTGGTCTGCGGTCATTCGATCTTTAATAGAATTTTGAGAAATGAACTCTAGATCAAACTGTGTCATGAGCATGAGCCATCGAGTGATGTGATCATTGTGGTAAGGTTTAGAATGCATGGTTTTGAGAAGATGAAAGCTAGTGAATATATAAGTATTGTGATTGAGAAGATAATGTTGAAGCTTTGCAGACAATTTCATTCAACGAAAATAGGTTTGAGGATCATGTATTTAGTGTAAAGTTTCAAGAGTCTTTGAATCAAGTTCCAGTTGTATAGATTTCAATGTGTCACGATCCGCTCTATCTAAGAAAGTGAGAAAGTGGTCTATAATGCCAAATCTTATTTGAATGAAAGTATATCAAAAATGTAGCAAAACAGTAAAGACATCAAACATGCAATCACCAACATTATATTTAAAGGTATGGTCTCCGCAAAGATTAGATTGTGATAAAACATGCTCAATACAAGGATATGTTTGATTATTATTTGTATAGTCCTCTACATCAATAGGGATATGCATGAGAGTATTTTTTTCTTGGCCATCTTGTTTTTCCTAGGGGGCATTTTGTCTGTTTTTAATCAAAAAAGTATAGACAAAACATATAACTATAGTCGAATGTAAATATCTTCAAAAATTAACTATATAATGTAATGTCATCAAATATTTTTATTTCAATAAACAATGAAAAGTATCATACTCAAGAACTAGAGTAGTGAAGCGAACAAGATTATGCAAAAGATAATTTATTATACGTGTTGAAATATCATTACTAATGTCAATTGTTTACATGTAATTATACAAACTTTTAGAAAGCAAAAACTTATAACATTGGTGCATTTTGCACATTCAACCAGAAATTTGAAACAAATAAAGAGGGCGGTCACATAATTATTCAACTAAATTCCACCTTCAAGTTCAAGAAAACATCATGGGCTAACACACACAAAATATTTGACAAATAAGTGTTTAATAACATGTCTCATGTAGAATTTCAGAAGGCAAGACAATTTTGGACCGTGCAGGCAGAGTCTATAATCTATTATGCGTACTACTAGACTCAGCAACATGGAAAATGGATTCTCTTGCCGACCCGGCACACTGCCAAAACTCAGCCAAATGTAGACATGGAAAAACATAAAAACAACAATATCCATAAAATGAACTTATACCGTCTTACGTTTAATTTGCTTTCTCTGATTTTTACATATGGAGGTGCAAGACTACAGTCCTTGTAAACAACTATTTCCCTATATTTTCTAAATTGTTTTTTATTTCAGTTGGCCATATAGATGAGTGGCGACTATGCCCTTGCATGCAAACACCGGACCTCCAATTGCCCAGCACACAAACCATCTCTTAACAAATCTCCTTCAAATTTTCCCGTTCAATCTAATCATTTCAATGAAATTAATTTCCAAAAAATGTGTTTGCAACTAATAAGAATAATTGCGCAGTTATAGAAAAATCAATTGATAACAAAGGAAATAATTAAATTCATGTAATCAAAACTATATTTCAAAAGAGAAAATAGTATAATATTCCTTAATAAAGGGATAGAGAATATTCTTTATAGATTTTCTGCAAAACATAATAAAACACATGAAATATTACAAATAACATGTTGAAATTGAATAAAATAAAAAAGATAATGGTGTTAGTGAAGACATAATAACTGCCTTTATCAATATAATACAAAAACATTTTAAATTTTAAGTTAGGAGAATTCCACCAAAAATTTCACACGTGTCGAGCTCGGGTTCAAATATGTTCTCCCATAAGACATTGCTTTTCCCATTTTGCAATGAAATAATTACTTTAATGAACTACTATATAAAAGTGGCATAATCAAAGTGACTACACTCATACAAAAGGTATTGAAAACAAGAAAATGACAATAATTATGACATCCACTCAAACAATACATGTATATGGTAATCATAGTGAGTATAGTCATACAAAAAATATTGAAAACAAGCAAATAGCAATAAGCATGACATCCACTCAAACAATATATATATATATATATATATATATATATATATATATATATATATATGGTACTCTAATGGAGTATAAGCATTCCGAAAAAAAAAACTTCTCACGAAAACCACTTCTTACTAGTTTTTTTATTGGTAATATGTGGGTGTTTATATCACTGAATTGAATTTGTTAGAAAAAACAAATTATTATCTTAGCCAATTTATATATTTTGGTATAGTTTCAATTCATATGTATATTTTGGTATCGGTTGTATTGAATAAATAATAACATGTGAGTGGTTGTGGGAGCGTAGAGCGTGTGTGAGTTGTGTTGGCATTGGTAAGAGAAAGAGGGAGTTCTTACGCAGAGAAAGAGGTGTTCCAAAAAGATGGGAGATTGGAGGAGGCATTTCCATAATTTGGAAAAATGTAGAAACCCTTGTATGAATGTTGATATTTATCCACAACAATGATCTCATATGGGAGATGTATGAAGATATAATTTTGTATGTGTCTATGATTTAGTATGATTCAATATAATTTTTATACAGATATAATTTTTTATGCGGCTATAATCGTTAAGTATGGCTCAAAATAATTTATTATGTGTATGATATTTTTGCAGGTGCATTGGTATATGTATACAATTTTTGAGACACTGTGTTCTTTTTTATTCTTTTTTATACTCGTAGTAGTTTGTGAAATTTGGAAATTTGGTCCAAAATGGGTGTTAGACACTATTGTTCATTTGTTTTAACTAGGTTATCAAGGTGAAATGATGTTTACAGTTCACGACCCATACTGTAATAACCCCTTTATTAAGTCAACCAAAGGTTGTTGAGTTCCATAAATATTCTGATACTGTATCTAACGCATATGAAATCTCAGGTCCATGTAGAAGGGCAAACACTCTTGCTAAAGGTGAGACTGTTTGGATGTTTTCCTTCTTAGGGCAAGAGCAATTGCCACTATTTTTAGTTGTAATCCCCACTCTAATTAGGTGCAATACCTACTATGATTTGGTGTATACCAAGTGCCATTTCACCTGCACGCCTTCGGCCGCTGGTTCATATCCCCTGCTGGAAAATTTCTCCACAACCAAGCTTTGAACTTGGGTTTGCAAATAAGTGCGGCTTAGCATTTGAATCCTTAACCTTATCAATTCAAAATTAACCCCTCCCCCAAACCACAATAAAAAATACAAATTCATCTCTTGTAATTTGTTGGGTTCCTGCATATGATATTTTTTGGTAGGTCTCATAATAGATCTTGGAATGTGATATGATGGCTATCATGTGTGCTACAAAACCAATCCTTGTTGAAATTGTTGTGAGAGGTACTTGTTAGTTATTTACCTAAAATGCTAATTAATTCTGCATGTCCCATCTTTTTTAGCTAATGAAATGCAATGTTGTTCACTTTGATGAGTTATTGTTGGTGTGTTGTCGTAGGCTTATAAATTTTGGTTGCAGCCATGTGAATCAGGATTTTGCATGTCTAAGTCCGAATGATATTGTTTTTGGCAAGATTTTGTCATTATCTGTATATTTTAAATTGATATTCCTTTTGTCATACCATCATGGGTGTCATCTTCCAAACATTGATCAAACAATCTTAGAATGGGTTAATCTATATGCCCTTTATGTAGATCTAGGTGAGCACTTGGTAGCAAGCAATTTTGTATAATTCAAAGAAAGAAAAGTCAACAAATGGCTAAATCAACATATAAATACCCCCAAAATGAACTGTCAGGATTTTAACAATTATTCTTTATATTTTCACTGCTATGCCGTCAGATATCTACCAACTGAAGGGTCTTTTTGGCCCATTGTCCTATTGTTTTCAATTCCCTGTTGCCCTAAATCACATACTTCTTTCCCTTTTTATTATAGACCCTACCAAACTAGTTTAATCTTCTTTTTTCACCAGTTTGGATTAGTGCCTATTGTATTTTTTGTCATATTGGATCAATCAACAGGACTCATAAATTTAACTCATAACAAGAAATGGCTTGTACTTGTTTGTTTATAAATGAATCAGGAAATCATATAACCACCCATATCTAACCCCACCCCATTTAAAGAAATTAGGAGTTCTACCTAATCATATCTGATCATGAGGTGTACAACCTCTTTTCTCATCTGCTTGTTGTTCTTGATTCCCTACATTGTCTGGATCAAGTTATTTGAGTATTGGAGGTTCACTTAGCACATGTTCTTCAGTTGCAGTAGTTGTCAATGGTGTTCCATGGAGACTGGAGAAGATCACAATGATTTTCTAAGTAACTGCAAATAAGCAGAATGAACTGTAGAGGTTGCAAAGTCTGTGATAAGCCTCTAGATTTCCTTTGAGGATTTCTTCTGTAAGTTATAATCAAAGGTTTTGTAATTCTATATTTCTATTCAAGCTTCTTGCAACAGATTTCCCATCTCTGAAAAGTTTCTCTGTAATTCTCTAACTGTAGCAAGCACATGATTTGTCAGCATTTGATCCCTCAAAGGACTCTGTAATCCATTATTGGCTTCCTGGATAACTACCATTGGTTGTAATAACATCGAGTTTCCACATTCATTTTTTCATTTTGTCAATTTTCTGTTGTGGAAATAGCCTGGTTACGTAAGAGTAATGCAAAATCCATAGTTTGAGTTTAAAACGTTTCTTGTCTTTTAAAAAAATTATGTATAGCAGACAACCTGCAAAAGATAGTTTTCTTAGTCTCTCCACTCAGATCACATCATTGTTTATAAGTTCTTCCCTCAAAGAACCTTGCAATTGATCAATGGCTTCCTGGAGAACTTCCATTAGTAGTAATAACATTGGACCTCTTCTTTCATTTTATGAAATTTGATTGATTGCCTACCATATAAATTGTCTGGTTTTGCAATAGCAATGTGGAATCCATCATATGAGTTAGAAAAACTTCCTGTCTTTTACTTTTACTTAAAAAATTGTCTACATTGCAGACCACTAGCAAAAGAAGTTTATTCAATGTTTCCACCCAGTTCACATCATTTTTCACAAATAAGATGGGCCCTACTCAATCAGCTTTCAGGCTTTATTTGAGTCAAAAATTTTGGACTAGGTTTTTGCACAAACTCCACATTGTCATCATCTTCTCCATTTTTCAATATTTTTAGGCCAAAAACTACTTGGCTCTATATTCTGTCTAGGTTTTGGATTTCGCTAACTTCAAGGGGGCTTAAACAAAGTGGATAACAAGGATTCACAAATAATTGAGATAACTCCTTGGGAGAAATAGGGCTTGTCAATTCAGCATCTGTAGGAATACGTTGGAAGAATCAACAAGGATAGGATTTGAAAAAATGGACCTTTTTCCATGAATTTGGGTAGCCTTGGGAGTTGCATTAGACATAGTTGCAGAAACCTTAAAAATGTTTTTAACTACTTGTCAGCTTCAAGAATTAAATCTTCAACTCTTCCTGACATTTAAACCATCTAGCACATCTGAATCTACTATGCATAATATTGTTACTTATGGGCCTTTTCATGTCAAGCTCTCAATGTTGCCTCTGGTGCTACATTGGAATATAATAATGGTGAACTATGGATAAATCCAAAATCTGGGCCTTTTCATATCATGCTCTCAAATCTACCTCTAGCAGGCTTGCTCCATGAGTTTTCAAAAAATGGCAGATTGCCAGACTCAATTTTTATGATGAGATGTGCCTCTTGGCTTAAAATCAAGGCATGTAAAGCAAAATTGAATACTTTTTCCTAGCTATATCAGCATTGTAATATTTTTATCCCATTTAGTTATTACCTTGCCCACCATTGCTAATGTATGGGTATACACCATATCTAGACTTAATAGAAATAATTTCACAAAATATTCATGCCAAATAAACACAAAGACCGACATTAATTCACCCTTAGTAATTTTTTGATTCATATTTTTTTAATTTTTAAAGACCAAAATTTGCTATTATTAGGTTGTGGATGCATCATCCTAACTAATCTTTTATCCTCTATCTCTGTAACATTTACAACCTTTCTTGCAAGAAATATCTTAGTTCTAGTCAAAAAATCTTTGCAATATCTAACTAAAATGGTGTGGCTTTGTTTAACCTTTTATATGTTGTTAGATATGCCCAAAGTACTACAGATACTTTATCATCCCAATCCTTTCTTCCAACATCACATATTTTTTTCAATGTCTGGCTCAAAATTTTGTTGAAAACCTCAGCAGTTCTATATTCTTGAGGATGATAGGGTGTAGTCTTATGGTGTGCAATCATGAGTTCATCCAATAAAATTCTGATTGTCTCATTAAGAAAATGTGTGCCCCTATCACTGTTCAAACTTAAAGGACATACATACATTGTAATAATATTTTCCCATAGAAACTTGGTTGTTTTAGCCACTGTACAATCCTTTGTAGGTGCTACCTCTATCCACCTTGTCAAATAATATTTGCAAGTTACGATATATTGTGATCCAGTTGTGCGCACAGCTAGTGGAATAGGACCCACAAAATATATAGCCCATTTCTCAAATGGTTCTGCACTAGTAATAGGTCTTAGAGGCATTTCATCTCATTGACCTGGTTTCCCAAGACATTGACAATGATCATAAGACTTACAAAATTCTTTGCAATCTTTATACAGGGTATCCCACCATAATCCAGTGAGTAGAATCTTGCATGCAGTGAGATCACCTACATAGTGGCCACCTACAATACCACCATGAGCTTCTTCCATAATATTTGTACGATCATGTTCCAATACACAATGGTTCAATACTTCATCCCGACCTAATTTTTACAGGTCACCGCTAATCAACATGTAGGGGGTTGTGCATATAACAAGTTGTTTCTTCTCCAAGGATTTCATTCCTTATGGTGTCATACCTTGTCAAATAATATTTGCAAGTTACGATATAGCGTGATCCAGTTCTGCGCACAACTAGTGGAATAGGACCCACAAAATATATAGCCCATTTCTCAAATGGTTCTGCACTAGTAATAGGTATTAGAGGCATTTCATCTCATTGACCTGGTTTCCCAAGACATCGAAAATGATCATAAGACTTACAAAATTCTTTGCAATCTTTATACAGGGTATCCCACCATAATCTAGTAAGTAGAATCTTGCACGCAGTGGGATCACCTACATAGTGGCCACCTACAATACCACCATGAGCTTCTTCCATAATATTTGTACGATCATGTTCCAATACACAACGGTTCAATACTTCATCCCAACCTAATTTTTACAGGTCACCGCTAATCAACATGTAGGGGGTTGTGCATATAGCAAGTTGTTTCTTCTCCAAGGATTTCATTCCTTATGGTGCCATACCTGTTCGTAGAAAGACACCAATGTCTTCTAGTTCTGATGGCGCTTATTGTAACATGTATAAGTGTGCATCTGGAATGGTATCTTTAATTGTTTGTGCTTCTTCTCCTGACTGTATTCAGGATAAATGGTATGGTCCAACATTACTTTTCCCTGGTTTTACCACAGTTGTGAAATCAAATTCTTGAAATAAGAGTACCCATCTGCATATGCACCCTTGTAGAATGGGCTTGTTTACCAAATACTTCAAGGCCATGTGATCTGTATAAAAGATGAAGGGTGTAGCTAACAGGTACTGTCAGAATTTATGTAGTGCATAGATCATTGACAAAGCTTTGCACTATGTAGTTGTGTAATTTAGTTCTGCAGGATCCAGATTTCTACTAGCAAAACCATATAGGATGATCTATAATACCTTCTCCAGGTTGAGCCAACACTGCACCAATGGTCATGCTAGAGGCATCCATATGTACATGAAATGGTTTCTCCCATGAAGGAAAATGTAGAATAGGTGCGGTAGTAAGTTTCTCCTTTAATGTCTTGAATGCACGTTACTATGGTTCTCCCCAGTAGAATGTACCTTTCCCTTTCAGTAACTCCTCCAACGGTGCGAAAAATTTGGCATATCCTTTGATAAAATTTCTGTAATATCCTGTATGACCCAAAAATCCACTCACCTCACTCTGACTGGTAGGCTCTCTTAGGCGTATTATAACTATAACCTTGGTCTGGATCAACCAACAAACCTTCCTTGCAGATTATGTGTCCTAACAGTATTCCAAATGGTGTAGCAAATATACACTTCTTGATGTTCAAATAGATACTCAACTGTCTACATATTTCAAACATTAAGCAAAGATTGTCACAATGATCCTTAACTAATCCATACACCGTCCAATCATCAAAATAAACCTATAAGAAGTTGTGAATAAATTCCTTGAACGCTTGAACAAATATGCATGAAAATACAGTAGGCGCATTTTTCATACCAAAAGGCATTATAGTATAGGCAAAGCTACCCCATTTAGTAGTAAAATTAGTCTTTTTCCTAGATCCTCCTGGGCAATCCTAACCTGATGATACCCAGAGAACCCATCTGTAAATGAATAGATTTCATGCATCCTGCAATACCTTCTAGTATTTCCTCAGTGAATGGCATAGGAAAGGGATCAGTCACACATGCAACATTCAACTCCCTATAGTCCACACAAATCCTAATCTGTCCATCCTTCTTGATATTGATCACCATTGGACTAACCCATTCTGACTCATCAAGGGGCTTGATAATCCCAGATGTTCAACATTTTGTCAATCTCTTCTTTGACCTTTTCGTGCAAGTTGGGGTTCATCTTGTAGGGTCTCTTTCTAACTGAGCGTGCACCCTCTTTAAGCTTTATCCTCATCTCCCCTAATGATTCATGCAATGCCTTTAAGTTCATGGTACCCCCTAGGGAATAAGTCTTAATAATCCCTTAGTAACTCTATGATTTTTTCCACTTCAGAGTCCAGACCAATAGTCTCCAATTATGGCTTCCTTAGGCTCAACATTTGATCTAATATTCACCTTCTTTGTCTTCATAGGTTCATGATAGGTGCGCGTGGTATTATCTGCACTGTCCAACACCTCACGCCTACCTGTTGAATGGTTTACATCCAGATTTTATACTTCTTCATCATCCACTAAGTAGACCATTTTTCCTTTTTCTTTCTCAAGGCAAGTGCGTTGAAGTAGTGTGGCATCGACCTATATCTCTTCAACAAGACATGCTCCTGAGTTTCCTTCATCAAATAACTCATGAAGGAGTTCTTCATCCTTGACACTATACCCCATAGTTAAGTGCTTTATGACTCTTAATGCTTATTTCACCAGAGGTCTAGTAGAGAAGATAGTCAAACATCTGGGCCATTCTTGCTATTAAATCCTACCAATTTCTAGTCTCTCTATGGAGTTCTACATATACATACCAAGCACGAACGCAACCTTATAAAGTGGAATAAAACTTTTACACCCATAACGAAGGTGGTAAAGCTTCCTACCACTTCTATCTAGAGTCTTTCACACTTTTAAACGTGGTGATAAACAAGTTTATTACCATGATAAGTGCAATATTTGAGTATGTGTATTTCCTTTGAAGAACCTAGTAGTAAGAGCAATCCTAATTTCATTCCATCCTACAAGATTATGCTTGTGGGCCACCCACCAGCGTGTACTGCTATCCCACGAAGTGTATATGATAGCATATTTCTTCCTTTCAGTGGGTCTATCCACTATTCCTCCATAGCACGTAGGAATACCATAGGATCTCCTTCTCCAGTGTAACAAGGTACCAAGTTGCTTACCTATCCACCTGACATAACATGGTTTTTTGCCTTTAGGAAATATGCTCTTTACTTTGTGTCCTACTAACTCATAAGTGCAATGAGCCCAATTATCACAAGCAACACTTGTAGTATCAATAATATATTGTGCATCCTCCCACTGAAGGATTCCTTCTTTACATTGCTCAAGCACTTCTGGATCCCGGATGGCACGTACATAAATCCTATGCAGGTCTTCTTCACTCAAGGGCTCAACATAGGGCACATATTTACCATCTATTAAAGGGATAATAACTCTTTCCTCCTTGTTTTCAAAACTGATATAACCCTTCTTGAACTGAAAGATCAACATTATTGGCATAGCACCAAGGACACCCCAATAGAGATGGGAAGTTATCTGACTCTGCTAGCACTAAAACCTCAAAATCTCCAATGAACTTGGATCCTTGTATGGTAATGGATGCGTATTTCAACTCTCCAATGGGAGTGTCCATAGTCTCGATTAGCCATGAACAATACATTAGAGGATGGCTGCAATGGGGGTATTCACATTTGTACCCATGCATCTAAAGTAAGAACATTGATTTCCGTGCACTTGTATCAATAAATATATTACTCAATAGCCACCCATCCAAAACAACATTTAGAGTGATTTCCTTATCAAAATCTAGGCTATGAGGGGGAAGATTTTCATGCAGGATCTGTCATCTAGTCTCAACACTTGCTCATGGAGTGTTTCCTTTTAACCAATTACCTAATAGTGGAATGATATTTTCCTGGTGCAAAATTTTACACACTTCACTCAAATCATCCATATCAGTTTGGACCATTTCTGATGCTTTCTTTTTCTCCATCTTCCATGATTGATCCTTTAAATATTGTATTTCACCCTGAAGATTCCTGAGTACCTCCATGGTTTCTTGATAAACCTCCTTCTGATGGGTAGGTTCAGGGTACTGTACATGAAGAACCTCCTCCTTAGTGATGGTAGGCTTCTACTGCAATGATTCTCTGGTGCATACCGCCTCAACGAGGGTCGTGATCTTTACTTGTAATGCCTTGGAATCTGCTTCCAACTTAGGCATCCACTGATTTTCCATAGCACATTATATCCTAACCATCCCTATGCCCTTAGTTTTCTTGTTTATGATGCTTTCTAAGATTCTCATACAAGTACGATAACTCCTCATAGCTATGACTCTTTCCACAGAAATAACATGCAATATTCTGGGGACATTAGCACCTGTAGTGGTTAGGAGATCTGTAAGAATAACATGTTCCATGAGGGAACTCACTTCTTCCATGACCACAACCTCGTCCTCTAAATCCACCATGGTAACCTTGACCTCTGCCACAACCACCTCCAAAAATCCCTTCATTCCGATGATAGCGCACCTGATTGTGATCCCAGTCCTGATGCTTGTTCTTGCCTTTAGAGTTATTTGAGACTCCTGTTTATCGTACACCAATATCTATAGCATCATGGATTTGACAAATCAGCTAACAAGTCTTTCTATGTCATGACTCGTGGACTTGCAGATTTTGTACAGTAGCTTGAAACATGTTCTTCCTTATCACACGTTATAGTAAGGGGAAGCATGACTAGCATCATGGTTTAAATGGAGTATCTCACAATCCAACAGAAACGAGCACACCAATCTACGAGGAAAAATATCCTTTGTGTGACCTTCTAATTCAAAATTTTTGCACTAAATACATGTGCACGTCTTATGTGTTGAATTTTTCGATAGTTTCTCCAATTTCTTTACCATATTTTTGATCTTTGCTTCTAAAAATGGGCTCACCCCAGTGCCTATGCTTCTAATTGCCTCAGTGTGTAAGGCTGCTTTAAGTGCTTTTCCTGGATCAGTGTATGTCTTATGTGATAATACCCTCCTAAAAGGGGTAACCATGCCCCCAACGAACCATTGAGCATGTTGGCTTGTGTGTATGTCATAAGAAAGCTTAGATAATAGTTTTTTAAAATAGGCATCATACTCTCTGACACTTTCAGTAGTGCCTTTCTTAACATCCTTAAGTGCACTTATACTCTTCTACTCAAAATTAAGGATGTGAAACTCTTTAAGGAATGCATATTTTAAAGATGTATAGTCTACGCAAGTCTGATCAGGGTTAAAAATTTCTGTACCAGTTGTGTGCACGCCCTTGTAACATACTAGAAAATTAGATTTTCCTACACTCAAAATCCATGATTCCTTTCGAAAACCACATTATTTCACACATATGCACATGTTCAACAACATCTTCTATGCCCCTATACTTTAGAAGATGAAGAGACATCTCCATATAAATATTTTAGGGTTGGTGCGGACCTTTCCCACTCGATCCAAAACCCCCTATCTTTCCTCAGCCTCTAGAACCACCAGATCCACTCGAGCTAGAGCCACCTATAAATCTTGATCCCAAACCTGTAGCTGGGGTCAGACCAGAAGATATACTTCCCTATGTCCCAATAGTAGAACTAAACTATACCCCAACAATCTGCGAAGGATTATTACTTCCATAAGACAGTCTAAAAATATGTGCACCTAAATTTTGTGTAAATGATACACCTAAAAAGGTAATCCCATATAACAATGAATCCGTTTTTGCTGCCATTGTTGTGCCTCTTATAAGACTCACTCCTACTCTCCTACTACTTGAATTAGCTTGTTGACTATTTGTTATACTAGATGTTGGAAAGTCAAGTGCAAGGGCAAGTTTGCTAGGTGGATTCAGATGCATGCCAGTGGCCTAGGTTGTCTTTGCTGGTGCACTTCTACATGAGGCCGAGGAGGGTTCCCTGTCATGTTTTCCCAAATGGGGGAGTTCTCGAGGCTTGGGTTCCACGTCTTCTACGTGAACTTCCACTCCATCCTGAACTATCTTTCTCCACAACGCCATTTTCTCTGTAACATCCCATTACTTCTCTACCTCCCTCTCACATGCCTCATTATACTTATGTCACCTTTCCTCTCTCTGCCTTTCTGCCACTAGGTCTGCCATCTTTCAGCAAACCTTCTCCTACCCCCGCGCATGGTAAGGTTTAGTTTGCCATTGGTTTACTATCCAAATTCAAAGTTACCATCAGGATCCTTATTTCCAGTGGAATTCCTTATAGGTAAGTTCCCCTTAGATATCATAAAAACTAGAATTTAGCTACCTCTAGGCACGAATAAGTGGAAATTGAGTACTCTAATATATAACTGTTCAAAACACCACAGAACCATGTATCCACAGTGTGAGTCCAAATCAGATCAACATCATAAAGGGCCTAAAATTCTTCCTACGTCTAGACAAGTGTGTGATACCTCCAATTCCACTTAGATAAATAAGCAATCAGCCACTCGTATAATTCTACTAGAAATATAGGAAAAAATATCTCATATATACTGTCATACAGATTCTGTTCCACCCACATGTGTGTGTTAAACTCAGATCCAGTGTTGAACCACCATGCATATCCTTATTTCAGATCATGTATCCACTCCTCAACACTTTCTAGGGTCAACCGATATGCCTTCATCATGAACCATCCTAAAAAAAAACTGAAAAAAAGGTCTAGGCAATGAAACCAATGATGTAGCCTAGAATTCACCAATACAAGCCTAGGCGCGTTGGCACATCACTCAACCTAGACTGAGCACTCACCCGTAGTGCACAAAGGTACCGGGCCCCTTTTTAGGGTTGTTGTTGTAGGATGTTAACATGATGAAGACTTAAGCATTCAGATATATGACTAAAATATCATTCCATAGTGCATGTTCAAATCTAGATCTAGAGAATAATAGACTTAAAAGCTAACCATGATGAAATCAAACATGTAAAACTAAACTATAACCATGATAACACCTTGATTTAGTCCGTAGTCTCCATTATATTAAATTAAGTAATACACAGAAGCTTCCTTACAATAACAGTAGTATATGCTCATGTGCGTATCAAATTTTGCAGCATAATTTCACTATAACACAATTCTCACACACACTCTATAGTACACAGTTCACTATATATATATATATATATATATATATATATGGGTGGGGACTTTCCCTTCACCACTTAACTAATCCCAAAATAGGTCACATGTTATTATTAGCTACGCACCATTACAAAAATAGGCTTTCATGTGAGAATGCTAACAATATATCTTTCTTAATCAACTATCAGGTCACAATTCTATCTTTAGCCCACATCCATGTGAAGCACTTTGTAGCCGATTATCCAAAAATAGCCAAGGCATGTCGCACAAGTCTCCAACTGATTTGTTTTGTCAACACACTATCTCCAAAAATATCTCATCATCGTGAAAACGGTTAAGTCTTGAACTTGTTTCTATTCTACGCACTTGATTCATTCCCGATACTTTCACACCTTTGAATATGCTTTGCTCTTGCGCAAACCTTTTTTATTTCCTTCGCTAAGTTCTAGATTTTGACTAACCAACACCCATATGGATTTTACTAAATATTAGGAACTAATTAGAAAAATTTCTAAGTCTTCTACCAGCCTGTGACTTTCGTATTCAACTTTGTACCACCATATCATGCTTTGAATCCACCATTAGCAGCAAGTGTGCATATACCATAAAAACTAGTTAAGAAATCTTGACCATACAATAGTTGCATTGACCCATTCAAAGTCTTCTGATGCATGCAAATGTTCCAACAAGAAACCTTGACCACTCTTAAGTAGAAAAGTATCATGAACTCATATCAAACATTGTTCTTCTAGACTAATCTCTAAGCCTTTCTTTCCCAGTCCTAAAACTAGTCAACATGTGACAACCTTCTTGCTCCATAATCTGACATTCAAGGATTCTCTAATGCATGAATCATGTCATATGAATCTTGAACAACACCATCATGTCCATTGGACACCACAACTCAACTCCTATGTTCTTGAGAGAAACTTTTCATCATGACCACCAAAACTGTCATACACCCCAAAAACCAGTCTTGAAAGAAAGAATTCCATAAACCTTCTAATGGCTATAAGATGTCCAAAAACCATCATAGACATGTAGTATGGTTTCCATACTTCCTCTACCATCCATTTTCATACCATATATAGTGCAAAAATTTAGAGCAGACACAACTTCTTCAGAAACATGAATTTTAATGTGGGGTCCACTTAGTGTCATGACACCTCAATGCCATCTGAAGATACCTAAGAGATTCTTGTATAAGATCTAATCATCAACCAATCCATTTTGGTCCATTTTGAGAAAGATCATATCCATCGCTACCTTGGTAGGGTTTTAGGAGGGTTCTAGACCACCTTACATTCTTAAGGATTGTTCATAATGCTATGCCCTTTAAACCAAAAAAAAACTCTAGGAATTTTGAGATAGGACCCTCCCCCATCTACCATGAAGATCTAATCCTCACATGCATAGGTTACACTTGCCAATGAACACAAGAAAGTTCTTCTCGAGCTTGGGTTTTAAATTTTGTGAGCTTGGTAGAGACTAGAACATATTTTCATGCTAATTCTTTAAAACCATGACTTGAAACTTTTCTCACATACTTGAAAGAACATGAATTATCTCTATCAATGTCCTCCTTTGCATCTTTGTATTGAAAATAAATATGGTCACCTCATTAGGCCATCTCAGGTCAATAATAGGTCTAGGTGCAAACCTAGAAAGTAGGTCCAAACCCTCTATACACACTCTGAGACACTTGTGAGTGTCTTAAAACCTCATGCTCATTCTCTCCATGCTCTCACAGTGCTTAACCAAATTCTACATATGCATGATCCACCATGACATACCATTCTCCTTTACGTATACTGATTAGGCCTCCTAACTATGCTTCTTGATCATGCTTGCAACTTCCATGCTGCCCACATCATGACTTTTTCACTCTTTCCAACCTAAAATATCCTTCAATAATCTTCATGAAATCACTACAACATCCACCTATCACTAAAATACTATTGCAATCCACTAGACATACTCAAGACACCATGCCACTTCATCAATGGTAGATCAAACAACTCAACTATCATGACATCGATGAATTCCACTACCAATAAACCTTTACACATGTTGTTTCTTTCTCCTTTTGACATCAATGAAACTTACTTCTCATCAATGACAACACCACTTTTCAACAATTCCATCTCATTGAATAGTTGGAGGTCCTTAGAAAAATCAATGACGTTTTGTGGATGGGGAAGTAGATGGAAATGATGTAGTAGTTTGCACCTCTAGGTGGATGAATGTTAAATTGTAATGCCTTTTATATTTCCTTTTATTTCTAACCCTTAATATGCTACTTGGTTATATTGTATGCACCACTTGATTTTGACAAAGTGTGTTAATTAGAGCTATTAGCAGAAGGGAAGAAATATGTTGATAATAGTTTTGAAGTGTGAAGGTAGAATAATACAAATCACTTACATAAAGAAAATTTGAGGGATGATTAATCTAGTTGAATTGACACTCTCTAAAGATTAATGCTTGACATTTGAGGTTTTCGATCAATTTAAACAATATGTATAATTATTTCTTGATTCACCTTCACCCTTGTAGTAGATAATTGGAATGTTTAAATATTTTTAAATCTATCACACTTCTATCCTTTCCCACCACAACATCTAGCTTATCCTACATGATTGTCTTACATAGAACTCTTCATTACAAAAATATGAAATCATCATAATCCACAAAGCATCTACAACAACACCTAACAAATAGATAAAGCCTACCACATGAAGCGTATATTGCTGGGGTTAGCAGACTAGTTGTACTGACAATATATCAGATCTAAGCATACATGCAAATAAAAGCAGATATTCTACGAGAAGAAATATACAAAACAAGAGATATAAATCAACACCGGATTTAATGTGGTTCACCAAGTGTGGGATACGTCCACCAAGAAAAAATCTAATATATTATCCAAAGCTTTGACAAGATACACAATTGAAGATTTACAATCTTCCACACCTCTCAGATGTACAATACTTTCTTTCTCTCAAGCTTTTACTTTATCACCAAGAATTCTCTCTCTCACCAAATTTTGCAAGTTCTTCTTAATTATTGTTAATACTTTCTAAACCCTATCTTTCATGCTTATATAGTCGTTTATAGACTTAGGTCACTTAGCCATGTAATTACAATCAATAGATATACTTTAATGCTAAAAATAGATCTAATTCCTAAGAGTTAATTAAAACATCTTCGCACAGGTAACCGATGTTGGTTATCCAAAACCGATTTTAGTTCCTCCTTTCCTGACCAATGTTGGTCCTAGGTGACTGATGCCAGTTCCCCCTAACCAACGATGGTTACTATATTTTCCAGCAAGTTTTACATTACATGCTAATATGAAGCAATTGAGCTCCACCACTCAACAATCTCCCACTTGGAGATTAATTGCTGCACCATACCTATACAACGTCATTATTGGATCCTTCCTTAGCTCTATTTCTTCCTCTTCAGTTCTCAGACTTGAAGACCAACAGAAGTGGAGTGTAGCTCCAACTTCTCCTTTGTTTATGGCTTTGTTGCATATCCACAGGGTTCTCACTCATATGAATCTTTTCTAGATTCAATTGTCCATCCTCCAATACCTTACATATGAAGCAATACCTCAACTGAATGTGTTTCATTCTTGAATGAAACGTCAGTTCTTTGCTAAATAAATTACACTTTGAATGTCACTAAATAGTTTACAATCATCTTTCTCCTTTCCCAACTCTTCCATGAACCTACTCATCCATATCATCTCCTTGCTAGCCTCTGTAGCTACAACATACTCTGCCTCTATAGTAGAAAAATTCACAACCTTCTGAAATCTTGAAATCTAGCTAATTGTCGTCCCACCTACTATGAAAATATATCTAGTAGTGCTCCTTCTACCATCCAAATCTCCAACCATATCTAAATCAACATAGCCACATAATGAAATATCCAAACCTCCATAGCATAACTGCATGCTAGAAGTCCCTTTCAAATACCTGAGTATCCATTAGACTACTTTCCAATTCTCTTTACCTAGATTGGCCATATATCTATTCATAACTCCCACTCGCATGTGTAATGTCTGGTCTGGTACAAACCATAACATACATGAGACTCCCAACTGCTGAAGCATATGGTACTTGTGTCATGTATTTGACCTCCTCGTGTGATGAAGGACATTGATCTTTTCTCAATTTGAAGTGTCCAGCCATAGGTGTACTTACAGATTTTGAATTCTACATTTTAAACCTTTCTAACACCTCGTAGATATAATCCTCCAAAGACAAATACAATTTTTTGTTCTTCATGTCTCTATGTATTTGCATGCCAAGGATTCATCTTTGTAGATTCTAAATCATTCATAGAAAATGTGTGAGCTAGCTTTCCCTTAAGCTCACCAATGTCCTGCATACTAGATCCTACAATAAGCCTATCATCCACATTTTGTAACAAAATAATATAGCTCTCATTTTCAAGCTTCTTGAAATAAACACAATGATCATATTCACATCTCAAGTAACCATGCTCATACATGAAACTATTAAACCTCATGTTCCATTGCCTTGGAGCTTGTTTGAGCCCATATAGAATCTTTCTCAACCTGCACACTAATTTATCCTTACCCTTGACTTCATGCCCAAGTGACTGCTGCATATAAATCTCTTCATTCAAATCACCATGAAAAAAAGTCCGTCTTCACATCTAGTTGCTCTAAATGTAAATCATGTACTGAAACTAAACTCAATAAAATACGAATGGAAGTCATTTTAACAACAAGAGAAAATATTTCGCCAAATTCAATATCTTGCTTTCTATGTAAATACCTTTACTACAAGCCTTGCCTTGTATCTTTTATGTCCACCCTCTTCTTCCTTAATCCTATAAACCCACTTGTTCTACAATGTTCTCTTAGCTGTTGGTAACTTAAACAAATCCTAAGTCTGGGTCTATTCTAAGGAGTCCATCTCCTCATCCAAGTCATGCTCCCACTGGACATGGGTCTTATCTTGAATTGCTTCTTCAAAGCTCTCTGGTTCACAATTATCAGTCAATAATAAATAAAATAGAGAAGGTGTAAATATTTTTAGAGGTTTACTTACCCTTTGTGACCTTCTCACATGAGTTTGGGGTACCAAAGGCTCAATCTGGACCTCCTGGACATTTGTATCAAAATATGATAGTGACCGCCATTTGGTCACCTCTAACCAACGGCGGTTCTGTTAACCGATGTTAGTTTGTCTCTTCTATAACTGATACCGGTTCTGCCATCCAATGTCAGTCAGGGGTAAACCGACACCAGTTACTGTATAAACCTGTAGGTAATACTTTTAAATCTGAGAGTTCATTTTCATTCACAAACTTCTCAACTGATTCATCCTTGGGTACCAAAATTTTATCCCTGTACATTCTCTTTTCATTTCATTAAACATCATGACTTCTAATAATTTTAGAATTATCTAAATCCAAAACACAGAAATCAAAATCACCAAATCCATAACTAATGAAAGTGCACCTCTTGGATTTTACATCCAACTTTTTCCTATTTTCCTTATCAACATGCACAAAAGATTCTAAACTAAAAATTTTAAGAAAATAAAGATCTACCTCTTTTCTAGTACAAGCTTCCTCTAGTATTCCTCCATCTAATGAACTTGAAGGTCCACGGTTAATCAAATAAACCATTGCATCAACTGCTTCTACCCAAAACTATAAGGACATTCTAGATTGTATCCTCATACTTCTAGCACGTTTCATGATTTTCATGTTCATTCTTTCTGCAACACCATTCTCATGTGGTGTTCTTGGAACCGTTATTTCTCTACGTATCCCATTCACTGAACAATAATCATTGAAAGCCTTACTACAATATTCACCACCATTGTTAGATCTAAGGAACCTTAATTTAGAATTTGATTCATTCTCAACAAGGGATTTCCTTATTTTAAAAGTCTTAAAAACATCATATTTATGTTTACTACAATAAACCCATACCTTTCTTGTAGCATCATCAATAAAAGTAACATAATATTGGGATCCTTCATGAGAAGCTACTTGAGCTGGTCCCCACACATCTGAGTGTACAAGCTACAATTTTTTCTCCTTCTTAGTTGCCCCAACTTTGAAAAATCTCACTCTCTTTTATTTTCCAAAGACACAATGCTCACAAAAATCAAGATCTAAATCTTTCAAATCTGATAACTTACCCTTAGCCTTTAAGATCTACATTCCTTTTTGACTCATATGGCCTAACTGGTTATGCCACATGCATGCATTTAAATCTGAAGTTGATAATTCAGAAAAGGAATCAGTAGTACAACTAGATAAATATAATGTTTCTACCTTATTACCTCTTGCCACAACAAATCACCCTTGGTGACTTTCCAAGAGTCTCCTATAAAAGTAACCATGTAACCAGATTTACCTAGTTGCCTTGCATAAATAAGATTCCTTCTGAGGCTTGGCACATGCCTCACATCTTTCAATACCCACATATTTCCATTCTATAATTTTAGATGAACTTCCCCTTTACCATCTAATACTACAAGGTTCATCATCACTCAAATAAACATGCCCAAAATTCTCCTAGACATAATTTTTGAAATAACCCTTATTAGGGGTTGCATAGAAAGAAGCTCATGAATCTAAAACCCATGATTCAATTCTACTATCTAAAGAAATAATAAAAGAATCTTGCATTACCTCTGATGTAGGAAGATTTATTCTTCTTTACCTTTGTCTGGTTGTTGGTTCTCTTTATCCTTTAACCAACAATCTTTCTTTGCATGTCCTTTCTTTCCACATTTCCAACAAGTAAGTCCCTTACTTCTTGATTTAGATATGTTATCCCTTAACTTTGATATCCCATTACTCTTATTCTTGGATCTCTCCTTCTGCCTACCCCTACTTTCTACATTCAAATCATTTCTCAGATGATGATTCCTCTATACTATTCCTATGAATTTCTCCATTCAATATTATAATAACCACATCATCAAACTTCAAAATATTATTAGCAAATGTTGTATTACTAATAACCATTACCAAGTTATCCCAACTATCAAGAAAAGAACATAAGAATAAAAGTGATTTCACTTCATCGTCAAACAATATATCAACTGATATTAACTAATTTACAATAGATCTGAAATCATTCAAATGACTAGATGCATATCCACCTTCATGCATCTTATAACTAAATAGTTTCTTCATCAAATAAAATTTATTTGAAGCACTAGGTTTTTCATATAAATTAGCAAGAGATTTCATTACCCCTACCATAGAAGTTTCTTCTATAATATTGGAAGCCACAGATGCTGCCAGGCTCAATTTTATAGATCCTAAAGCCTTTTTTTTAATAATATTCCATTCTTCATCAGTCATCTTTGTAGGTCTAGACTTCTCATCCAATGGTAAATAAAAATCTCTTTGATACAGATAATCCTGAATCTACATCTTCCATAATTAATAATTTTGGCCATAAAACGTTTCTACCTTGTATTTGTTTTCTTCTTCTATTGTTGTAGATCCCATTCAATCAGAAAACCCTCTGTGAGTAAATCTGTCAACACACAAAACCCTCAAACAAAACTCTGATACCAGTTGTTGGGGTTAGCACACAAGGTTGTACAGACAATATATCAGATCTAAGCATACATGCAAATAAAAGCGGATATTCTACCAAAAGAAATATATAAAACAAGAGATATAAATCAAGACTAGATTTAACGTGGTTCACCCAATGTGGGCTACGTCCACCAAGAAACAAGCCAATCTATTAACTAAAGCTTTGAAAAGATATACAATTGAAGATTTACAATCTTCCACACCTCTCATGATGTATAGTACTTTCTTTCTCTCAAGTTTTTGCTTTATCACCAAGAATTTTCTCTCTCACCAAATTTTGCAAGTTCTTCTTAATTCTTGTTAATAATTACTTCTAAACCCTAGCTTTCATGCTTATATAGTTGTTTATAGACTTAGGGCACTTAGCCATGCAATTACAATCAATAGATATACTTTAATGCTAAAAATATATATAATTCCTGAGAGTTAACTAAAACATCATCGAACATGTAATAGATGTCGGTTAGCCCAAACCGATGTCGTTTCCTCCTTTCCTCACCGATGCCGGTCCTGGGTGACTGATTTCAGTCCCCCTAACTGATGACGGTTACTATATTTTTTCCAGCCAGTTTTACATTGCATGCTAATCTGAAGTAATTGAGCTCCACCACTCAACATATATTTTTAACATTCATCATTCAATGGGTGAAATAATTCTCTCTCGTGTGGCTTGCTAACTCTTCATGAAGTTAAATCCTTCCTTAATTAGGAGGGTGGCATTGGATGCTTTGATTAGGCGAAGGACATTTGAAGGCTAGATTCATAAAAAGGTTCCATATAATTGCTTGGGTGCTAAGTATATAAATATAACATGCTCGATACATATCTTGGACTATTTGCAAACATATAACCTCCATGGAATGAATGATTTTTAAAATTGTTGGCAAATTTACTCATATGAGTGCTATTGCAAGTTCTCTACTCACAATTTTTCCCATCGTCAATCTTCATCCCTTTGAAATGGTAAATGCACTCTTGCACAACATGTCATTGTGAATGAATTTTGTGTAGTTTATAAGACTAAGTAACGAAAGAACATGTCTCTCCCTCTCCCTCTATGTCTAACTGGTGGAAAATAATAAACATACCACCTAAAAGATTTTCCCCCTCTTATTCTACTCAATCGCTAAGGAAATTGAAGGCTTTTGTGTTTTGCTATATGTTATTCATGGTTGATTTTTGTAGATGATTTGGAAGAAAATATTGGAAACAGTTTCAAATTTTGATTCTTATGTCGGCTAGCCAAGATGTAATCTGCCATACAAATGATGTCAATAAAATTATTACAGTGTTAATATTGAGTGGTAATTTGTTTGTGATCGTTGATTTCTCCCATGGGTGGTTCGCTTAGTAAAAGTATGGTATAACACATTTGTTCGAAGGGTATTAAAGAATACCCTTAATTTTAGTTTTTACCTCTATTTAAATTCAATTGATTATACCCCCTCCCATTATATTATTAGAATGAAAATACCCCCTATTTTTTCCATGTACCTTGCTTACCCATTTTTTCATTACAATTTTATCTACTCATTTTAAGTTATACCTTAATATATCAAACAAAAATATATCTTTTTTCCACTCAATTATTATTTTCTTAATACGCCTTTTTTCTATAAATAGAGTTTGAAGCCATTTAAGACCTATTACCAATTATCTTAATGTTAATATTTAACCATTTATCAATATTTCTTCAAATAATTAATATGGTGAAATAATATCATTTGTGTTGAAAAGCATACTCAATCATAGTTTTCTGCCATTCTATTATTTCTTGCTCAAGAACCTCCTAATTTATATTTCCTTATTAAAAAAGAGATTATAATATAGCTTTAAAACCAAAAACCTTATGCAATTTTAACGTATTTATATTTTAAAACTAGGGTTCAAATGTTTTAGTTTTATGTTAAAATTAACCCTACCTCTTCTCTATCCTGCCTCTCTAACCTGCCCCCAATACCTAATTCAAATTATTAATAAATTAACTCCTTCCACCCCCTAATGTCTATCGGTATATTGACTTTGATTTTATCTAATGTTAATTACCTCAATATGAATGAGCATGTTAGGATATTGCTTTGTTAATGAACCCCATGTGATTTCTTCATTACAAGTTGTGTGGTCTACACACACTTTAAACATGCAAGCAAACATTGGTAAATGAAAATAATTTCAATTTATATTAGTTTAATAAATGTTGGACAGTCTTGCCAAAAACTTTTTGATACATTTAGGAAAATAATCTCACCATAAGGAATGCACATACTAATAATCCTTCACAATTATATTTACACACATATGGTAGGACATGTTACGGATCTCAACTAGCTCCTACTACAAATCTCACAAGAAATTTGGATTAAATATAATAAACATACATCCATAACATAATAAATTTATTTCCCATGCCTGCACTTTGCCCATGGGTATTGAGATATAAATAACAAATGCTTGCATGAAGGTGGTCATCTAGATATTTGTGGAAAGAATGTGAGTTGTGAAGTTATTCTCAATGAAAAATCATAGTCACTCCAAATAGGTATTCTTCTAAATTTAATATAGATGTTTGTGGTTAAAAGAATTGATACAACTCACATTTTAATAGTTAAAGTGTCATGTTACCCCTGTTCTGGTAAGATCCCGTTATCCATGTTATTGTGGTTTGTCACCACTGCATTGTTCTCTGCCTCTACATGGTAATCATATGGCAATAGGGGTTAATAACTAGCAATCGCATGCCAAACATTGCAATGTGAACGCTGAATGGTGTAATTTGTTTTTTTTGTAGGGATACATTAATTTATTTTTTAGTTGATGTGGTTTGTAATTATTTGGGGTTATAATGTGTTAGTGTTGCAACATGTTTGAGATGGTGTTGCATTGGTTATTTGATTGGTTTTTTGTTGAAAAAACCTTAAATTTACTGTTGATAATAGGTGTGATTAATAGTGGAAGTGTAGGAATATAGATGAAACATTAAATTGAAAGGTTTTATCTATACATTTCAAATTTGTTAAAAATTCATACATATACATTTGCAAATCTTATATCATGATTGGTAGCCTTTTGTGGACATTTTTTATTTGCACTAAACATGAATACATGAAGTCTTCTGTACATTTACAAATTTTATATCATGAGTGGTAGGATTTTGTGGACATTTATTTACATTAAACATGAATACATATGGTACCCCTTGAATGAAATTGCCACTTTGGGTACAAGTAGTGTTGTGTAAAGTAGTAGTGGAGGTGCTATCAAAGTATAGGTTAACATTTACAACAAGTTGTTTTGGTTAAGTGAAATTAGTCTTGACTCGTCCTTTCTTCTTGATCCAAGTGTAGATACGTGCACCATTTTTGAGTATCTTTCAAATGAAAATGGAGGGAAAATGTGTAGATTGTCGAGCAAGGGGACCCTAGAGAAAGTTGTGAATGTCAAACCTTGTCTTTCAGTGTTTCCAATGTCAAAAATTGCTCCATCCAAAGTAAGTATGTGTGACTTGGGATAGTTAATCCCCAAGCCATTTTAATTGGAAATTGTCTTCGATTCCTTCTTCAAATAGGGGGTATTGGAATATGTAACAGGTTGGAGGGATCCCAACATGGGCCATTGTATCTATCAAATTTAACAAAAAATAAAGGTAATGTTGGTGGTGGCATTGATGTGTCTTAAATAGTGTCAGTGGTTGTTCCCATAGCTCCATTTACAAGGCCTGCATCAACCCATAAAGTAGAAATAAGCATGATTTTTTGTTGCTTGCATAGAGGAACTTTGTGTTACAACTGATCATCATCTGGTTCTCCCATTGCAGCTCATCTTTTACCTTTAGCAATGGATTATACGATTGGAACTTTCAATGCCTTCAACATGTGAAGGTTGTGGTAGTTCACCAGTTAATTTTTTGCAAAAAAAATTGGCGCAGTCCTTTAAAATGTTTAAGCTCTTGCTGAGTTAGGTGTGAGTCGGTGCACGACATTAGGATTTCCCAGTCCTCAATAAGAGGAGTTGATATCACATGTGGAATAGTAAATGCCGAAATAAAACTTGCGCAGTGGTGGTTCCTTGTTGCCGAAATATTGTTTGCAAGGTAACAAAAGAATGGAATCCCTTTCAAAGGATAGAAAAACAATTTTGGAGAAGAGATAAGAAATAGATAAAAGAGTGTCATCATTTATTGTTGTGGAAACATCCTATAGGTTAAAAAAAATCATGTTGCTAAGTTGGTGTTGATACATCTAGGTAGTTGTAGCTTCCTTGTAGGACTAGTGATCTACTAAATTTAGGGGCTGGTGCTCTACTAAACTGTTAGGGATTAGTGTTCCTTGTTAGGTTGGTGCTCAAATAAATTTGATTAATTTATATATATTACAAGTTGTAAAATATTTGTTTTAGTGGGTTTTATTCCCTTAAAAGGTTTCCCACTTATATCTAGTGTAATTTTGTTCTTGTGTTCTCATTGCTTGTGTGTGGTTATGATTCTTGGTTAATGCATGTTTAATGGTTAAGTCAAAATGATAATTGATGAATGCTAAAGTTTATGTGAAAGAAATTTTTAGGGCATGCTGATTCACCCCTTCTCATTGGTTGCACTTCCAAAAATTGATATTAGAGAATGTTATCTGAAGTAAGATTAAAAAACATGAGGTGATCCTAGAAGCATATATATGGCTAGTTAGCAAGGTGATTCCTCAACTAGAAAAGATCTTTTGTTCATTGGGATAAATTATTATTTTTGAAGCATTAGGATGAAGAATCATATAATGTCCTTGGGATGTGATATTTTGTAGTCAGTTGTAGAAGCGTACACTATTCTTCAAACTCCTCCAATTGATACAACAGGAAAGTAGGAAAACAATAAGAGTTATAAATTAATTAATGCCATTTTATTTGGATGGGTAGAATTAGAATTTTTCAAGGTAATGAAATGTGCTA
Organism: Taxus chinensis; assembly: GCA_019776745.2. NCBI lineage: Eukaryota > Viridiplantae > Streptophyta > Pinopsida > Cupressales > Taxaceae > Taxus > Taxus chinensis. The sequence goes on along the minus strand of CM034147.1, from coordinate 921,046,839 downwards.
TAGCTAAGACTATGTGGGATAAACTACATGTCATTTACAAAAGTGACACTAAGATGAAGTTCAAAAATATTAAGACCTATAGGAGTTAGTTTGAAAGTATAAAGATGAAGGAAGAAGAAAAAAATTGTAGCATATCTCCTCAGGGTAGATCAAGTGGTCTATACTAGTAGAGGTTTAGGAGAAGAAGTGAACGAATCATTGGTGATACAAAAGGTGTTGAAATATATTTCTAATTTTGATCCTATAGTCTTAGCTATAGTGGAAGGCAAAGATCTAAGTATATTTCAGATGGATGAAATATATGGTACATCTTGACAACTTATGAGATGAGAACATGTGATGAAAAACCTCCCAAGAAGGAAACAACTGTAAAAGTTCGAAGGAAGTCAAAAGGTAAGAAGATAAAAAATGATGATGTTTTAGATATAGATGATGATGAATTGATTTCTATGTTTTCTAGGAAGTTGAGGACAAGTTCAAGTATGTATAAGGGTAAGTTTCCCTTTAAGTGCTTCAACTGTGGTGAGATAAGAAATTTTACAAACAAGTTTACTCACAAACATAAGGATGAAGATAATGAAGAACATGATGAAAATCATGAGAATCATAAGAGGTCTCATAATTCTGATAAAAACAAGAAGAAGTTGAGAAATTTTGAGAGAAAGAAGTTTGCAAGAGAATCATATATTCCAATGAGGATTGCATCTCATTTGAGGTAAGCAGTGAAACTAGTGATTATGATGATGATGATGTTTCCAATGAAACTATATTTATGGCTAAAGGAGTTGTGATATTTAAAAGAAAAGACTCTAAATTTTGAGGTTCATGTGTGGATTCAGATGAAGAAGAGTTTGAAGAAACAAATTTGATGAGTTTCTTAGAAGAGTTGAAGCATACAAAGAAGAAGAATAAGAAACTGAAGACACGGGCTAAGGTATGTGAAGACAAGATTCATTTTCTTGAAGAGAGACATAGGATTGAAACCTATAAGTATGATAAGATATTCAAACCATTACAAACTCAAATAGATACTATAGCTGCAAGCCTAAAATCTAAGGAGCGAGAGTTCATCAAGTACAAAAAAGAAATGGATTCCCTAAAGGACTAAGTGATTGAAGCAACAAGCAAGGTAACAAAATTTCAGATGTTTGAGAATATTTACAAGGATTTAGATGATATCTTAAATATTCAAAAGAATTAAGGTGATAAGATAGGTTTAGGATTCAAGGTAAGTGCATGGAAATGGGGGACAAAAAGGGGATCAAAAGTGGACACATTTTTCTTGAAATCAGCAAAACATGAATTTCATCTAAGAATTTGACATGCATATGCTCAAATTTTGATAAATTGATAATAATAAGTACCATACAAATCAAAATCTAGTTTCTAAACTAATATTTTTTTTGAAAATGGTGGAGATTAAGAGATTCAAATGTGGTGTGCACACAAAGTATGTCTATTTTTGTGTCAAAAAGATAAGAACCTATTGTGTGTGCGCTCCCACATTTTTTGAGTTCTATAAATTATTTTTCAAATCCCTTTGGTATAAATTTATCTAATACCATGTACGAGGTCCCATTAATTTTTCATAATTTTTGGATGAATATATAATTTTTTCTTAATTTTCAAAGTGCACACATCCTAAAAAATGAAATATCTGTGTATACACCCCCGTAACTTTGAGAAAAATAGTCGATTTTTTTTTTTAATGCATGTAGAATGGAGTTTAGAAGAGGTTTTCTTTTTTAAAATTTGAATGAAAACATCATTAAATGTGTATGAAAACATATGCATAGGTTTTGGCAAGAAAAGAAGACACTAATAAAAGAAATTATGGATGAAAGCCTTAAAATAATCGGATTTTAGAAATAAGTATATCATCACCAAGGTGAAACCAAGCTTGACATTGTAATATAATTGTTTTTAATATTATGTTATAACACATCATATATCAGGGTGTACACGTGAGATTTTAATGTTTTTTTGTCAAACATGGATTACACAGTCCAGACCTTAGGTTTGGATATCCAAGGTAAATCCAAGCCTATGGATTGGGAATTTCAAACCCAAAGAATATATTATAACGCACTCATATTCCTATTTGCAATGTGGAATATGTCCATTTTGGAGGGATAATTCTATATACCACATTATAAACATGAATGCAAGAACATTTCAACTTGGTAAATCTAATCCATAACGTGCTCGTGTTATACGTGACCTTGATTTTTCCCTGTCACGTTGTAACACGCCTGAGTCATAACACGAGTGTGTTGTGGAAAAAATGAAAAAAAGAGTGGATTTTTGGCCACTTTCTAGTCCCCCATCTTTGTGCACTTTCCCTTCAAGGAAGACCTAAAAGGTTAAAAGGTAACTCAAATCATAAGCCAAGAAAATGCTATTCAAATAAAGGAGGATGATAGCATGGACAATAGGAGATATAACCCTATCAGACAACATAATGTCATGAGGTATGAAAGATAGTTCAAAGGTTATTGTATTCATGAAATGAATATTGACATAAGGATATGGATTTTAGAAGGAAAATCAACTCATATAAGTCAAGAGGTAAGAGTAATGTTGTGTGATATAATTTTCATAATACTGGTTATATAGCAAGATTTTGTCTATATGAGTCATCTAGACAAAGTAAGAAGTTTGAAGAAACGAGATAGGATAAGAGTGGTCAAGAAAGAAGACAATACAAGGTGTATATCAAAAAGTAAAACCTATGAATAAAGTGAGGAATGAGCCAAAGACAATCAAAAAGTCATATTTTATAGACAATGCTAAGAAGGATGAAACTAAGACAGTCAAGCCTAGTTATGATTTACATACAAGAAATGATTAAATGTTTTACATGATAGAGAATGAACCCAAAGTTGAATAATTTTAAGAGTTACAAATGTCTTTGACAACAATCAAGTCGCAAAGAAGTTGATTTTTTTTGACAAAGATATTTTCAGGTGCACTTGAGAAAATATCTCCCCATTGGAGTCGCCAAAAACTATTGGTGATAAATTTGTCAAATATAGAAAATTAGGAGTCTCCACGAATGTTCACGAGGCTACTCCCCTCTATATTGAATGGTTTATCTCTCATTATTGAATGATAACTAACCCATTCCTATCTATATGTTATGTGTTGGCCAAATAGGCCGAGGATCACACAGGAACACTCCATTGAACCTGTGGTAAAGTGCTTGTATGGGGTAAAAGGGAGGTAATTACAATGATGAGGGGTGAAGGAGAGAAATTAGAAAAGGAATATGATTGTTGTGAGTAGGCCAATTACAGAGTTAACACCCAATAACCAGAGTATTTTAACATTCAATATAGCAGGAAAGCAACAATGAAGCTATTTAGTGAGAAGAACAAACCCAAACACAAATTTCTTAGATTCATTTCTCAAAGATACAAAGCTCTTTCTGGATCACTATGCTTGAAAAGTGCATGAGAGAAATAGAATAAACATTAGTAAAGGAGAATGGAAGAAATGTAACTTTTATTTCATGTGTAATGATTACATAAAGTCTAACAAAAACAATCCACAATTTCTACAACATGAATGTAATAAAAAAATAGCATTTTTAGGATCCCTGGGAATGGAGAATCCATCCTGGTTTATAAAAATGTGAATTGACTCTTCACATATCCCACATATGGTTCTTCATGGTCTCATTTTACTTGTGACTTTTCACCTTCCTATGAAGTGAGAAATAGGTTCCCTTTTTATAAATTAAAGGGACTTTTACAATGTAATTTTATAAAGTCACTTAAGTGAATGACACAAAATACAATGATTACACCCAACGAAGAATTAGAAAGGGGAGAGAAGGAAGAAGGATAAAGAGAGAAGAGGGAAGAAGTTTCCAAAGCTGATGAAGAAGATTCTTACGATGAAGAACTTTGTCGATTCATGCCTCCTAATGATCAGTCTCTAGAGCAGACTCTTGATCCTTGAATTCCTTTCCGAATTGAGCTACTACTAGTGCCAAATTATCTACCTCTGGAATTTAAACACACCCCAACACATTGGTCCATGTCCCGGGGACATCACTGATCCTCTTACATTGATGAAGCCATTTTTTTATCCATTACAATTGTAGTAATGCAACTTATGATACTAGATAAGGACTCTAAGTTATCTTCATTGAAGGAGAGAGATTGACCTGCCTCTTTCTTGACTACCTCTTGCAAGGAAGAAGTGAGTTCTTCTTATGATGAATATTTGATGAGTGGAGCAAAATCGAGCCTATGAAGATATTGTAGACATCATTTAAGATCTCAAAATTATGTTTCAATAAGATTCCAACTCATATATTGCATTCTTGAGCATTGCATATTTCACGTCCATGATGCGGATCCAAACTTGAGATAAGTTCTTTGCAGTGGACGTGAACATGTTCTTGCTCATGAGGGTGTTAGAATCGAAGGAGATCATCTCAGATAGCAGTGGAAACATATCATCTAATGGTTGACCTATTTTTCAAATTCCTCCTTTTCTTTCTTGACTTGTGATAAAGTTGCAAGGATGTATTTAATGAGAGATGACATCCAGAAACAATACATTCCCCTGCTCGATGATTTTCTCAAACCATTTCTTGTTAGCCTTCCTCTGCATCATGTATTCTTGGAACTTCTTAATTACCTTGAGATAAATATTTCTGATTGAAGGAATGTCTTCGATCGAAAGAGAGGATGTTGATTCAGGCTCTGAGAAGGGATGAATGTAATCAATGAGATATTTTACTTGTTCCTCCAATTACACAATTATTTTCTTGTAGTCTCCATTTTGAGCAAGGATGCAGGAAGTGGATTCCTTAAATAGATAAGAGTCACCTTCATGTGAATCTTGACCCAATGAGATGCAGTTTAATTCATAGTCTGACGGAGTCATGTCCTTAATAGGATTTTTAATCTTATACCTAAAAAATGCAACATATTGGTTACCTGAGATGCTACTAAAGAAGCAAGAATGTATTTGGACCTTGTTTCTTCGTTTGGGATTCAATATTCCTGAGATTTCTTTGAGATTGGGAATGATATCAAAATAGGTTGTCCTTGTCCCACTTTTTATCATTTCTTGGATCCATGGAAATGGCTCTTTGGGAGCTGAAACAATATTGGTTATTCGATCACTTTCAGGAGCCTGTTGTGGAACCAAATCTTTATCATCATGGGGGGATTTTCCATTGGGGAATACCCTTGAAGACAAGGGTGATAGAATGAATCACTCTTGCAATGATTTTCCTTAGCCAACTTATTTTGACTTATTTAGTTTCAGCTCACCTTGGCTAATTTTGGCCAACACATCCAGCTCATTTTGGTTTACTTAGCTAACTGAGCTCATTTATCCAACTCACTAGGGAGGTATGGATGGTTCACACTTAACTAATGAGTTATGATGACCTAATTTTATTGAATTTCAATTGATATCTTGACTTATTTCAAATATTCTCTGATTACACAATGTCCCTGGATCTTGCATGTTGTGCTCGGTGATATTTTTCCTTGCTACTGTTAGTAAAATGATGCTTAAAGACCTTTGTGAAGGATGAATTACCCTTTTGATGCTATTGGATCATGTTAGAACCTTGATTGGATGCCAAAATGAAGCCATATTACTAAAAACAAATCCTACTATAACTTTTTGCACTCAAAATGAAGACTTTGTACATTTAGCAAATGAAATCAAAACCTGCTATTTTGGGATATATCACCTGTTTTACTCACATTTGAACTTCTTGATCATTTGACATACTCATTTCAATTATGTTGACAATGTTGTTCTATTTTTAGATAGTTTCCCTTGTTTTTTATTCTACTTTTTTTTCCTTTAGGCCAAAATTTCCTTGTTTATCATTTCCATTGTTCACTAAGTGCATTGTTCTAAGGGTATTTACTATTTTTAGTAAGTTACTATTTTTAGAAATAGAGTTTTAGCTCTTGGATCTACATACCAAGGGAGAGAGGGAGGCGTGGATGCACTTGGGATGGGGCGAGAGGGATGGACTCGTGCAAACTATGGCTATGTAGCTAGGGACGGGGTCTTCATCTGCTCGCCCCTCCACTCTCTCCAAGGGAGTGATGGAGATGTACCTTAAAAAAGGGTGTGGCTGATTTCCCTACTACTTTTAACTCTACCTAGTTCAAGGTGACAGCACCCAAGATGCAGCTTGAAGGGTGTAAGATAGGGGCGAGGACTGGGAATATGTCATGAGTCTAACATTGAAGACATATTGAAGGTCAGATACAACCATGAAATAGAAATCTCACTCAAAAGAGTGGTCATGAAGCATTGAAAACACCCAATAATTTTGACATAGGCCACTAAAAACAGGTTTGATATTATCCAAACATTAACCCCCAAGGATCTACATGAGTCATTCTGGGCTAGTATTAGGGATTCTAAATAATGAGTAGTAACACTTAAGGTATGTGAATTGACACTCTATTTTTACAATCGGATCTATATAAAATGAACAAGCAAGGTGAGATCCACACGAACACTTATAGTACTTGAAGAAGTTAATGAAAATTTGTGAGGTGGAGACATGGTTGAAAAGAGGAAAAATTGAAAAGTCAAAGGGAATTGGGGGGTTCAAGAAACATATCAACCATCTTGTCACAATTCCCTTGTCATTTCATGAAGATAGGGGAAACACAAAATGGCCTTCTTGTAGGAAATCGGTCACAAGGAACCTCCATACAAATATAAAATCATGATCCCTAATAGTTTAACTCAGTACCCCTAATACTAAATCACCATGTGCAGATTATATTGAGTGTTCTAGATCAAGGGACCCCCAAGACAAATAAACACATCACCCACTTTTATCTATTTAGTAAGGAATTTTACAGGTCTAAAAGATAACATCCTAAGGTACCCCCAAAGGAAATTTCTCTTCCACACCACCTTAACAAAACCTAAACACCGACAACGTATTTTCATATAAAATTACATCCATAAAATGCACAAGATTTGAATGAAAAGGCACATTATTTTACCCCTAAAATCATTTCACAAGAAGATCATAACACAAATAATTACAATAGGTTATTTAGGAAAACCCATTAAACTTTGAAAGAACAAGGGAAAAATATATATATGATCTCAAATCTTGTTAATGATTATACATGAGAAATTGCCTTAATATGAGTTCTAGGAAAATAGGAAACAAAATGGCGCCTATATCACAAATGCGCAAATTTCCATGGTCAATTATGCATCTGAAAAGGTCTCAGAATTCCTCCGAAGATTATTTCCCCCAAAGAATAATTTCCTCCTTCTCTACCAACCCCCATTCTCTCTTATAACACCTTATCCACTTTAGAGTTTTAAATAATATCCATCTAGATTCCAACTAACTCATGTTCAAGGCACCTCTTAGAGATTCCAAAGAATATCAAATAATATTTTTCATAGTCTTTAATTTTTCTTGACACTAGCCTGTCACCATCATGTCAATAAGACAAGGGATTGTATTTTCCACATCACATTAATTTGCTATTTGATTATCCACATGAAACTAATATATGACGTGAAAGATCAAATTAAACTGACAAGACTTTTAATTAAATATGTGGGGATTTACTCATCCCTCAATGATACGCTTAGAATGATTGTTTGTTTGATTTAAATCCCACTTGTGCTTGCGAATTTGGGCTAGATATTAAATTTATGAAGAAATGATTCCTAAAAACACGGTAGTCCAATGGAAACTACCTATTTAAGCACAACCCATATTTCTTATGCATCACAATTAATTATTCAAGCTTTGTAGAATCATCCCTACTTCCTGCCTACTTGTTTTCTCTTTTCATGGCCCAACCAACCTTAGGATCCAGCCTTTCAGGTCATGAGTTCAAGAATTTGGGGGATTTCTTTAACTTGATAGGGCCAAATGAGGCCTTTGTTAAGCTTGTTTTTATGTGCCAAATGTGCGTGCAAACCCCCCTAATAGCTCATCCTAGAACATATTGGTCATGTCCTTCCTTAATAGACTGTCAAAACTCTGTGCATCCTTTGCCATTTATCAAACCTTGAATTATCACTTGCTCCTTCCTAAATACCACCTAGATATAGAGAACTTGAAATTCCAATGGTCTCACCACCTTCCAAAGATCTACAATGGAAAATGGCATATGTATATTCCCTATTATACCACTTCTCTTATGGAAATATAGCTCCCCCTTCAAACCATTTTCCATCCTAAGGGGATAAACTACCCCTAAACCTATGGGTAGATGGTGTGGAATAATAGATATTTGCAATGGAGGAAACCATGGATGATTTTCAAAGTACCATGATGGTGACCGGGGTTCCTTCCTAGAAAAACAAAAAACTATCCCATAATCTCCAGCTCTTGATTCTGCATGTGTTTCTAAGAGTTGTACACCATCAAGACATGGTTCTGGGGCTCGCTTAAAGGGATGCCTTCACCTCCATGATTGGGTGAACTCACTCTAACAGAGGGAAGAATTCCATCATATTTTGAACAGGCCAAGGGTTAAGATACCAGAATTAATGGGGAAGGGAATGTCAAGGGGCTTAGCCATGGATATCAATTTTTTTAATGTGGTAACATATTATGAATTCATGTTTTGTAGGGACTGCCTCCTAGGAATTCTCCCATTACATTTTAGGCAAGTTACAAATGTATAAGATTAACTAATTGTTAGAATAAAATCCTTCATTTTTTTTAGCTTTGTGTATATGTATCCTAGGGCTAGGGCCCCTGAAATAGAACCCCATTTTGGTTGTTGTCAGTTGCTCAAATATACATCTGTGTCTTAAATCTTTGGAAGATCCAAGTTGTTTGAGACTGTAATGGAACTGTCCCCAAACTGTGGGACTTTGTGCACTTGGGACGGATCTCCAGAAAAGGCCGGTTCCTCTATTTATTTCTACTACTACTGCTACTCCTAGTGATAAAAGGGAAGACTAAGATAATAATGCCAAGGGAACATGGATAGAAGGATAACATGAAAGGAAACTACACTAAAAGGCAATAGCACAAGAAAAAGAGGGATGAACACTATCTTCTCTGAATGAAACTAAACAGGAAATGTGTGAAAGGAGGCTAGGCACAAGTAGCATACCTGAAAATGCATTTACTAGATCATCCTCACGGGACACAATTAAATAAGGAGCTGCTAGGGACATGAAATAGCATAACCAGCATGCAACGCAAGAAAAAAGGCAAGAAGAAGGAATACAAACACGTTAGGATATAGAATAGTCAAAAAATGATGCTTTTATTACTTCTAGAAATGCACAGAATTGTTACAATGGCGAAGGAGGCTGATGTCCACATGTAAGGGCCAGATCTAGAGGTCTGTAACTCAAAATACAGACAGTATGATGTGCTTAGCAGAATGCGTAAGGGTCCAAAGTGTCCAAAATAAAAAATGAGCCAAGCTCTTACATTTATAGATGAATTTGTGGAAGAAGAGAAGGAGGATGGAAAATCTGATTTTGAAACACAACCACAAACAAGAGGCATTTAATGCCTAAAAATTTGTCTACTAATCTATCAGATGCACTTCCCCAAGCTTGTTTTGCATGTTAAAGAAGGAAAGAGGGTGAATCAGATTAAATTGGGTGGTTGGAGTGATCAAATTTTCTCATCAATGCTTCGAAATATGTTTTCCCCTTTCTCACCTACCAGATCTACTAGGAATTTGAATTTGAACATTCAACACTATAGCTAATGTTAGTAGCTTTCTGACAGGTCCAGGTGCACCTTGATTGGAGATCTATAGTATAATATATGTCTATCAGAAGGTTTTTAGAGCCATTGGCGCAAGAAAGACACATGGCATGCTCAGATTGGCTGAAATGTTGGCCAACTATGTAGATGTTTTGTCATTTTTGCCATGTGTCACCCAGTAATTTGTTGCAAGAATTCGGTGCCCTATTGGCATGCTCTGATTGGTTACGTGAGGCACACTCAAGCATGTGAGAAGATGACCTAACACAAGAATCACAATGAAGGGTGCGTAGGTATGCACGTGGAAGAATGGGCCATGGGAGGAAAGCAGAAGACGATGCACGTGATGTGCACGTGCAGAGAAATGAGGAAAATAGGTGAGGAGAGAACGTATGGTAGAGGCACAATTATTACAAACTAATAGGCGCAACACACGAGATGGATAAGGACTTAGCTGACTGAAGCAAGTGTGAGGTGCACATACGGAAGAAACTTCTTGAGAAGAAAGTGAATGCCCAGAAGGTAGGCGCAAGGGAGGAGTATAACAAAGAGGAAAAGGAAAGTGAAAAGGGAGAAAGGAAAGTGCACAAGGGTGCATGAGGGAAAGAAAGGTGTGTGCAGGGAAACTATGACCAAAAGAATGTGCTAAGTGATTTTGAGTGTGTGCAACCTTGCAATGTATAATTCAAAGCTGAATGTGTACGTAAGTTACCCAAATTACTAGGAGAGTTATTTGGATAACAATTGTAATATATATTGTTCAAATATATTTATCTTTCTCTTTTATATGTATGAAATGTATTTTCTTTTCTATTTTGACACTGCATTATTCATTTCATACTCATTTACATGGAGTTTATAAAAAAATTCACAAATTTAATCCTTCGCACAACTTCCACTACTACAAACTACTTGGAACAACCGCAGGCATTCGATAAAAATTAACTTAATTATACAATTAGGACCCCGGGCTTGAAACAAGAAATTTCAATCCATACTTAAAACATAGGTGAGATGTAAAGTTTAACCTTGGGCCCTGAAGCTCTACCAAATTACAAGTCAACCATACACACCACTTCCGACCTCAGGGTCGAACTACTACTTTACACATTTTTGGGTACAAATCACACTCTGACATCACCCTTCCTTTCCCAGAGCACATTACTTCATCATTTTCCCATTTTTTAATAATGTGGGGTCGAGAACCTAGCCCATACTATGAATGAACATGGAAATAAAACATGAAATTCTTTAAAATTTGTCCTGCAGTCTCTAAAACACTTCCCTATTTTGGGTATTGGGGAAAACTATCACCTTGTGTAGAATGTTCATAATCTACATAAATGGCCTAAGGTCCCAAAAATACATCAAAGTACCCACTACTCTATACCTCAAGATATGTAAAAAACCCCAAAACCTGGATGAAAGCATATAGTCAGGAGAATAATAAACTTTTCTACCGAGAAGAAGGGGTTACAAAGAAATTTTCTTTTTGAAATTCCAATACCTAGTGCACAACCAAACTAGAAATAAGAACACATCTATTAATATGACACTAAAATTAATCATGTCAATTATACCAATAGAGAGGATGTAAGATACTTACTATTTTTAGAAACAAAATTTCTCCACCTCAGGTTGCAATAAAAATGGTATTACTAGATTAGGCTCCTCGTTACAACCTCATGCTCTAAATTTCAGCTCAATCCGCCCACCAGAATGCCTGAAAACTAAAAATTAGATGTTATGGCATCAAAATAAGGTTTTTTGATATTAATTATTCAGATCATTATCTAATTTGATGCTACAATTTTCTTGATGGTCTCTGGTTTGAATAATGGCTGAGAAAATTTCACCCAATTTCGATCACTAGTTTGAGATATGAGTTTTTCAAATTTTGATGCATATGGTAGCCATGAATGAAATTGAAAGAGTTTCTAGAAAATTTTTAGGTTTAATGGAGGTTATTACTCAGCATTCATGGATATATGAAGAAATAATGAAGTGGGTAGAATTTTATTTCATGTTTAAAACTTTTTGGCAACACTTTTCACTTCACGGGAGAGGCGGAAAGAGGAACAATGTGCAAACATTTAGTTTGTTTTCTATTTTTTAAACCAATGAGGGTGGGGGAGTTTTTTTATCCCAACTATCCCAAGATAGTTGGGAAAATAGGTGCAATAAAATGTGCCCCCTTCCTAGACCTAACATGTGGCGGGAAATGATTCGGGGAGATGGGAGGATGAGAGAGAAACATTCTAGCTTATGATGGGAAAGTTGGAGGTCATATGCAAAACTAGAGAGGGGGATAGGGGTGTGGGTCATTTTAATGTCCCAAATATCCCATAAAATTGGGGTATTAAGGGTAGAAAAGTGTGCCCAAGGCTAGGGAGGTCAAATACTTAGCTAGAATTTGTAATTTTGAGCACTTGGGGTCACTTGGAATCATTTAGCACCTTCCTGGGAGGAACAAGGTCACATGAGGGGTCCAACGGATTTAGTTGGGGGTAGGGAAAAATTTTAATATCCACACTATCCTCACTGTACTATAAATTTTGTATATTTTGGACAGTTGGGACACCAAAATGGGCCATGCCCCCAAAATGTGAAATTTTCTAACTGCTAGAAACTTAAAATGAACTTTCCCGGAGCTGTAGGATGTATTTTTAAGTGAAATTTTATATTCATTTGACTCAAAACATATTTTTAATAAAAATGGGATGGTTTTAAATACTTGATTATCGATATTTCTATTAAAAAATCTATTTTTGCATTCTATCCCGTGAGGTGAGTCTGCACAAATTTCTCTGCACAAATAAGCACTTGTGTGTTCAAAAGAATATGACTTTTTTCATCGTGTAAAGAATTGAAATATATTTATAAAAATATATATTTTTCCTCTTTACTCATCCTAGAGCTCCCAAAATCTTCAATTGAAGTTCAATTTTTTTTTTACACTACAAGCTTCTCAAGCCTCCAAGACTGACTTTCATTGTTTTGAACCCAAAACCTTTGAAACTTTCCAAAATTTCCCAAAACTTGTTCCATTACACTTTGGAATCTTTGATAACATCCAAGTATGACATTAGGATTCTTGATCAACTCTAGAGGATGCATACCTGATTTGGAAAGGCTAGGGGATAGCCTTTCCAAGCTTACCAACATTGCATTAAATGAACTGAGTGACCTTATGAACACCTTTTGGAAATTTGGGAAGGATTTACATCAGATTGTTAAAAATTTTAGGATCGATGTTTCATGTCTCAGAAGGTAGGATGATCTGAAGGATGACTCAGGAGGGGTTTTAGGAAAAGTTATCAACATTAGGGTATAGTTGTCATAATTCAACATTGAACTCTGGCCTTGCAAAATCTCATGAAAACAATTACTTATGTACTTTGTCTTAGTTGGGAAAGGATATGATCTATAAACATAAAAAATTATATTCAATGCTCTATGTAAATGAACTTTAACTTTAACTTAGAAAATGTGTAAAAAATGGATGTGTATTGGAAAAGCTAAACGAAGGGGTTAGAGTACACCTAGAGTGTTGAAAGAGAAAGGGGCATAAATTCATTCATACTTGTAGACTTGATGATTATGAGCTAGTTGGAAGAGTCAAGAGTGATCGATTCTTGACCTAATTTGATCATACTAGGGATTTGGGCATCTTTTTGGCAAACTAGGGATTTGAGCGTCTCATAACTAAACTTCAAATTTAGGTGTTTCATTTCCACTAAGGGATTTTATATTGAGAGAGCGATCTATTTTTCCCTCTAACCATTAAATCTTTCCTATGGATAAGAGTCACTCCAAATGATCACAAACCTGATTTGTCACTTGCCTTGGATGACACAAAGGCACTAGGATTATCATTGTTCTGCATATGCCCTAGGTATCATCCCCTTATTTAGTTCCTATTTTGGTTTCTAGATTATTATCTAGTTCCTATTAGTGATTGATTGCAATTTGAAACTAGTTATAGAACTGGTGAAACTGGAGGCAACCATGACTGTGCAACTGTTGCAATTATTTTGTGACTATTTTTTACCCCAAGACAAGATTGCCCTGGTAGAAGATGCCAAACGTTTCTATCTGTTATAGGTGAGACTATCCATGCTTATAATTTTGGCCAAGTCTCTTTATGACCCTATTATGTAACTAATTTATGTTTTGTTCCTGGTGTTTGTGTTTCTATAACTGTGTTCTATAAGTGTTGAGAGGGTGAAAAGTTTCAACCAATGTTTTCCCCCACTGATTTGGGGTGTGTAAGATGAACAAATGCAAACAGATCCCAAACAAGGAAGACTGGGTTATAAATTTGATATAGAAATAATGTAGGTGGATAAGGATTACGCATGGTAGTTACCATGGCATAAGTAAAACAAGGGAAATGTGATTGAACAAATATTGGAAAATAAATGTAATTATAATTAACAACGTAAATATAGATATGTAGTAAAGTACAAATTTGACACAAGCAAGTAAGCTAATAAATTTAGAACCCTAAGTGCAAGAGAAGGGATGAGATACTTAGTTGATTTAATAATAATCCTGAATGTGTACCAAGCTAGAAAACTGATGGAATAAGAAATCAGACTTTCACAATCGAGCCTAGAAAAATGCAGAATTGTTAGGAATGTCAGGACTAGGGAACTTGGACTGGGTCAGGGGCACCTAGGTGCAGAGTATGGCCTCCTCATGAGGTGTCTGTGACTACTGAAAATGGTTCAGAATACTGAATTTTACAGTGTCACAAGATGTTCGTTAAATGTTGTCATAAGTCATGTGTGTGTTTTTGGTTGATTCGTCGAGCTCGCCTGAAACCTGACAAAGAGAGAGAGCACCCGCAAAACCCCAAAACACATCAAATATCCTAAAAAGAAAAAGATGTAAATTATTGGAGTTTTCCAAACTAACCCCAATGGTCACCCAACTGAGTAGTGAACTTACAGATCATGATGGCATTGCACTACATTTCAGAATCCATGTAGTTCTCAGCATGTGTGTTGGTAGAATTGTGAATCCTATGTGGCTCTTGTGTCGTAAAATGCACTTGAATAGTGAGCAATAGAAAGATGTAGATTAGATGGTAGGGGTAGATACTGTGCATGGAAAAATGATTTCCTTTCTATTGAACTCATAAGCCTCTATCTGTTTGATCCCTTGTAAGTTGAGGTGGTAATTCTAGATGGATGCTTTGATTGCTCTTTGTAATGGCCTTTGGCATAGGTCTAACCTTAGGTGACAGATAGTAGATGCTTGATGCTTGGTCCTTTATTATGGTCACATAAGTTTTGTATTTATATGATTCCCTTGTTTGAATTTTATAATTGGAAACTTTACATAAATATGTAGACCAACCATAAGAAAATAATGTTCATGCCCAAAAGTTAGATAGTTAGGTGAAATATACCAACACTGATATAAAGAGGTCTTGGGGGATATGCCCAGAGGGGATAGAGGCACCATAGGCGCTGGTGTCCTGGTGGGTTCGATGTACAAAGACTTAGAAGATGAAATTTCTGAATTGGTCAGACTGGGAACTCAAGGTGTGTAAGACTGCCAGAATGATTGCAAACTTCATGAATGGGAGCAAAATGGAAATATGATTCCAAAAACAAGATGTCAATTAGTAAAATTTTCTCACTTAAGAATCATATGAATAGTGGTATGTGATCTAGGACCTATAAATGTACCCAAAGTGCTTGGGTATTCTCCTAATGTCTAAATTTTCACCCACTTTATGTTGTTGAGTGAATACTTGATAACATAAACCTAGATAAGATATGTGTATCTGATAACCATGTAGATTGATGGAAAAAATCATGTGGAGGAGACAAGAAAAAACATGCAGAGTCATAAAAAATGAAGCGTGGAAGGTAGAGAAGAGGAATTGAAAATGACCCTAAGGAGTGAAAGTGTATGTGAATGTGTAACATTATACCTATTGTCGATTTTGATTGATGTTTGATGATGACTACTTCTTCCCATAAGGATGGACCTGAAAGGAGAAGATAAAAAGAGTAGGCAAAGTCCTGTATCCTGAAAAATTTGATCCAAAACGTCCTAAAAAGTATGTGAAAAAATGTGAAAAGGAACATGTGCACCTTGAGTCATGTGATGATTGAAGAGATTAGTAGAGAGGATCTTGAAAATGATGTAGAAGAATGAGTTTATTGGGTGATCTCGCGCCAGGTGATCTCATGCCAAGTGTGAGTTTTTTGGGTTGATCATCACATCATGCCACATGAAGAATAAATCATAGGGAGAAAGGTCTAGTGTTATTCTCCAACCTTTACGTACTACTTCCCTTAGATTTAAAAATACCTAGTGCAGATGGTGTGATCTTGCAAATCCAATCCAGTTTGATCCAGTTCGACCTAAAGGAAAATCATGCATGTTGATTGTTGGAGGATATGTGCCTGTACTGAAAAATTGTAATGTGTGAAGTGTTGAAAAATGTGTGATCTATCTAAGAAAAGTGTATGTAACTTCCCTTTGTCATAGCACTCAGGAAGGGTTAGGAGCATGCCTATGCTTTCATGTTGTGTGTCTAGGCATTGGCTGCCATGTGTTACTGTTGAAGACCCAAGTTGAGATTTTGGGCCATTTCTAAGATCTGAAGACTTGTGTTGTATTGGTACTGAACTTTGTTAGTACTGTGACTATGAACTACTTTGAATGGGATGACTGATTCACCCAATGATGCCCCCCTTGTTGGGGTGCATGCAGATATCGCAAGAAGGATGCAACCCAAAGAGAGGACTAGACCATTGAACTGTATGAAATGATACCCTCATAGGGGGAGGGATGTTCTTGGTAAAAACTAAGGCACCTCCACAAATAGTGGCTGGAAACAAGTGTTAGTGTAAACAATGAAAAATACACATGTAATAGATGATATGCAAAACTATTAAGCAAGAAGACAATCTAGACCGTGCCTTAATGTTGCATATCATCTCTTTCTCTCATTTCCAATGACTATAATTTTGTGAGCACTCTAGCACTAACCAAAGAAAATATAGAAGGCTCGCTGCAGTTAGAGTCACTCAGAGCATTCAAAGGCATGGAAGGATTATCCGAAAAGGATCACGCATGAAGAATTCAAAGATAGAATTTGGGACCTAGCCATTTTTACGATGTATGATAATATTTTTGGAGATAGTGTGCGGAGCACACAAACTGGTTAAAGACCTTGCATGGACACGCATTGGATCTATTTTTGGAGGATCCACTATGAAGCATTTTGCATGGAGGTACATAGATGAGAATAGATCTACCATACTGTGCAGTTAACCAGAAGAAGTCTATTGTTAGCGCATTTGCATGTGTGGCTATTATTGTAAAGTTCGCATGGCTAATAATATTACATGCGAGCCTATTTTTGGGATTACCATAAGCATGGCTGAAGGTCAAGTCCCCACTGCTATAAATATGTAGTGAGCTTTATGGCGTAGGAGATACATATAAGTATGTGAGAACTAGGGTATAGAGAGATTATATTCACAAATCTGTTATGTGCATGAGCATATACTACTGTTATTGTAAGGAATCATTTTGTGTATTACTATATTTAATATAATGCAAATTATGGACTGAATTAAGGTGTTATCATGGTTATAGTTCAGAATTGCATTCTTGATTTTATCATGGTTATCTTTTAATTCTGTTATTTTCTAGATCTAGATCTAAACATGCACTATAGAATAATATATTAGTCATATATTTGAATGCTTTAAGTCTTCATCATGCTAACATCCTTCAACACCAATCCTAAAGAGGGGCCTGGTACCTTTGCACACTTCGAGTGAGCACTCAATATAGGCTGAGTGATGTGTCAGTGTGTTTGGGCTTGTATTGGTGAATTCTAGGCTGCATCATTAGTTCCATTGTCGGGACCTCTTTTTCTGTTGTTTTCAGGATGGTTCACGATGAAGACATACCAGTTGACCTTAGCAAGTATTGAGGAGTGGATACATGATCTGGAAGAATAATATGCACGGTGGTTCAATAGTGGATCTGAGTTTAACGCATGCTTATAGGTGGAGCAGAATTTGTATGATAGTCTATATGAGAGCTTTTTTGCTATCTTTCCAGTAGAATTGTATGATTGGCTGACTGCTTATGCATCTAAGTGGAATTGGTGGTATCACGCACTTGTCTGGATGTAGGAATAATTTTAGGCCATTTATGATGCTGATATGATTTGGACTTGCATTATGGATACGTGGTTCCATGGTGTTTTCAATAGTTACATCTTGGAATACTCAATTTCCACTTATTTATGCCTAGAGATAGCTGAATTCCAGTTTTTACGATATCCAAGGGGAACTTACTTACAAGGCATTCCACTAACAATCAAGATCTTGATAGTAACTTTGAATTTGGAGAGTAAACTGATGGCTAACTAAACCCCACCACGTGTGAGGGCAAGACCAGGATTGGTGAAAGATGGAATACCTAGCGAAAGAAAGGCAGAGAGAGGAAAGGTAGCTTAAGTATAATGAGGCATGCGAGAGGGAGGTAGAGAAGCAACGTGACATTGCAGAGCAGATGGCGTTGATGAGAGAGATGGATTTGTGAAGGATTTGGAGTTGACGTAGGAGATGTGGAGCCAAAGCATTAGGAAATCCCCCATTTGGGAAATTATGATAGGGATCCCTCCTCACCCTCATGTAGAAGCACACCAACAAAGATAACCTAAGCCTCGGGTGTGCATCTGAATCCACCTGGCAACCTTTCCCTTAAGCTTTGTTTTCCGTCATCTAGTACAACAAATAGTCAGAAAGATAATTCAAGTAGTGGGAGAGTAGGAGTGAGTCTTAGGAAAAAGCACAACGATGGAAGCACAAATGAATTTTTTTTATATGGGAGTAATTTTTTGGGTGTATCATCAGTGCAAAATAAAGGCGCACTGATTTTTGGACTAACTTCTAGGAGTGGTAATGCTTCGCAGACTGTCAGGGTACAGTTCAGTTTTACTGTTGGGACACAGGGAAGTACATTTTCTGGTCTGACCCTAGCTACAAGTTTGGGATTAGGAGGCATAGGTAGCTCTAGTTCCAGAGGATCTTGTGGTTTTGGATCAGGCAGGAAAGGTCCACACCAACTTCAAAATATTTATATGGAGATGTCTCTTTGTCTTCCAAAGTATAAGGGAATAGAATATGCTTTTGAACATGTGTATATGTGTGAAATACTATGGCGTGTAAAAGGAATCATGACTTTTGAGCGTATGGAAAGCTAATTTAATACTACGTTACAAGGGCGCACACACAATTGGTACATAAATTGTATCCTGATCAGACTTGTGTAGACTATATAACTTTAAAAGATGCATTCCTTAAGGAGTTTCACATCCCGAAGTTTGAGCAGAAGAGTATAAGTGCACTCAAGGATATTAAGAAAGGCACTACTGAAAGTGTTAGAGAGTATGATGCCCATTTTAAAACATTGTTATCTAAGATTTCTTATGATATACACGCAAGCCAACATACACAATGGTTTGTTGGGGGCCTGATTACCCCTTTTAGGAGGGAATTATCACATAAGACACACACTGATCCATGTGAAGCACTTGAAGCATCCTTACGCGTTGAGGTAGTTGGAAGCATAGACACTGTGGCGAGCCCATTTTTAGAAGCATAGATCTCAGCTATGGAAAAATGGTTGGAGAAACTATCAGAAAATTTAGCACATGAGACGCACACAGGGATTTGGTGCACATATTATGAAGTAGAAGGTCACACAAAGTATAGTTGTCCTTGCAAATCAGTGCGCTCATTGTTGTTGGATTATGAGATATGCCATTTAAACCATGATGCTAGCCATTGCCCATTATTACAACGCGCAATAAGGAAGAATGTTTCAAGCTACTGTAAAATTTGCAGGTTAACGACTCATGACACAGAAGACTGTCAGTTGATTGGTCAGATCCATGATGCTATAAATATTGTTGTATTATAGAAAGGAGTCTCACATAACTCTAAAGGAAAGAACGAGCATTAGGATCAGGATCACAATCACATGCGCTATTATTGGAATAAAGGGTGTTTTGAAGGAGGTTATGGCCAAGGTCAAGAATACCATGGTGGATTCAGAGGACAAGGTCATGGTGGTGGAAGAAGTGATTTCCCTCATGGAACGTGTTATACTATTGGATCTTGTGACCACTACAGGCGTGAATGTCCCCAAAATATTACATATTCTTTTTGTGGAAAGAGTCATAGCTATGAGGAGTGCCTAGACTTATATGAGATTCTTAGTAAGTAGCATAAACAAGAAAACAAAGGCACAAGTATGGTTAGGATACAACGTGCTATGGAAAATCAGTGGATGCCTTAGTTGGAAGTAGAGTCTGAGGTGTTGCAAATAAATATCACGACCCACGCTGAGGCGGCACATGCTAGAGAAGAAATGCAGCAGAATCCTACCATCACTAAGGAGGAGGTTCTACATGCACAGTACCCAAATCCTACCCATCAGAAGGAGGTTTATTAGGAAACCATGGAGGTACTCAGGAATCGTTAGGGTGAAATACAATATTTGAAGGAGAAATCACGGAAGATGGAGCAAAAGAAAGCATTAGAGACGGTCAAGACTGATATGGATGACTTGAGAGAAGTGTGCAAATTGTTGCACTAAGAGAATATCATTCCACTATTATGGAAATGGAATGATCTATAATACAAAAAATCACCTAGATGTAGTGTAAAAGAGATGCCCCGCGAATGAGTAGGAATTCTAGATAAAGGATTCGACCATCACCTAAAATTGTGTGACATTATGCATGTATTTGGTATCATTCTCAAAATACTTCATGAATCCATGTGTGTAAATAGAAAAGAAGCATGATATCTATCAAACTAAAGTGCCAAACAACATGTATAATGTAAATTGCTAACAATTTAGGTAGATATATGAATGTTGAATGTGTTTGTTTATAGAGATTATGCAGATGTTTTTTAATTTTCAAAGCACTTGGTTATGTCCATGGAATAGGGGTAGCATCAAGCTACCACATGGTATCAATAAGTTCATTAGTGCTTGGATCAAATCTGATAAGACCATGTTTGGACATGTGGTGAAGCCACTGAAAGTAGAGATCAGTAAATAATCCATTATAGAAAAATCAATGCAAGGCCATAATGTTCTCCTTGTTAGTGTAGGGAGTGTCACGTGTCCTCATGGAGTGGGTCCAAAGTTTCATATTATTTAATAGTAATAGAAACTATCATTTTCAATGGTATCCACACCGGTGAGAAGAGGAAATATTATACTGGTGTTGTGGGGAGGAAGGGTGTAATAGGTAGTTTTCAGTTAGATGTTATCAAGTGCAGAAAGTACCTAAAACTCAAAATATGGCAGGGTTTAGTGATACTTGCACTGACAGTTGCAATGTTAGGAAGATGAGATGTGAGTAGTGGATGAGCACTCCTCCTTTCACCAAATGAAGATTCCTACATGAAAAGAAACTACACATAAGATATTAGATAGATAGAATGAAGAGCTACTCGGTAAAAGCTGATTCTAGGAATCCAAAGGGACTTCCTTGAAGGGCCTTAGCTCACCTTGACATAATTAAGTGGGTTGAAAAAATGATAAGATATATAATGATAATTACAAGGATAGAATCTAGAACTTGAGGTGAAAAGGAAGATCTAGTTCTGCTTTGTAGGTGGCCTTGGCTAAATTGACATAAATATGGAGATCTTCAAAGTAGCCGTACCAGTAATCTATAGTTGCTTGTTGGATTTTATGGATAAATTCAATATGTTCCTCAATTTATTCCAAGTTTGGTGTGAATCTAATAGCACATAGATTAAGCTTGTGAAGGATGTCAAATTTCTCCCACATGAAGGTTTGTTGGATGATTGAGAGATTGTAGATGCTCGTGCTCAAATGATACTGACCTAGAATAGTAATCTAGATTAGAGACATGATTATAGTAGACAAGTTAAGTCCAAAGATACAAATAATGATTAATAAAATGTAATAATTTAATAAATTAAGCAAATTGATGGAAATTTTAGGCCATTCAAAGGAATCGTTGGTTATTTAGGGAAATCATGGGCGATTCTTATAAAAAGATTGATTCCCTTAATGAATGAGAAATTGATTGAAATCGGATATTAAAATGACTATGCTATGCTTTTTTTGATGTTTAACCAAACTATAAATGATAATAAATAGAGGAGATGACCTTGTAATGTGGATATGGCTACAAGAATGTCCTCAAAGGTTGGTTGAATTGGTGATATTAATTTGTTGGTCATTTGACAAAGTTGATGAAGGGTTATGTGCACAAGATGATGTGTTACAGCTCCTTAGAGTAGTACAATATTGTTTTTAGGTCCTGATGATAGATATAATGGTAGAGATTCATTTTTCTACTAAAGAAATCTCGATATTGAAGATGGAAAATCATACAAAGGTCCTTGATATGGGAGTTTGGTATCCTATTTATAATCACAAGAAATTTGTTGAAATGACTGGCGATCCAGACAATTCATATGAAGTTGTTTGGGAGTGGTTTAAATCACTTCCAAAATGGGATTTTCGGGTATGGGACAAGGGAAAATGGTTAGGGAAGAGGTTAGGTGAGGTTGGGAGATTAGAAGGTTAGAATGAAAATGGTTAGAATATGTTAGAGATGGTTAAGAGGTTTATATAGGTAAATACAATTTACGGGATGGTAAAAAATAGTTTTACGTGATGAGTAAGATGATTTAGATAATGTTTAAAGTGATAGGTTTTAATAAATTATTGTTCATATGTGGGGAGTAAGTGTGTGATGAAAACTTGGTGTATACAAAGGGTACAAGATATCTAACAACCAGGATCGGTCGAGTGCTAATGGCATGGGATACAAATCAAGAGTGATAAAAACTTTTATGACGATAGGGAGAAGACCAAAGGAATTCATGAGAATAATGTAACCTTGGAAATTAGTAGGAGTGTAAAGGGGTATGATCTGTGATTATGTTGAACCCAAGGTATGGAAATCCTCATGGGTATAAATTTATTTTTGCATATGTAAATTGAGTGGGACATGTTTCCAAAAGTGACCATATATATAAAGAGTACAAGTGAAAGTGTTGAATCCTAGGGATGGATTTGGTGGTAGACCATTATCAGAAGGAATTTTCTTGATATTGGAGGATGTGGTATAAGAAATAATGATATGACCTTGGGTCTTGAATTTAGTGATTATATAGGCTAAGACATGACATTGGTTAGTGTCATGGCTTGAGATACAATGATAGTGAAAAAAGGGGCAGTCAATGTGTTTAGAAATATTTTTGATGGAGTGATTATGGTTAGATGGAAAGGAGAGGGATCCATGATGAAGTAGTATAGGAAATAGTGCTAAAGGTGAATCAAAATGAGTATGTATCTCAATAGAAGAGTTGGGTGAAACAAGATCCAATATATTGACTATATGTTGCAATAGATTTGGGTTATGCATATCAACGAGAATGAGAGCACTAGTCATGTTAGTAATAGATGATGAAGTGTTAAGATGATAATTTCAAGATGGGTGGAAGTAAATAAATCATGGAAAATGGAATCATCTTCATCATTTGGATTCAAGTCGAGTTTGTTCAAGTTATTAACGGTAAGTTTTGATTGGATCAGTGTCACTATTAATGGAGTAATCAAGTGCATCATGTTATTGAGTAGAAATATCCAAAAGGTTAGTGGCACCTAGCATGAGAGGAATAGTTGGAGTATATTAATAATTCCCCAATTACAATATCTGATGGAGGAGCCCCTACATTCAACTCCCTTCTTGAACCATTTTAGGAAAATCTTGCAATAGCTTGCTCTAGGATTGTTTGTAGTTATCAAGTTACATTGGAGACCTTCTATATCACCTTAAAGTATCATAATATCTATATCAACACTTATCTTGTTCCACTAATTTCAACCAAAGACAATCAATCATTCAACTTGATCTAATATCATGAAAGTAGACTTGACATCTACATACCTCTGATTTCCTTCATTACCCTTATTATATGGCTTCAATTCTAGTCAAAATATTATATTTTTCTTTCAAAATTATTCCAATACTCAGCACATTCATTAAATTTTCATACTCACATGTTTCCATTCATCAGATAGGTTAAATTCCATCAATTCATCTCTTTTTACCAAAACATGCTAATTTGCCCTTAGATGATCTCAACAAGAGGTTTACGACAATCATAAAAAATAATAAACTATTGAAGTATTTATAGGACTTTAGTTACTTGCTAGGTTTCATATTTTTATTATTATCATGACCTCCAAGTTTTGAGGTCTAACTCGTTGTATAACTCTTAATCTTCCAATTTTAGTAATTTTGCATCCTTAAACCTTACTAGGTCTGTCAAGATCATTAATCACAAGTTTTTTAGTTTATTTAAGGTTCCAATTCACCAAGAATAATTTTTTTGGAATCTTATTAGGCCTCTTGAAATCCCTTAAAAATTACTTGAATCAATTCTTTGAACACCTCTGACCTCCTTTATTATCAGGCCTCTAAAATTAGACCTTGATTGTACCCTCTTTCCTCAGTCTTGACTGTTAGGGTTATTCTTCGTATTTACATAGTGAACATTTAATTTTCTTCAAGAATATTTTGATGAATCTCAGTAAAAACCTCCATGAAAAATTTTAACTTAAAATTTGAGAGTTAATGGCTCTAAATACCTTGCCCTAGGTCACACACTATAACAGGCCTGAGAGGAAGAAATGCTTGTAAAATCCACAAAAATTACTTTCAAGATCTAATTTTTGTACTTAAAGACTATTTTGAGACCATCTACAAATAATATTCACCAGTAACTCAACTCTAATAATAAAAATCCCTTAATGTTACATTCTTCTCACTCTCTCACCAGCCAAAATAGTGTTTTAAGACATTTTGAGGCATCAACCAAAGTATCTAGAATTATAGCTTTGGAAGGGATTTTCCTCACCTAGAAACCAATATTATTGCTCTGTTGAACATGTATGAGTCTTCATCAACAAATAAATAAGAACATGGACCTCAAAAGGACTACATGCATGACTGAGACAACTGAATAAAGCCAGAATTTTTAAGTTTTAACATACACTAATATGAAGGATAGATATTATTCAAACTACTCCCAAGATGTCATTTTTTGTCTTCTTCTACCAAATAGAGTCCATTGAAATAGGGGTCACCTAAATAATTCTATATATCACTTTAAAATCCTCGCCATTCACTGAGTTTCTTCTTTCCACAATCCTAGATTACAAAAACTTCAAGCTTTAAATATGAATTCATAGTCACCAACCTTATTGGTGGTTTCAAGAACTTCAAATCATTCCTATAGTGTGTTTATAGATACATCAACTCTGATACATACATACATACATACATACATACATACATACATACATACATACATACATACATACATATATATATATATATATATATATATATATATATTTATAGCATTCTCCTTGATATATATATATATATATATATATATCAAGGAGAATGCTTTTTTATACTTAGAACTCAGAAATACCCATTTCTATCACAAGAATTCTTATCAAAAACCAAAATCAGCTGTATAAAAGTACTTATATCATTAGATAATCCATTCACAAACCTTCACTTATCTTGTTCCTCAAGATTGCATGACAAAACAACTGCTAGTATGAATATACCATCATGTAATAATAGTATTTACAAAAAAACATGAAATTTCCTATCAAGAATGGGTTTTCCTTCATTAATCTCCTTTTCCCCAAACCTCCATTTGATTTTATTCTCTCCTTATCCCCCAATAAATCCTTCATTTAGTTACATTTGAGGATTTTAAATCCTTCTTGGCAGTTACAATTCACAAGTGAGACCCTTTTATTCCTTAAACACATAATTATCCTTTTTCCATACTTTGAACACAAACCCTAACTAGAATTTAAAACCCTAGCTCTAACACCATGACCCCAATTAGACTCTCTAGGATATTTCTGACCTTAATATACCTATTCCATGCTTTACAAATAGCTTATACTCCCTATACAAGCCAAAAACCATCATAATTCCCTTTTGAGAATTCAAATTACATTTTAGAGGGAACCCTCCTAATTCAATGTTATTGCATACCTAGACCAACTTAGAAAATTAATTGGAACTACTAGGAATCTAATAACATCCCCCAATCCTTTGGATAACACAACCCAAAATTGACCAATTTGAAAAAAAAACTCAAAATTGCTTGTTGGTGAGAAGATGTTCCTGCATCATACTCCCAAAATGAAGAAAATGCTTCATAGTTGGTTCTTTTTCTTCTTCCGATTGCTCTTCACTTTCTTGGATATATTCCTCTTTGTCTTCTTTGGATGAGTCTTCTCTTTTCTCTTGAATTTCTTCATCCTCTTTTCTTGTTCTTGTTCATTCTTCCTCTTGGCTTGTTTCTTCTTTTTCTTACCTTCTTGGTTCAAATCAAAATAAATAACAAATTTTATCTTCCATACCTACACATTTAGCAAACATGTTAGAAAAATCATTAATTTTTCTTCTTTCCTTAGTACTTTTCCTTCTTAGATTGCTTCTTGGATGCTCCACCATAAAAAAATGTTGATTTTCTTCATATTCTTCCTTTAAACATTCATTTTGCTTGCTTATCTTCACTTGTGGATACCAAATTTCCTTCACCTTATCATTTTCAACCCTAGAAGCTTGTGTTCCTTGTGCTCTCAAACCTAAATTATTGTTTTCATTTAATCAATAACATTTTAAATTAGAAAAAAAAAAAAAATCTTGAAATGTCTCTAGTGTAGGCAAATTTTCCTTTTCCATTTTTCCTCCTTGTACCTCCTCTTCATCTATTTTCTTTTCTTGAATCTAACTTATTCCTTCATTAACTTGCTCTCTCACATATTCTTTACCTTCCTCACCCTATATGATGTCTTCAAGTCCTAATTTCCATGCACATTCCTCTTTTTCTATCTTCTTTTCATCTCTCTCATACCTGCAACTAAACCTTATTCCTCCTTATCTTTCAAAACTCTCTTTCTCTCTAGCTTTCTCATTTTTCATCAACCTCACATGTAATCCTTCTTTAGCACGTGTTTTTGATTATTGGTCATGTTATCTAATTTCCTCCACCACCCATTGAAATTGGATACCAATAAGATTCTTTCTATGATTAAATCAAGATAGCTCGGAGGATATTAGACTAATGCAAAAAGAATAAAGTATTCCGAAATATGGGGAAAGACTTAGCCAAATCGGTGAGTCAAAACTGGGCCAGGGACGAGTCGACAAAGAAAATTAAAAGAGCCTACAGAATATGCCAAGTGTTGGCATGACATAGTTTCAAAATCCAAGAAGGATGAGGGAAATCCCAAAATAATCCTACGGGGTTTCCACATGGAATCAATAGTAAGGGGCCCGCTAAGGAAAGGCTCCTTGTATTAATAATACATCAAGTCTCATTAAAAATTAAAATAACCTATGGAAGTTGTCACATGTCATCTCGGAACACTTTCAAAATGTGCAAGAAAATCAAAAGACCCTAGAGATGCGTTTGGCCTCCACGTGGACTCAACACAAATGGACTTTGACCCCGAAGTTCAAACGAGTGTAACTTTTGACCCAGAACTCTGATTTTCACAAAATTGGATTTTTTGGAAAGATATCGGCATCCTCTACACCAAAAAAATGAGATTTATTATTTTAGTAAGGGTAGGTGGGCGAAAATAAAATAAACATCTCCAGCTCCAATAAATTAACTACTCAGTCCTGTAAAATGCAAGAAATCCATGGCAAACTCAAAATAGCTGCTCACACTCAGAAGACCATAACTTTTGTAATTCTCAAAGGATTTTCACTAAATTGGTCTTGTTGGAATCACGACTCAGAGAAAAACACACAACAATCAAGAAAATTAGAAATTTATGAAGCTTTGATTATTATTTTTTAGGGAAACAATCCCAGTTAAAAGAGACAATTAGAAAGTGGTTAGGAATGCATTTAATGAGCATGGCCATCATTATTTCACTGTTACAGGTCATGGGAAAGAGTGAGGAGGCTTTTACAAGAAAGGTGCCATTAATTACACTCATTTATTGCATCTTACAAGTTGTTGGAAAAGTAATTTCAGGATTTGAATCTTCTCTCTTTCCCATTCTATATATTATAATCTGGGTCTGATACACCATGGGAGTTAGTTGATTCTTCATTCCTATCTCAGTTCCTCTTCTGTAAAAGGAATGGGCTTGGAGCTCTGGCCTTCTTTATGAGCTTCATAATAAAGCTCTTTCCTCTTACCTATTGTAATATTATGCACATATTTTTGGAGTAATATAATATGCCATGTGGTTCATTTTGTCCATCCTTTGCATATTTTTTGTTGTCTCTGATAGCCTTTATTTCAATGTGGGTATATTGTGCATATTTATTAATGTTATTATTATTTTTAGAATTTATTCTTAAGTAGTTCAAAGTAATGTTCTATCTGAGTTTTCTTTGGCCTATGGTGCATTTCGTCCACCCTTTTCATTGCTCACATTTTCCCTATTTTAGGCAGTTGTGTTCTGAGTTAACTTCTTCTTTTTTCGGCACATCACTTTTGTTAGTTTTGTGCTATGTTTTATTTTTATTTGACCTTCATCTCATACCATAGAAAAGAGCCAACTTCTTTAAAATCTGGAGGTCACCTTAGGGTGCATTTCCCACTAATATAAGGTTTCCTATGAATCTAACGGTCCATCCCTACAAGGAAAATCGGGCAACAATTTTTGGCACGCCCGGGTGGGGCACATTCAAAGCATCCTATCATTTTGTTTCATCAAGTTGGTGTGTTATTGGTGAGATTCAACCTATGGAGGCACATACAAATCACATCTGGCAAATCCACATGCTCCAAACAACCCATTTTCTAAATTTACAGACCCTTTTTTCCATACATTTCCATTCATCGTTCTTTCCATATCTCTCATTTCCTTTCATTATATGAAGTTGTGAAACTATGAATTCATTCCCACAGTGGAATTCACACTTTCAACAGTATAATCATCTTCAAATGAGCTTCTCAACTACTCTAGGTCACACTATAATCATATTCAGAACCACTATGCTTACGTATATGAGCAATGTCAAAACCAGTCTGGATTTGGAACCTATCAAGAACATGGGTATGCGTATTATGATAATAGTCAGATGGAGGACATTGGCCTACTGGAGAAGATCCAAAAGATGGAGGCAGTTTGTGGTTCAAACTTGGGCTACAAAACAAATGAAGGCATCTAGGATTGGTTTGTAGGGTGCCTTTTCCATGGGAAGGCCCCTTTTCCAAGACATTATAGCCCCACCGGACAATCTTTATTTCTTGGATGAAATGTTTTCCTGAATTACACAATGGATCGAGGGTATTGATACATATGAGAAAAGTATGAGATAACCTTGTCAATGGGTAAGTCAATCACCAGCTCTTTGTTCTTTTTTCTCTCCTTCCCACTCTTTACCATGTCAGTTTTGTCAAGATTCAAGCCCATTATATACTTCTCCAAATTTTGAGTCCCCTTCTCCAGCTCCTAGTCTTCTATCCCATCTCAATTCTTCTGCCTTTTTCCCTTCACAACAGTCACTCTCTCCATAAAAAAAAAGTTGCATTTCCTTCTCCACCACAAATAGGTTATAAAACCTGTGGTAACCCAACCCAACCCTCCTCTTGTTGTCTCAAGTTTATCTTGGGAAGAAAGAAGTACTAAAATTAGTCAAGAGAAACCAAAAGGAGAGTCTAGTCAAGAAGAAATAACTAAAGATTGGAAAAGATGGGCTCATATTTTTGGGATTGATAAAATCCCCTTGCTGGTTAAACCAATGAAGAATATGGAGGCCTTAACATAGGTAGAATCTAATTTTACAGAAGAACAAGAAGTAGATGACCAGTGATCTCTTTGGCCTAAGTATAATGTGCAGGTTGGAACCATATTCTCAGAGGTTGGTGATTAATCTTTGCTTACAAAATGAGTGAAAGAAGAGGTATCCTCAAGCCCACAAGAAGAGGAGCATGTGCAAATAAAATAGGGAAAGCTCCCTAAAGTTCAAGATTTTTCAATGGAATGCAGTGACCTTCATTGTCCTGCATGCCTTGAGCTTACTTCCTTGTTGAAAGGTTGCATTGAGCCACCATGATCATCAGCATCAGTTACAACCAAGCATGGAGAGATTCATGTTTTGGAGGAGAACAAATCTACATTTTGGATCCTTGGTTGAAGAAGAGATCATTGGAAGACTTTTTGCTTTCTTTTAATGATGAAATTCTAGATTCTTCTTCTATCATATCTTTGGCAAGAATCTGATTTTTTGGAGGAGTTTGTGTAGACACCAAAAATTGGGTCACACTCCCCTTGGTCCCTCGTCAAACAAACACCTTGAACACATTCACTTAACCATGGCCCCTTTCATCCCACTCTAATATTAATTTAATTAATTTAATTAAATTAATTCATTATCTCATAATATTTATTATTTTAATATCCTAATTGAGATAATGCCCACATATCCACCTCACCTAGACACCTCATCTAGCCACCTCACCCTAAGACATATTCTTAGTATGTTGCCATAACTAACTAAGGCCTACCTAAGCCCTAAAAATCATAGCCTATATTCCCTCTAACCACATTCCCACACGTTAGAAAGGAAGCTTCTATTCTAATCTGTGGAGCAAATGAATGAGTCCCAGAAAATCAAGGGGATCTGCATAGTTTAGTAAACCTAGGAAATCCCGCCCAAACCGGCGCTAGTCACCCTAAACCACCATATATTACCATTTAACCCCCAAAACAACCTTATTTCGAGGTTGGCACATTTATGAGAGATTGACACATCTTTTGAGAACAAGTGATGAAACCAGAAGTGCATGCAAGTATAACGAGCATTTGTACATGCATTAGAGTGCCCATAGCCAGCATCAAAAGCACCCACAGAGCCATATGCCTTCATAGGAGCATTTGGGGAAGCGTCAACACCACATCAAGGTCCTTCCATTTGATCACCTACCATTTCCAAACAGACATCAAGCTTGTACAAATAGTAAGTGCTTTATTAACCAGCACTTACCCATTTATCATTTGGTAGATTCTTTTACTTTTGTTATTAGTTTCTACTCCCATTTCCATTCCACCACCATTTACCTCCATGAAAACTTGACCATCCCTTCACCCATACCCTTGAATTGCCCATACCTAGATTTTAATCATTCCTATGCATACCTAAGACCCACACAAACCTTGCCATTGCCCTTCCATTTTCATCTAGCCTCAAATCTGTCACCCCACCAAGTTTTTACTAAGTTTCCTGTACCACAACCATACCGACACCGGTTACCTACAACCGTCACTAGTTAACCTAAATCGACATCGGTCATACTTGACCGACATCGGTCTTTGTGTTTTTTACCATAAACCAAGAACAAAGCTTCCACTCTCTACCCAATACCCAGAATAGCCTAGAACCTGACCCTAACCAATACCTGTATTCTGATAGAGACCTTGACCTTCAGATTTAGTCATAGCTTAGCCTATTGTGATCGAATTTTCTTATTGTAGATGAATGAGATACCTAAATCATTTTAACTACAATAGGATTTCCTTTATTGTTGGCATTAAGTTATTTTAAACAGTGGATTGACAACCGTCTAGGAAGTATCACACTTCCCAAATCTAGCATACGCTAGGCAGTCCACTACATATATTATTTAACTTTTACTTGGTGGTTTTTTTTCCCTTTCAGGTAGTTCCTCCAAGAAAAAAGGAATCCCTCACAATCAGTTGTGGATCAAGAAGGTCATATGCGCACAACAACCTACAACTAGCATTTTGACAGGTATTCCTCCTAGCGCTTTACCCTTATCTGTTTCATTGACATTCGAAGAAATGATCTAGAATTTGGTGAAACATTTTGGCAAACCTTGTGGGACCCATTTGGGGTTCTTTGCATTATTTCATTTCTAGGTGAAAAGTTGCATGTTTGTTTCCTTTATAAAAGGTTCTTACATTAAAATTTCTCCCCTATAACCTTCTCTTCTTCTATCATCTAAAAGCAATCGTATTTTGGTGATTTAAAAAGAAAATTTCTTCCCTTTCATTAGTATCACATTAGTGGAAGAGCATCCCTTCTCCTGTTCATATTTTTGTGTCATCAAATTCAACATTTCGATTTGGGTTTAAAATTAACTACATTTCATTCTGCTTTACTGCATTAGCTCACATTAAATGAGGGTAACCTATACGCTGGAAGTCATGCCTAGCTGATGGTTGTTAAACAAATCGTAGAAAAACACTTTCTTTCTCTTTCTCTCTCTGATTCGTACCAAACATCACAAAATTAAAAATATACAATTCTTAAACAACATCTCACTTAGAAGAAGCTGTAGGTGATCACATGATCATGGTACAATGGGCAACTCTGCTGGTTATCTCTGTCCAATACCCCATCAGAGGATGGTCCAACCCCACCATAACATAACCTGAAACCTCTCCTTGTAGATATCCTTCTTCATAAGAATCCATCCTCACCAAAAATTCTATTCTAAAGTTCATGAGTCATTCCTTAAATAATATAATCTAAACAAACATAATAGAAAAAGCACTCTTAGGATCATATTTTTCTTAGTGCTTTTGTTTGGCTTGCATTTTGAGGTGAGAGGATTCATTCTTCATTTTCTTATTTCCCCTTGCACACACCTCATCACAATTGGTGTATTCCAGCTTCATCTAAGTGTGCCTAGGCCATATTCTCATCATTCTCAAGATTCTGGGTTTGATTCCACATCCAATTTTAACTCATAACCACATTTTTCTTCATTATTGTTTCAATTTCACAATAACCGGTGTCGGTCCAGCGACTGTCATCAGTTATCCTCTAACTATCATCAGTTTCACCCAACCGGCATCGGTTTACTATTATTTTGGTTAACCTACTCAAAAGGACACCCACTTCACCTTCTTTTCTATTCAGAGCCTCTATCACTCTCAGCATATTCACTTTCCAGGTAAATTCCATCAACATCTTGCATACTTGGAAAATTATTGGTATTTTACCTTGTTTTGAAAAACTAGCCATTTTCCACAGTGATCAACCACGGTTAATTGTGACCGACGTTGGTTTACCCTAACCAGCATCAATTAGCCTATGTAATTATCCAACTAACATTTTAACCCCAATTCACCTACCACCACCTATTTCTCCTATCTCTATTGTATTTCTGGGGCATTTATAGAGAGTAGTCCTACCACATCAGTACTTGTCCACATGGTGTTGTGTTGGCTCGAAAATATGTTGTTAGGGTAGATTTATGGATAAACAAGTCAACAGTGTGTAGGGCATAGCCCCTCTTTGAGTCAGCAAAGTGAAACTGGTTTATTGCTATTATACCAGCAGGAATCTATGCAAGTCTCACAAAATTCTGCCTTCGAGGGTTTGGGATCTCATCCTAGTAGGCTTATTTCCGACTGCGGAAAGAAAGGAATGGAAGAGAGGATAAAGAAAGATCAAATCCAAAGAAAGAAAAGAAATGAATTCCAAGGCAGAAAGGTCAGAGGGTTTATGTTTTGGGATTGGTAGTAAACAGAGCCAAACCTACTTACATAAATGAACAAAGCAATACTGATGAATAAATGACAATAAAACAAAAGTAGATCCAACAGAATAAACACACAGATCTGACGTAAGAAAGATCTAATACAAATAACACATGTATTCAGCACAAAGTCTAAATATTGTATTAATATTTCCTTTTGTTACAAAAAGCTCAAAGTCTTTTCTTCTCACTTTTATTTTTCATCTGAAAATTATCCACCCTAAATACCACAAGTATTTTTGTATATATAGAAGAAGAAGAAGAAGAAGAAGAAGAAGAAGGAAAGCAAAAAGGAACCAACCACCTATTTACAAAATATCTACAAAAATATCTCAAAGTCATGTTGACTTTTAACAACTTGATGGATGACTCATCCCATGGTGCAACATGGATGATGTCATCATTCATGCCAACATGCTTTAGACATTTACAAAAAGAAAGTCAAAGAAGAGAGAAATTATTCATCATCGTCATCCCGCGGCTGAAAGGGGATATCCTGCTTTTGCTGCTCGAGTGACGAGATGTGAAATTGGGCACGGTATTCCATAAACTTGCTGATCATGGGCTCTAATTGATCCTGGGAAGGATCCTTGTGTCACTCACTGATAGCCTCGCAAGTCTCCCGCTCGTCTGTGAGCTTCTCTGGGAGTGTGGAATATTCATTCTCTGCTTCTATTAGGAACCCGATGAAGTCCTGACAGGCCAGCAGGTTATTGATGGATTTTGCGTCAAAAGTGACCTCTGGCCCCAGCCCTTGCGAAACGATCTCCTTGAAGATCTGGATGGTTTCGTCAACCTTCCTTAAGGTGAAAGAAGGAGTAAGAAACCCTGGAGACATCTTTAGAACAATTTTTTCCATCTGATGCATTGTGTCCAGGGCTTCTTCCTTTACCTTATCAATTTTTTCGAGGACGAATTCCAGTTGATCCATCCGGTAATCCAGAGTGGAAAGGATTTTATTGAGGGCCCTGGGGTGACCGAAAATGCCGAACTTGACCAGATCTTCGACTAAACAGTCGAACATTATTTGAAAGGTCTCATGCTACAGCCTAGCATGGTCCAGCTCTGCTGATATGGGTCCTGCTAATGCCTGGAGCTCTTTATTCACCTTGTTGATGTTCAGATACAAATCAGTGAACTTGGTGATCACTCGTTCACTGTCTTTAAGGATTTGGCTCCTCCAAGTGAAAACTGCCATACCTTGCTCACTGATCTTTGCATATTCATTAATTTTATCCTAACTCAGAGGCTCAGGAGTTTCGGCGGCAGTTGTGGGAGGTGCACTGCCCATCTTCTGTAAGGTGTGGAGCAGATGTTCATTTTGCTCTTTCAGTAGCCTTTTCTCTTCTTTTTCTTCTTGCAGAGGGCGTCAACTGCAGATAGGGCCTCTCCCTGAAGGCTTTCAGAAGATGTCCCCATTGTGACTTGAGTCACTGTATAATCCGTCGAAGACAAATCCTTTTTATCTTTTAGAGGATTGGGGTATGCGATCTCCATTATCCTCTCTCCCGAAGCACTCTGAGAGAAGCGTGTGATGGGCTTCTGCTTCTTTGCCCCTTTTGACGGGATTACAGAGAAGTCCATCGGAGTGATGGGAACTTTCCTTTTCTGCTGACTTAGGTGCTAGGAGATCTAGGCTGGACTTATGGGAGAAGGACCAGAAACAGAGAAGGGGGCAGCTGCAGTAGTAGAAGGGAAAAACGTGGAGACACTTGGAGGCGGCATCGAGAGGGAGGCCGAGGAAGTGCTCATGGGAGGAAGAGATACTGCAGGAGAGGAAGACATAGGACGGGAGGGGAGCT
Organism: Taxus chinensis; assembly: GCA_019776745.2. Taxonomy (NCBI): domain Eukaryota; kingdom Viridiplantae; phylum Streptophyta; class Pinopsida; order Cupressales; family Taxaceae; genus Taxus; species Taxus chinensis. The sequence goes on along the minus strand of CM034147.1, from coordinate 921,011,698 downwards.
CAGAGATGAGGGAAGAAATGGAGGGGGATAGGTCCGCGAGAGAAGAGAAGATGGACGAAGAAGCAGGAGGAACAGTAGAAGAAGGGGGAGAGGACATGACCAAGGGAATGGTCGCTTGAGTCACTTGAGGAGGGGAAGGAGGAGAAGGAGAAGGAACAGAAGGGACCTCAGTTGTTGCAGCAGTGGCGACATCCTGAGTGGATGGGCCTATTGGAACATCTTCCACCGCTTCTTCCTCTGAGCTTTTCGGGATTTCAACCCGTTCTTGTGAAGTGGAAGGAGGGCTTTCTGGAGCTTCTTCTTGGGTGGAGCTGGACTCACCCTCTTTATCTTTACCCTTGCCTTTTGGCTATTGTTTTGATCGAGGAGGTGCGTTACCCAATGAAGAAGTTGTGAAATTGACTCTGAGGTAGATGAGACCGTTCATTCGGCACCAATGCTCTATTCTGCGTAGACTTTCCTTGACTCTCTCCTTAATTTTCTGAGGTGCTTTGGTTCTATCAATCAACATAAAAGGCCAATCGTCCCCACCCGTGTCAAGATACACTTGATCCACTTCTTGCTCAGTAGTTTGGTAGCCTTTTGGGACGATGGCTACCCCGTACTGGATGATTTTTGCTAAGGCCAATCGAGAATGATCCTTCCTCCTGAGCTCAACCTCATGATATATGTCAATGTAGATATCTTTGATCTAAGGGATGTGGATCAGGTTGAGCTTAGCCCTAGGCAGAAAATTCCTCGGGTCGAAGGTGGGCCTTGCTGGGAAGTCATGTTTCAGATTTAGCAGCTCCAATTTTGCAAACATATCTTTTGCCTTATGGTGAGTGAGACATGTATACCTACCCACTGTGAGGGGGAAAGGAGTTCCACCCTTCTTTCTCTTGAGACACTTCTCATGGTAGGTGATTAGCTGCCTCAACAGCTCCAACAAGATCAACTTGGGACCAGCATACCTTGGTAGTTTAGTTGGTTCTTCCAAGAAGTTAGCCACCCTTAGATAAGTGAATGTGAGGAATTGAGTGAACAGGGCCCCCCATTTCTTCATGGTGCCATGATGCTCTTGATTGTGTGACCATGAGTCATATTCGGCCTTAAGAGGCAGATGATGCCGTAGAAAAAGGCATCATTGATCTTTGTAAATTAGGGGATGCTATTTTCCAGCTTCAGTTCTGGACAATATTAATAGATTTTAACCTGGGGCCAAACCTCGCACCACATCAGAGCTGGATAATCTCTTTCTGAAGCTGCAGTGTAAACAACGTAGGAATTCATGTAGAACTTCCCTGTTGTGGCAAGTTGTTGTAGCTGCTCTGATATTGTGCTGCTTATGATTTCTGCCCACTCAAAGCGTTGATCGAGCACATTTTTGTTCATTGTCTCCAAATACTGCAGCATCTATTTGTGAAAATAATGGGTGTCAGGAAGCCTAAGGACTCTTCCCAGGAATGTAATGGTGTCGCTGAGTTCCTCTGAGAAGTCACTGCGATGAATGACCTGAGGCCACCGAGTCACCACCTTTTTATTTTTCAGATATACCTCGTTCATCAGCTGCATGCACTGATCCTCATTTTCATCCCAGGATTTGATGCAGTCTTCCTAGCTAACGGCCACAAAGTGCCGATGGTGAGGGATGCTGAGCATTATTTCAAAGTGGCAGGAAGTGAGGTTGATTATAACCTCGCCCTTCTCATTATGGACACATCTTGTGTCTTTGTTGTAGCATCGGGCTACCACCATCATAAATTCATTATTAAATGCACTGACTGGGATTCCCCCAGCAAAATGCAGGGCACTGCCTATCAATTTATCCATCTATGGACTTCATGTGACCTTCCTGGTTCTTGTCCAGAACTCCTCCATATCAATGTGTCTGAGCTCTGAGTCTCTGATATCTAGGTCACACTCTACCTGGGACTCGGGCATTCTGACCCTCTGATATTTATACTTCATTTCTTCTTCCGTGCGCTTGGCCTTACCCTTAGATTTTGTAGGTTTCTTGCTTGATGTTGACATATGTTCTTCTGAACTTAGTTACTGATCTGTAAGAATAAGAAGTGAAACCCAACGCAAGAAATTCATGTCAGCAGTTTGATTTTCCATTGAAATGCTGATAGAAGAAAGAGTTAGTGATTTTAAGGCCTCAGGGCACAAGGCGCATGAATACTGCAGGTTACAGAGCTGAATAGTAAGGCACATGGGAAAGGGCTGCTGCAGGGGATAAATTAGCGCCAAAGGACGTGTGGCACATGGATATTGCAGATTGCATTCTTTGTTGTTGTAAACACAAGTGCGCCTGTGTGGATGCATTTTGTAAAGGGCGCATATAATTTTCATGTTGCACGGAACTTCGGTGCGCCAAAGGAGCATCTAAGGTTTGTGTAACATATGCTTTTTATGTGCTGAAGAGAACTTGGCGTGGCACATGGAAGGTCTATATGACATGATGTTGTTATAGTGAGGGATGTGCCTGCGTCATTTTACAAATTTTGCACTTGGCACGGATAATTTCTATGTTGCATACAAGCAGGGTGCGCCAAAGGGCGTGGGTTTTAATGATGCAACAAATTAGTTTGGCGCGCCATAAGGGGGTGCGAGGAAAGTGTTTGCAACAAAATAAGGAAGTGCACCTTGAGGGGCGCAACTTGTCATTATGTAGCAGGCAGGGAAAGTGCGCCATTGGCACGGCTGCTCTTTGTGTAACGGGGGGGTGACAAATGCGCCATTGGCACAACTGTTCTTCATGTTGTAGGGTGTGCCAATGTGCCAAAGGAGAAGAAAAATACAGTTTTTTTAAAAGATTTGATTCATTCTCTGAGGGGTTTTACATATGGTTTAGCTCCTTCTGCAGGGTACCTTGGGGTGATGAAGAAGCTATAAAATGAGAGTTCCAAGCTATTTTTTAGGACAGAGTTTCCTCTACCAGCAGATCTAGAAAGAGGGGGAAGAATATGTGGAAGAATGGAAAAGACAACAAAAAGGGGGGGGGGGGAAGTTCACGATTTCATAGTCATTCCAATCCAATCCAGACCAACAAGCAAACAAAGAACCAAAGCACAAAACACACAAGAGAAATGAGGACCTCTTACCCAGATATAACAAAGAAATGTGCAAATAGGTCCACAAAGCGATTGAAAACGATAGGGCAGGTGCACTGGCAGGTATAGAGAAAATCACGTGATTGTGTCGGATGATAATGACAGCGCAGATGCACCTATTTATAGGTGAGGTAGCAATAAATATGCCACCAACTTTTTCAAGTGGCGCATGAAAAGCACTATCGACACAAGAAAACATGCGCCTCGTGGCACACCAAAATGCTTGCCAACATGAAGCTATGTGCACCCTTGGCGCATCAGAAGTGGTGTTGACAGAGGAATATGTGTGCCTTTGGCGCACCAAAAAGGGGCGCAACAAAATTTCTGTTGACAGGAAGGCGCATGCGCCTTGGCGCATGCAAGGAAGACTCAACATAGTGAGGTGCACCAAAACGCTTGATGACATGCAAAAGCATGCGCCAAAGGCTTTAAAGGGGGTGCATCAAAAGTTTATGTTGCATAGTCATTATGTGTGCCTGACCAAAAAAGACCAAAAATGGCTAAGTTCAGAAAACTAGATTTCCCAGGAAGGGATTTTGCAACGTTCTGAACGCAAGGGATCTCTGACGAGGGACCAGAACAAAATTTTGGTAAGGTTATCTAGTAAAATTGCCCTTGCCAATTTTACGGGATAACATGTTGATGCATAGCCAAGAAAATGCCCTCATATTCCACAGCAGTTGTCAACCACTCTCACTTATCCCTTCACCACCATCTATTTTATCACCCATGGATCCTACCCAACTTACCACTATCACCACAAGGGATGATGAGTTTGCACGACTCCTTGACCAGAACCCTGCTGCCTTGTAGTTTTATCTTTCCCACTCATCCACTCAAGATGCCTCGGGTCAGTTGATATATGACATGCCCATATCTACCACCTGATACTCACTCCTACTTCTGCTCCAGCCTCTGCTAGCTTCGCATTTCCCGCATCTACCTTCTCCCCTATAGTTTCACAGCTAGGCCCTATACATACTATGACCACCAGTGTTTCCACATTATTTTCACCCGCCACATCCAATATACCTTCACCAACCACCCAGAACATAACCTCATCCATGCGTATTGTCTCACATATGCCTTTAGCTACATAACCACCCATGGTGTCGATGACCCCTACCCCTTTTCAAAACATTGTTCTTTCTATTCCACAATCCTTATCCCCCATTACCACTAGGGTCACCATGACCCTTCCACCTCCATATACGTACTATCATCACCTCCCATTTCATCTATCAATCATTCTGGGTATGTACCCCCTATTTCACTTCCTCCTTCTCAATCTACCTATATGGCATCACTATATACAGGAATGCCACCTCCATCATATGTCCAACACCAACCTCCTTACACTACAGGAGGCACCCAACCATCACAACCTACCAACGACCTAATCAGGTTAATGATGGACAAGATACAGACATTAGAGGCATCAGTTTTTGGTTCCCGCAACACTCTCACCTACGATGAGATTTGTAATGAGCCTACACACCCATCCATTCCTATCCATCCATATCCCATGCATTGAGAAATGCCTAAATTCAACCATTTCAATAGCAAATAAGACCCGCAACAACATTTGTGGTCTTTCAAACACGGGTGTTATCTGATCGCTCATGATGATACTTTACTCCTGAGGACCTTTCCCATGTCTCTGATTGGACCCATGTTAGATTGGTATAGTGGGTTACCTTGAGACTCTATATTCTCATTTAATCAGGTAGCCCAATCCTTCTTAGATCACTTCTTCATTAATGTCATTAAGAAGGTTACCATGACTGACCTCTACTCTACGCGTCAGTATGACGATGAATCTATCACATATTTTGTTGCTCATTTGCGTAGCCTGATCAATCAACTCACATTCCAACTACCACAAACTAAACTCATCAATCTCTTCACGTGGGCTTGTGCTAGGCATATCTCACTAACCCTACAGGTCTAGACTTTCCGAACCTTCAATGAAGCATTCACCATGGCATGAAAGCTATATATTCGGGCCATTCAAGAAAAGAAAATCCAACTACGCAATAAAAACTCAGTATTTAAGCCAAATGATACCTCTTCTTCTTCGAAACCACAGAATAATTATTCAAAAGCCAAGGGAACCACTAATGCAGTGGTACGAAAAGCCAACCTAGCTCATCCATCAAATCAAGCTAACCCCTCATCTAATCTCTCACCCATTCAAACTTTTCAATTCAGACAAGAACAATGAAAATACACCCCAATTGGGGAACCTTATTCTTCTATCTTAGAAAATCTCATTAAAGTTGGGGCCATCACCCTTCCTCCCATAAAAACACACACGGGTTTTGATCCTGCTCACCCCACACCCGCATGGTACAAAGAGCGCGAATTTTACAACTATCATCGAGTAAAGGGTCATAGTGACAATCAATTACATCACTTTCAAAAAAATTGTCCAAGAAATGCTCGAGAAAGGTGAGTTAACCTTGGATAATCCTAACACACCTACCAAGAAAAACCTACACATCTTCAAGAAACCATTTCCTAATCATTCCCCTTCTTCTGATCAAACTGAAGAGACCTCAACGCACGATAGCCATACCCGCGAGGTCCATGCTATTTTCAGCGACACACCTGTTGCTTCCCAATTACCCCATATTCCTTCCATAGAGGAAGTCCTAGCCCAAATTCCTCTACCTGCACTTGAATCCACCTCACCTATTCCTCCACCTACAGAGGAACACCCTTCATCCCCTCCCTCACCTGTGAAGGAGCCTCTTATTAACATCAAGATCATTTCACCTTTGGCTTCTCCACCTAGAGATCCATCACCTGCAGTACATCTCTAACCCACATAAGAGGCTTGTCTATCTACTCCACCCACAGAGGAGCACCCATTATCTCCTCCACCCATAGAGGAGCACCCATAATCTCCTCCACCTATCAAAAATCCAATAAAAATGCCTTTACCTTTAGGTGACCACTCTCCATCAGTTACCCAAGATCCTATGGACTTACTTTCAGCTCTCTTACCCACAGAAGCTGAAGCAAGTAAATTCCCCATTTCTAAGACACATTTTATGGGAATTGTTGTTGGATCCTCATCAACCTCACCTACAATAGTGCCTTTTTCATGCCTATTCGATCACCTAGATTATGTGGATAGATCCTTACTTTGGGGGCGTCTTCTGCTTCCTGTCTCAACACAAATGTAGATGTCACTTGCTGACACTTCCACTATCTACCCAAAAATATTTCGGCCAATCAAACCAAACACAACCACAACTATCACAAATTCCACCATGATACCACTCATGGCTCAACTCACACCCCTACCCATAACCCATAATGCATCTACATCCAAACCTACACCTACATCATCTTCCTCACCTAAACCTATTACTACCTTAGGGGTCATCCCAACCGCCAGCCTTACTCATCCACCCATCAAATTAGATTTAGCTACATCCTCCAAAACCAACACCAAGCTTAATCTGGCACCCAACCAGAAGAGCCAATCCCGTAGAACTCATACTCCAACCTCGCTATCACACCTTCATCACCTTCACCCTTTCCATGTCCATCTTAGGACCTCGCCCTTCCAGCATGGTTAAGAAACCTCCACCCACCGGTAAACCAAAAACACAACAGACCATTCCTCCCTCGTAAACCTCTAACATACCCAAGTGCCTGACATGACTTACACCCACACCTACAACATCTTTACCACCCATTCCTCCAATACCATCGGTAACTTCTTCACTACCCACTACACTTCAGTCTCTTTCCCTCACACCCCCTGCACGACCTACACCATCTACCTTCATAGCACCTTAGTTATCCCCATGGGTAACTCACCCTCTTCCCCCATCCGCTTTCCCCTCTAGATCTCATGTACGCCCATATCACCTTTACCCAAGAAGGTGCAACCTAAAGACAAAAATCTGCTACCCTCTAATAAGGTAGTCAAAACAACCACACACTCTCCTGCCAGTTCATCTACCATACCCCTACCCAAGAAAACATGACCAACACCCAAGACCACACCAACACCTAAAACCATAGCTTGACCCACTCCCCCTCATGCAAAGACCCTTCCTCAACAGTCAGCCACACCTACACCCAAACCCACTTTCACTTCCCATTGTGATCCACTAGCAGGATCCTATGCCAAAATCTTAACCAACCTCCTTGAGACTTCTTCATCACATTACTGCCACTCAGACCTTATGACCCTCTCAAACCCAAACCAAACGGGTTTGACGACACCAAAATTTTTGCCTACCATCGTGTGTTCTAGGGCACGATGTAGAGAACTGCAAGGCTTTGAAAACCATTCTTATCTAGTTGTGTCCTCCTAAAGGAAACTTTGACGATGATGACCTTCTCGATGAGGACCCCATTTCACCAACACCCATTCCCATAGTTCTCCCCTCACTTCCTACTCAATGACCCAAGACCTTCACCCCCACAACTCCTAGAGCCACTCCCAAGATTCAAAATTAACATGGTTCGCATCAGAGAACTCACCAAATCTCCACCCAAATTCCGGTGTGCTCAACTCATCTCACAAGGTTCCTTCCTACCACTTGGATTTTACCCCTCTTGTCAATATACTTTTCATGGCTCACCCACTTCACCTACCTCTCCACCTCAAATCAACATGATCCATGTTGCTACCTGTGCTCAGAAGGACAAAGGCAAGGAAAAGGCAACCAACCCACCAACCCATCCTATACCCAACATACCATCTACACCTACACCTAAAATCACTATCCGTGGCCCCACATATCCTATTTCTAATGGGGTTACACACCACGCGATGCTCAAACAACTACACCAATCCCCCCTCAAAATGTCCCTATATGACCTCATCCAAACCTCATAATCCCATCATCAAGCTCTCATGGAGGTCCTTCAATCTATTGAGGTTTTACCCAATGACCCTACACTCATAGCCTCCATTATTACACCCCATCATGTAGCCTCTCTCACCAAATTACCACCTTTATCTACACCTCCACCTACTCACCAGGTAGCCTCCCTTAGCTTCTTGGATGAAGAGATCACACCACACCAAACCGATGACCCAGATCTATCTCTCTTCATCTCTGTCCACATCGATGATATACGTGTACGACATGTTATGATCAATGGGGGTGCTAGCATTAATATCATTTCCTCCCATGCATTCACTCAAATGCGCATACCTAACAATTACATGCATAAACATCCTGTCATGTTGCATTCATTCAATGACACTATCACCTCTACACTTGGCACAGTCATCCTCCATGTTTGCATGGGCCCCCGTACTATTCTAGAGTTATTTTACATCTTGGAGGGGGAATTTCAATATAACCTGTTGCTTGGCAGACCCTGGATTCATGTCATGGGTTGTGTTCCTTCCACTTTGCATCGCTGTGTAAAGTTTGAGCATGAAGGACACACCTATACCATTCCGATGACCCATCACCTTTCAAAACTTGCAACATGCTTTATCGACCCAATGACATGCTTATACCCATTAAAGTGTCTACCTCCATGACTACTGCCTCTTCACCTACACCTCCACCCACCAGTGCAGCCGCTACTTCAATTGCACCTACATCCTCCATTCCCACCACTGCCACAACCTCCACGGCTGAACCATCAGCCTCCCACTCCATTAGCTCCACCTCCAAGCCAACCTCTGACACATCGTCTATTCCAGCTACCCACATACCAACCACCAATCCCTTGGAAGGAATTTTTCAATGCCTCACTCTGGGGAGTATCACCTATATAGTGTCAACACATTCCTTACTCCACAAGAGTACGGAAGTCTTCACCAACACCCTCACTATGATCACCACATAGGAGAGCACCTCCTTTATGGTCCTCCTCACCTTCGTACCAGTCTCACCTATGGGGGACTTGATACTACCACTTACACACCTGAACCACCATCACAAACCCACCCATTTTTTGCTGACCTCCAATCACTCACCAATCACCATTTCACCCACACCTTCTTGCACTGATGTGCATGGAAGGGTTTTGGTTTTGGATTTTATGAGCAAGGCTGCCATACTATTATTCCATGTACTACCCGTAAACATAACGACCATAGTGGTATCGGCTTTACTGAACCACCTACCAAGAAGGCCCGCATTGAACTCATTGAGGACATCAACCCTTCTCCACCTTCTTCACCCACTCCACCTTCTTCACCACCTTCACCGACAGAGTCAATGGATCCAGAATCCATTCCTCCTAACTTTTTTTTTCATAAAACCATCTCCTTGGGGCCTCTGACTTATCAATGCGAGGGTGAGGCTCCTTCCTCTCTACCCTTCCTGTATCCTGAAATGATCGATGATGATACACCTTTCGATTAACATCATTCAATGTCAGGATGATGAATCTATACTCACCTACCTTGGTGTAGAAGACTCATATATTCATCAGTCATTACCATCTGAGATGCAAACCATGTTGAATGAATCGACTATCGAGATCAACATTCATACTCAGGACGACCCACACATTCTAAAGATCAGACAATCTTTAGATGTTGCTGAACAGGAAGCCATCACTTCTTTTCTCAAAAACCATAACCATTTTTTCTTGGTCTTACACAGATATGCCTGGTATTGACCCCACTATAGTGGTCCACAATATCGTAACCATTCCGATGCCAAACCCGTCAAACAAAAGCTGAGGAAAATGCACCCTCGCATTGCTCTTCTAGTCAAAGAAGAACTTCAGCGCCTCCTTTCAGTTTCCTTCATCTTACCCATTGATTATCCTCGTTGGATTTCTAACATTTTCCCTGTCACTAAGGTGACAGGGGGACTCCACATTTCCACAGGATTTCCATGACCTCAATCTAGCTTGCCCAAAAGATGACTTTCCCCTACCTGGTATTGACCAACTGGTTGACCTTACTACTGGTCACGAGATGCTATCACTCATGGATGGTTTCTCTGGTTATAACCAAATCTTGTTTTCCCCAGAGGATCAGCACAAAACCACATTCATTACCCCTTGGGGGACCTTCTGCTATCGAGTCATGCCTTTTGGCCTTAAAAATGCTTGGTGCCACATATCAGTGGGCTATGACTTATATCTTCCATGACATCATGCATCGTATATTGGAAGATTACATGGATGACCTCCTTGCCAAATCCAAACACCACTCGAGCACCTCGCCATCCTAAAAACCATCTTTGACCACCTCATTAAATATTGCATTCACCTTCAGCCCAAGAAGTGTGTCTTCACGGTTCTCTCGGGAAAACTCCTGGGGTTTATCATTTCCTTACGTGGTATAGAGGTTGACCCTACTAAATTCAAGGCCATTCTTGAAATGCCTCCACCCACTAATCTTAGGAAACTCCATAGCCTACAAGGCAAGTTGCAGTCTATTCACCACTTCATTTCACAATTGTCTGACTCAGTGTCAACCATTTCATCATCTTCTCAAGAAGGATGTCTCCTTTAAATGGGATGATGACTGCCATAAAGATTTTGAGGCCTTAAAAAAATACCTTCTCCAACCACCCGTACTCATTCCACCTAAAGATGATCAACCCTTCTACCTATACATCTCAGCTACCGATCACTCCTTGGGGCCATGCTCACCCACCACGATGAACAACACAAGGGAGTAGGTGGTTTACTACATAAGCCATACTCTTTTGGACTACGAAACCTGGTACACTCATGCCAAAAAACTTTTCTTAGCCTTAGTTTTCATTGCCACCAAACTCCGCCATTACCTACTCAACCACAAAACCTATGTTGTGACCAACACCAACCCCTTACACTTCATGTATGCCAAACCTTACCAAAATCAACGTGCCGCACATGTTGGCTTATGCTTTTGGCTGACCTCAACCTCAAATTTATCCACCAAAATTCCATCAAGGGCCAAGCTATCACCAACCAATTGGCCGACGCACCTATTTTTGGGGATCAACTCTCTAACTTTGACTTTCCAGATGAGTCAATTGCTACCCTTTCCCTGGATGAACCTGCTTACCAAATGACACTCTTCTTCGATGGTTCCAAGTGTCAGCGTGGGGGTGGGGCTGGTGTTATCCTCATTCCACTTGATGGTGAAACCCATGCCTTTGTCTTTCAAACTCAATTTTGATTGTACAAACAATATTACTGAATACGAAGCACTCGTATTGGGTCTCCAAGCTTGCCTATGCCTTAGATGTTAAATCACTCAACATCTTTGGTGATTCTCAATTGGTCATAAACCAGGTCAATGGTATATACCAATGTCATAATGAGATACTTCAAAATTATAAACATCATGTAGACATACTTTTGACCACCTTCAACATTACACCCTTCAAACCGTCCCGCGTTCAACCAACAAATTTGTAGATACCATGGCCTGCTTGGCTTCTCAAATACCCACTTCACCCACTGAATCTAAAATCTTTGTCACCGTAAAAAGACTCCAATCACCCTCTTATTTACCTCATGAAATTTACTCTATCGGAACCACTACCCCTGACCCGAGTGACCTCTGGTATAAACAATACTCAGACTACCTTTCCCTCTCCATCTTGCCTCCCGACCTCACTCGTAATGGACAATGTGCCTTTCTTAAAAAGGTCTCTCATTACGTCATTATGGGTGGCCTCCTCTATAAGTGTGGCTTTGATGGTATTCTCTTACGGTGCCTTACGAGTTCAGAAATTCCTTATACCATTAAGGAAGTTCATGATGGCATATGTGGAGGCCACTTCAGTGGCCTTGCTATTGCTAAGCATATTCTTTGCCTAGGCTATTACTGGCCGACCCTCAACCATGATTGTTGCACTATGTTAAGCATTGTGTAAAATTCCAACAACATGCCAACCTTCATCATACACCCAGTCATGCCTTACAGGTCACCTGTGACCTTTGGCCCTTCTCTCAATGGGGTTTGGATCTTGTTGGAGAAATCAATCCTCATTCTTCCCAACGACATCAATGGATCATCACCACTACCGAATACTACACAAAATGGGTTGAAGCCATACCTCTCATCTCCACGAAAGCTGAGAAAATATGTGAGTTCATCAATCATCACATCATCTGTCACTTTGGTGTCCCACATCGCCTCATCACTGATAACAGAAAACAATTCAAAAATAAAACCTTGCAAAAACTTTGTGACACCTTCGGCATTCAGCTAAGTTTCTTGTCACCTTATTACCCACAGACCAATGGCCAAGCTGAATCCACCAATAAAACCTTGAACAAAATTCTCATGAAAGTGGTTAACGATACTAGGAAGGACTGGCATACGCACATTCCTTTCACCTTGTGGGCATACCACACTAGTATTCACACTTCCACTGCTGCCACACCTTTTTCTCTAGTTTATGGTACAGAGGTTGTTTTGCCTCTCAAAGTCCAGATCCCCTCACTCTGCATTTCTCTCCATGACATGCTTAATGATGATGACTTTTTTAGGACCATTTAGCACAACTTGAGTTATTAGACGAATGTCGCCTTAATGCTCTTGACCATCTCCAAGTTTACCAAAAACATATCAAACCTGTGCCTATGACAAACATGTCCATGAATGAACCTTCCAAGTTAGTGACCTTGTCCTGAAAGAAAATCAACATGTAACCAAAGTAGAAAAAAGTAAACGGGGAAAATTTTCTCCTAATTGGCTTGGACCATACATCGTGACTCATACTTATGGATCAGGTGCTTATCATTTATCTTCACTCGATGGTAAACCAAACCTTGAGCCCCTTAACGCCTTGCATCTTTGACCATTCTATTGTTGACTTTTAGTCCTACCTCACCTTCTGCCTCTTTCCATGCTCATCCCTTGAGCACTATCCACTTCCTATGCCATCACCAATGATTAAACAAGAATCATGTGCGTACCTATCACTCTTTTATCCTCTCTTAAATATGTGTACCATGACACTGCACATAGCATGATTCTCATGGATACTTTTTGTCTACTTTTAGATGAGATCCCATGGTCATTTCACCTTGCTTTCTGAAAAAGAATCCGATTCTTCACCTTAGTCTTGTCCATGAATTAAAATCCCTCACATGGGATCCAAATCCTTGAGTCAAACTTCCAATAAAAAGATGACTCCCTCAAAAAGGACATCTTTCTCTCTAAATCTCTACTATAAATAGACTACTCCCTCGAAGGACAACTATATAAAAATCCTGTTTTAAAAATTAAATAACAAACAAGAAGAAGAAAGAGAGATAATTTGAAGCTTCCCACATCGATCAGCTTCATGAAGACCTCAAGGATTTAATTTCCTCATCCCATATAGACTTCCTGCATCGATCAGTCTATCTCAAATATCAGTCAAAACAAAAAGCCTTTTAGTCATGGACTTGCCCATTGTGACCTTGGATCTCTTGCCAAAAAGGCATGCTACCTAGTACCATATAAAAACTAACCACTTTTCACCCTCTCACCATTCACACTTTCATTTCCTACTGCCTCAAGGGACCTATTGGACCATGACATTTGGTGATCATGTGACTACTTTTTACCTTTAGAATAATCAATCATGTAATGCTTTTAGGGTCTTACGTTCATCATCCCATCTAAGGTATGATCCGCCCGTTATGATCCCAATCAGGTCACTTTCTTGCCTCCTCTTATATTTTAAACCTTCTTCATTATGTATTGATTACCTTATACAGGACTTGATCCTCGACACTTATTTTTGGGTAATTTTCTCCTCCTTCACCATAATCAACTCAAAATCACCTATACCAATGTGCCCACAATTCACCCATACCTAACAGACCTAGAACTCAATCATGCCTATAACATACCCACCCATACTCATACCTCCTCACATTCTTCCCTAGCTTATGGGAGAACTACATTGGCCTGAGGTCCCTTTTCACCGGGACTATGTAGGCAGCACTCTAAGGGCATGGGGCCCTTGGAGGTTAGCTCGGCCACTCTCTACCCTAACCAATTCATCTTTCATTTTCCTAAATCACATTCTACCCTATTTAGTTTCTTTTTCATATAAATAATTGGAAATTAAACCCATCAAACAACAAATTGCTTTCCACCTTTATCATCATCAAACATACATTTATTATGTCTACCATTTCTTTACCACTATCATGCATGTTACTATAAAACATCTTAACCATGACCCATATCATCATTCATTGCACAAATTAATGAATTACCTCAACCATCAACCTGACTCAACCATGCCTATGACCTGACACAATCCATGCTTAGACCACAACTGACTCAACCATACCTATAAACTGACTTAACCATGCCTATGACCTGACTCAATCCATGCCTAGACCACAACCTAACTCAACCATGCCTATAACCTGACTCAACCATGCCTAGACCACAACCTAACTCTACCATGCCTAAAACCTAACTCAATCTATGCCTAGACCACAACCTAACTCATTCATACCTAACCTACTCTATCATGCCTACACTACTTGATTTCCATCACAGATACACATCAAAATAACACGATAACCACAACCGTGTATACACATAATGACCATAATCATCATCATCTCTATAAATAAAAATATCCAAACATGTGTTTCCATATACATCTCAAATATCTTTGGCATGCAGGCCAGTATATATAATCAAATATCTCAAAACTCTCATATACAGCCTCACCATCTTTGGCATGTAGGCCGGTATATGATCAAAAATATACAAAACTCTCATACATCCTCACTCTCTTCGGCACGCAGACTGGTATATATCAAAAATGACTAAAATACATAAAAATAAAGAGATGTGCATCAGGCATCATCCATGTTAGACATCCTCCATATCAATCTCTCATGTCTCCTCCTCGGCTCCTATCCAAAGGCCTGATAACATCTCACCACCGCCATGGGTCATGGTCGGGTCCCTGCCGATACATCACCTAGATGCTGGCCTCCATGAACTGGTAACCTCACCCTAATATTTTCTCAGAGCTTGATGGCCCCCTATGCTCTCCACATTGTGAGTCTGATATCTGGTCCTCTCACTCGAGGCCTGTTGTGCCCTGTACTCTCCATAAGATAGAAAATCTATCCCGACCATCCATCAACTGATTCTGATAATATATGGCCTCCCCTAAGGCATCTTGTAACCTAGATATGGGTACCGTCTGTGGTGGCCCCATCAGCCTCGGCCCTTGTACCTATCCTATGGGACCCTGTCCTGCCCCTACCTATGAATTGGGTCCCTATCCCACTGTCTATGGAGGTGTCATTGGCCTCACACCCTGTGCATGTACCTAACTTGTAATGCCTAAATCTGTACCTGTGCAGTGGCCAACTGGCCCTGCAAACCTATAACCTATGCCTGTAGGGTGGCCACCTACTCCTCATCTCCATCTCCATCTCCACCCTGGGCTATCTGGGCCTATAGATTGCCACCTGTGCATGCAATGGCCACCTCTGCCTCTGAAGCTGCTAACTTCCCATATACCATCCCCAACTAGGTAATCAGGGTCACCACCTGCCCCTATAGGGCGTCTCTCTGCACAGTGATGGTGGCTAAATCTGGCTACCCTGACCTGGGAGGTACTACTCGTAGATGGGCTGCCCACCACTGTTTATACCTGTCTGTCACTCCAGCATCATCAATCCACCTGTCTACAACTGGCTCCTCCTACCCAGTAGGTATTGTTGGCTATGTAAGTGGTATGGTCTCTCCACATCATCTCTTCAGTACTATGGGAAGGGTGGTGGTATATCCTGTGGTAATCCAAACTGCCATCTGACCCTATCTACTGGGATCATCTCGTGCTCCCCTACACAATGCCCCTCAATGCAACTTGACTATCTACAAACCATCTAACTCATCAGCCATCTATCTATATGAGGGATAGCCCACATACGGTCTCTAAATAATGTCCACATTGGACAATCCCTCCAGTAACTGCCTGTAATAGGCTACATCATGTGTAACCCTACCCGCTCGATGCTCTATAATAAATGGCCCATCACCCACTCTAACAAATTCAGGCTCAAATGCATCAGCCCGGGGCATCCCAGATGGGTGCACACACACAATGTGCTCATAAGCCCAACAATGTAATAGGAAAGTGCAACACAAACTAAACATCTGAAGCTGCCCATATGCCCATAGCTCCCTATATAGCTGCACTAGGAATGTTGGCACCCATGCGAAAGTAGGTCCTATCTATAATCATGTCATGTAGTACCCCCATCAGTGATCATGGGAATCTCCCACCCTATGCATCCGCAGTGCAAAACAATAGACTACCTCCATCAGTAATACTACTAGCCTCATCTCCTCTGGACGGGCTAGGTACATCTCTCCATAGCTTAGGTTGGCACTGTGGAATGTCAACTCTACCATCCCCTCACCAAATACTGTCAGCATCAACTCCTCTGATGCCTCTGAGGAGATCAAATATACCTGCGTCCCCAATATAGGTAACTGCAGGATCCTGTACACGTCCTCTAGGGTGACTGTCATCTCTCCCGTCGGTAGGTGGAATGTGTTGGTCACTGAATCCCATCTATCGATGAGAGTGACCATCAAACTTGGCTGTTGAACTACATGTTGATAGCATCGGACCCCGCTAAGGCCCACATCTGTGACATGTCTCCACTCCTCGACTGTCACCACCCCATGAACTGTCACAAGCAAGGGTGGCACCCTGTCTCACATCCTTGCAACTGATCTCTCACCTGCATCCAACAAAACAATCACATTATTAAAACAAGACCATATCTACATTCACCCATACCCATTACCCTACCTCTTTTACTTTGTTACTTACCCATTTATCCCATGGCTTACCCTCCACCCCAACCCAACCCTCACCCACCGATCTAAACCTACCCTAAACCTACCCAACCCAATATCACCTTACCTATTTACACACACCCGAACCCCTCCCCTACTTCCATTTTGACCCACTCCCTGACCTTACCTATTTTCCCACACATCTATACATTTTTCCCTAACAGCTCCACCCTTACCTATTTTTACCCCTTACTTATGTTATGATTTTCACCAAACCCACTTCTCTTACCCCTACCTACCTCACCCACCCAACCTTGGACACTTTTTGGCCCTTTTTTCCTCCAAACCAGTGGTACCGGTTACCCCTAACCAACCCCCAGTCCCCCTTCATCTGGCATCGGTCACCTACTTCAGTGACCAATACTGGCACACTAACACCGACATCATGGCTAACCTTCAACTGACGCCGGTCACTTTCACGTCAAAAACCGTGACACCCAAACCCCCATTCTTCCTTCAAATCTCCTTTTTTCTCCCTTCTACCCACCCAATCCTACCCAAATCCCCCCTACACCCTTCCCCACCCCTCCTTAACCCAATCATCTCTCTCCCCATTCCTATTTTAACTGATTTCCCTCCCATAATTCAAAATTCATTTCCCCCCAAAACCCCTTTTCACCCACCCCACATCTAATTCATTCTAATAAACAAAACAAAGCATATGATTGAATCTTACCTCATCACACTACGTCTGCGTGGTGGCACCTCTAGCCACTGCACTCGTGGTCCCCCCGATCCCTCTCTTACCTCTGCCATCACCAAATGACCTCTAACTATCCAACCAATCAATCAAATCAAATCAATCCCATCCAGCTCATGGACCCACCTATCGACCAACTATCACCTGCCACATGGCTTGCCAACTCAATCCTCAGTCTCAATCTGTCACTTTCCACCTTTTCTCTCTCTCTCTTTTCATTTTCCCCAATTTGATAAAAGACAAATGATTTGAAAAATACGGCAATTTTTTTTTTTATAACCTACCCGACTTGACCGGTGATGGTTTTACCTTAACTGACATTGGTCCTGTGCCCTAGCTTATCATGGTCGGTCAAGCTTGACCAGGCATCGGTTCCCTTCAACCATCATCGGTTTACCTGCTTAGTCTTTTTTCTACCCCCTACCCCCAATTTTTGACCTAAATCCTTTTTTATCTTACCCACACCTCACTTGGCCACTTCACTTGACCCTCTTGACCTTATCATTTACCCCCTCACCTCGTCCTCATTTCAAGGACTCATTATTTTACCCATACCTCGGCCCTACCCATGTCGTGACCTAGATACTTAGACCTGGAACATTGCTAGTGACCTTTGACCTCATGTGTTCGCTATACCTTGTGGAACTATTACTTGTGTTGATGGACATACTGACCTTACCTTTCCTCTTTCCATGATTGTTTATCCTGACCCAACCCTTGGGTGTACCGGAACATACCTACACGTTCTTGCACCTGACCTGCATCATGTTTCTTGACCATATCCTATACCTTGGATAACAGAATCACTTCAACCTTATTTGGATAAACCTATTGACCTTAGATGATGTAGAGTTTTCCTGAACTCTTCAACCTGGTACAGTGCTACAGTTTATATGTGTGTGTGTGTTTGACTGTTACTACCTTTGACCCCCATTACCTAGATTACCCGAGTAGAATTTTTTCCTTTTTCCCCCGTTACCCACCTTCCTCTTAATCACATTCACCTTTTATCAAACCACTCACCAGATTCTACCTTCTACCTCGCCAGTTTCTGCTTTGAGGGGGATCACCTTCACCCACACATGGGGCAACCACATCTTATTTTTGTCAGTGTAGCTTACCAATACAAGCTACGCAACAAAAAGGGGAAAAATGTAGACACCAAAATTGGGTCACACTCCCCTTGGTCCCTCATCAAACAAACACCTTGAACACATTCACCTAACCATGGCCCCTTTCATCCCACTCTAATATTCATTTAATTAAATTAATTCATTATCTCACAATATTTATTATTTAAATATCCTAATTGAGATAATGCCCACATCACATCATCTAGCCTCACCCTAAGACCTATTCTTAGTATGTTTCCATAACTAACTAAGACCTACTTAAAAACCTAAAAATCAAAGCCTATATTCCCTCTAACCACATTCCCACACGTTAGAAAGGAAGCTTCTATTCTAATCCATGAAGCAAACGAATGAGATCCCAGACAAATCAAGGGGATCTATCCTAGTTTAGTAAACCTAGGAAATCCTACCCTAACCGACGCCAGTTACCCTAAACCGCCACCAGTCAACCCGGAACCACTGTCTATTACCATTTAACCCCCAAAACAACCTTATTTTGAGGTTGGCACATTTATGAGAGATTGACACATCTTTTGAGAACAAGTGAGCGAAACCAGAGCTGCATGCAAGTAGAATAAGCAATTCGTATACGCATCAGAGCACCCATAGCTAGCATCAGAAGCACCCACAGAGCCATCTACCTTCACGGGAGCATCCAAGGGAAGCGTCAGTCACCACATCAAGTTCCTTCCATTTGATCACCCACCATTTCCAACCAGACATCAAGCTCGTAAAAATAGTAAGTGCTTTATTAACCAACACTTGTCCATTTATCATTTGGTAGATTCTTTTACTTCTGTTATTAGTTTCTACTCCCATTTCCATTCCACCACCATTTACCTCCATGCAAACTTGACCATCCCTTCACCCACACCCTTGAACTGCCCATACCCAGATTTTAATCATTCCTGTGCATACCTGAGATCCACACGAACCTCACCATTGGCCTTCCATTTTCATCTAGCCTCAGATCTGTCACCCCACCAAGTTTTTATTGAGTTTACTGTACCACGACCATACCGATGCCGGTTACCCTACAACCATCACCGGTTAACCTAAACTAACATCAGTCATACCAGACTGATGTCAGTCTCTGTGTTTTTGACTAGAAACCAAGAACAAAGCTTAAAACTACCCAATACCCAAAACAGCCCAGAACCTCAGCCCTAACCAATACCTGTATTCTGACAGAGACCTTGACCTTCAGATTCAGTCATATCTTAGCCTATTGTGAATGAATTTGCTTATTGTAGACAAATGAGATACCTAAATCATTTTAACTACAGTAGGATTTCCTTTATTGTTAGCATTAAGTTATTTTAAACAGTGGATTGACAGCCGTCTAAGAAGTATCACACTTCCTGGATCTAGCATACGCTAGGTAGTCCACTGCATATACTATTTAACTTTTATTTGGTGGTCTTGTTTCCCTTTCAGGTAGTTCCTCCAAGCAAAAAATGAAGCTCTCACGATCAGCTGTGGATCAAGAAGTCATACACACACAACAACCTACAACTAGCATTTTGTCAACATTCAAAGAAACGATCTAGAATCAGGTGAAACAGTTTGATCTCTCAAACTTTATGTTTGAGGAGGAAGATCTTGAAGATGATGAAAAAACAACCAAATCAGTCATCACTGAAAGGGTAGTGTGGGAAGAAGAAAAAAAAATTGTGGAGGAGGAGCAACATTCAAATCATCCTGCAAACAATCACCTTCTTCCAGAAAGTCTACAAAATGACTCCATTCATGGAGTTTATATTCAATGGAATGAGAAAATCAAAAGGATCAGCCCATTGGCCACTAATTCCCCATGCCCAATCAAATATCTAGCAGCATGGGGGCCAAAGGAGAAGCCAACGCTGGTCATTTTCACTTCAGAGCATGAGGATGATCTTCAATACAATAAGGATCAGCTACGACACCTCTAACCAAAATATGAACATCTTGAGGAGGTATTATTTTTTATTTATACCTTGGATAGTTTGGTGGAAGGTAATTTTTCACTCTTGTTATAGTCCATAACTATTGTTAAATTAATTACATGGCCATACTTTTTTAAAAAGGAAAGTTATTTATCCCTACCTATAGCAGGCTTTGTTTAGCTTTTCTTTGTTTTGGTTAGTGTAGGAGTATGAGTAGATTTTCTTTCAACAGTGTTTTCATCCTCAAAATTCTCCTCTTTTGAAGTCAAGTTTCAAATTTTTTGAGTTTGTACCTTGGAGTATTGGATCACGTCGAGCATGGCATTGTTTGCAGTTTTCCCATTCATGGAGAACAATTTGAAAGTCAGGCGTATTGGTGAAGTTTCCTCCCTTCTTTTTATTTTCTTCCCACAGTCGAGAATGACAGGTGTATCTTCCTTATTAATTTTTTCCCCAGCATCCATGGGTAACATGTGGATATCTATAATTGAATACGGCATGGCCAGGTTTCAAGCGATAGTGGAAGCTTCCACACATCCAAACGACACAACTCTAGGGGCAGGGCCCAAGGGACAATCCTCAAATAAGCGTAGTTTTTTTTTCTTGTCCCAAGTTCAAAATGAAGGTAAAACAAGCTCAAATCAGCTAAGTATGGAAGGTTCAGTGGATGATGCCACATGCCTCATTAGCACAGCTTCAGGAGTTAGGTTGGGGGAAATTCTCAAACTTGCATCAGTTCTCCGTGTGCCCCAGGTCCAAAAAAGAGAAAGAGTTGATCATGTAATTTCACAAACAGGGACGGAAGCCTGTATAATTTATTAATGTGAAATTGATTAACCATTACAATGGAGTGCTGCAATATTTATACATATTGGACAGCAATGTGCAGAAAAACAAATATGTTGCACAGGTAAAACCATACTTACAACTGCTTCCAATAATACATCTGGGAAGCATATACATTTGTTATAATAAATGTAACAATTATCCCTGTGAGACAAAAAGACAAGTATGGTTTAAAACCATATAACAACTTACAATTATATTATGGTTTATAATATAACCATATGATTATTTAATTAATAAATTAATAATAAATCATATAATGCATAATTAATATTTTATCCTAACATTCCCCCCCTTAATTGTGCATTGTCTGAAGAGATGAGGAGAGGAACTCTCTGAACAACTCGAACTTGTCACGTGCAAGTGACTTTGTGAAAATATCTGCTCGTTGTTCAGCAGTTGGACAAAATTGAAGCTGGATGTTGTGCTTCAACACATGTTCACGTATGAAATGAACCTGAACCTCAATGTGCTTTGTTCTCTCGTGAAAAACTGGATTGCGAACAAGTTTGAGAACACCTTCATTGTCAACATACATGGTGGTCGGTTTGTCCTGTGGTATTCCAAGTCCTTCCAGTATGCGACGTAGCCAAATCACTTCACAGACAGCTTCTCCTGCAGAACGATACTCGGCTTCTGTGGAAGAGTGAGAAACAAAGTGTTGTTTCTTACTTCCCCATGATATTGGTCCAGATCCCATAAAGAATACAAATCCAGAAGTGGATTTTCTATCATCAATGTTACCTGCATGATCTGAATCCGAATATCCAGTCAAGAAGAAGTTTTCGTTCTTCTTGTATTCTAGACCAAGATCCTCTGATCCTTTGAGATATCTCAAAATGTGCTTTGCTGCTTTCCAATGACAAACTTTGGGTTCCTGCATGAACCTGGATAGATAGCTCACTGCAAAGCTGATATCTGGTCTAGTGTAGGTCAGGTAAATGAGACTCCCAATCAGCTGCCGATAGAGAGTGGCACTTACCTCAGGAGATGGATCTGAACGAGATAACTGTAATCTGTTCTCCATAGGTGTAGCAATTGGTGTGCAATCCATCATCCTAAACTTCTCGAGCGTAGTCTTGGTATATTTCATCTGAGAAACAAAAATATGATTCTCTTTCTGCCACACTTCTAATCCAAGACAATAGTGCATCAGCCCGAGATCAGTCATGTCGAATGATCGATTAAGATCTTTCTTCGTTGCATCGATCATCCTCACTGAACTGCCAGTGATGACTAGATCGTCGACATAGACAACAACAATCACCATCTCCCCCCCTTGCTTTTTGAGGTAGAGATTGGGATCGTATGGATTTCTAACAAATCCATGTTGTACGAGATGCTCATCAATCTTGATGTACCATGCCTGGGGTGCCTGTTTGAGGCCATACAGAGATTTCCTGAGTCTGCATACCTTTGTTTCTTGACCAGGTACAACATATCCCTCAGGTTGAGTCATGTAGACTTCTTCTTGTAAATCTCCATTTAGGAAGGCACTTTTTACGTCCATTTGGTGAACTTTCCATCCAAACTGAGCAGCTAGAGCAAAGATCATCCTTGATTGTTTTGATCTTAGCTGTGGGAGAAAATGTCTCCTCATAGTCAATGCCTTCTTTTTGTGCGTACCCCTTTGCTACAAGTCTTGCTTTGTACTTGTCCACTGTCCCATCTGCTTTGTACTTAGTTTTGAATATCCATCTGCATCCAATGGGTTTCTTCCCTGGTGGAAGATCAACAAGCTGCCAAGTGTTATTCTTCATCACTGATTGATATTCAGAATCCATGGCATCTTTCCAAGCTTTTGACTGTAGGGCTTCCTGGACTGTAGAGGGCTCATCTGATTCAATAACTCTACTCATCAAAGCAAAGTTAACTTCTTCTCTTGCTTTACTGTGAGTCCGTGGTCCAGGGGTGGATGTATCCGGTGGAGCATCCAATCTTGCATCTCGTAATGTACTTGTACACCATTTAGGCATACGTTGAACTGTTCCCATGGGTTGTGGTTCTATTTGATCAACACCATCATCCCCATCATCACTTTCATCTTCTGAGGGAACATTAGCTTCAATTTTTACAATAGGTGAAAAATCTACATCTTGCGAGTCCGGAGGAGGAGTCTCTGCTTCCTTCTTCTCGAAAAAACTCAACATCTCTGCTGGTGTAGACTTTTCTGGTCTTAGGATCCATCAATCTATACCCAAGAGTCTCTTCACTGTACCCAATGAAGATGAGTTTTTGTGACTTCATGTCCAATTTCTTTCTGTTCTGTTTGGGTATGTGCATGCTTGCTTTGCACCCGAATACTCTGAGGTGTGCAATGGATGGTTTCCTTTTTGACCATGCTTCTTGTGGTGTAATTCCATCAAGAGCAGTTGTGGGCACTCTGTTCAACAAATACACTGTTGTTTTTGCTGCTTCTACCCAAAATGTCTTTGCAAGTCTAGAATCATCGATCATGCATCGCACCATTTCCATGATAGTATGATTTCTTCTCTCAACAACACCATTTTGCTGCGGTGTGTGTGGAGGAGGCATTTGTCGACGAATCCCATGAGTTTGTAGGTAGTCTCTGAACTCATCACTGGTGAATTCCCCCCCTCGATCTGAGTGGAGAGTTCTGATGTGACGACCAGTTTCTTTCTCAACTGCTACTTTGAACTTTTTGAAGGTTTCAAACGCTTCACTTTTCTTGCGAAGACAAAAAATCCACATTTTCCTTGAATAGTCGTCAACACAAAGCATGAAGTACTGGAACCCAGAATGACTTGGCTGCATTGGACCGCAAAGATTGGTATGAACCAAGTCAAGTTTACCATGAGCTCGAAATGTACTCTTTTGGAATGAAGCTCTGTGTTGTTTTCCTGCTAGGCAGTGAGGACACTTGTCTGTATCCTTCTGAAGAGAAGGTAGCCCATGTACCATATTACGCCGGCAAAGTGTTTCGAGATATTTGAAACTAACATGACCAAATCTCTGATGCCACAACTACGCTGAGGTGGAATTTTTAGCCACAAGTGCTTGATCATCTCTATAAACAAAATCAAGTTGGAACATGCGTCCCACATTGGAGGCTTTTGCAATTATTTTCGAGCCTCTTGATTTATCTCGAATCAAACACGTTTTCTTGCCGGATTGACTATCAAAGTCAATTTTTAGGTTGTGATCTAGGAGTTGACTAACTGAAAGAAGATTCTTTGTCAACCCAGGGACATATAGGACATCTGATAGTCTGCATTTGCGTGAACCAAGGGGTAGAGAGATGTTCCCAATCCCCTGAACTGTATATGAAGAATCATCTCCCAACGAAACATGATTTTTCGATGGCGTGTCCTTCATTGAAATAAACCAGTCTCTGTGGCCGGTCATGTGTCGAGTGGCTCCCGAATCAACATACCAGACATCACTAGATGACGTGGATGGTTCACTTGATCGAGCAGTGAACAAGAAGTCTTCATTGTCTGACTGTTCTTGTTGCTCAACAATATTACCTTACTGGTGGGGTCTTCTTTTCCAGTTCCCCTTTTTCTACCCATGATAGTTGTTAGAATGTCCCTTGTAAGATTGTTGTTGTTGTGGTCCAGAGTTGCTTGATGAACCTTTCTTATAAGTGTTATACCAACAATCTTTTAAGTCATGTCCTCTTTTGCAAATTGGACATTGCTTCTTCTGTTGATTGTCCCCATGATACTGATTCTGATGTTGGGACTTCTGATAGGATTTAGGTTTTCCTTTACCTTTTCCTTTCCATTTTTGATGTGAAGACAGTGCCTGCTCCTCTTCATCATCCTTATTGTGCATTGCTTCCTCTTGTTGCAGCAGGTTTACCAGCTTGTCAAAACTAATTGTCGTATCTGACAAGTTTAGAGTTGTGACAAAAATGTGGTAAGAAGAAGGGAGAGCTCTCAGAACAATGGGAATGAGAGATTCATCTTTGACCTCTTCTCCTAGGGCTAGAAGTGAAGCCCTCAACTCTGCAACTCTTCTTAGGAAAGCTTCAATTTTCTCATTCTGCTTGAACTTCAATGTATGTAACTGACTCTGCAAATTTAGTATGACATTCTTGTTCTTGGCCTCATATATTGTGCTCAGCTTATCCCATGCTTCTTTTGCTGTTGTGGCATCTCGAATGTGGGCTTGCACATCGTCAGACACTCCAAACAAGATGATGAGTTTTGCTTTCTGATCTGCTCTATCAAACTGTCGTTGTTGTGTTGTATCAGTTGTTGATCTGGTTAGAGTACCAGTCACAACAGGCTAGATTTCTTCAAACTCAAGTTGTGTCTTTATTTTTGTCTTCCATGCAGCATAGTTGCTTCCTCTGAGCAATTGTGAATCCGGAAGAAAAAATTTGGGGGCATTGGTGCCCATTTTGTAGAGATCACTGACAGGGTTTGGCTCTTATCACTCCAGGTATTAGGTCTCCCAATCTATATACCGTCAGTCTGATATACCAAACCTTTCTATATACGCACCCTTCTGATATACCCGTCGGTACGTGGAAGAAGCTCGCCCTTTCTATATACCCGGCGGTACGTGAAAGAGGCATTAACATACGTGAAAGAATTCAATACGTGGTACCAAGACAGTACTGATGGGGTCTGTGTGATTATTGACACCGGCTCAAAGAAATATCCTCATACGCGCGTGTAACTTCGCTATATACTTGGATAATTTCTCAGTCCGGATTTATGTCGTGCAATCGTTCACAGACGGATGGGATGGTTCATAGTGTGTGCACTGTGACCTTATTACTCCCCGTCGATTTATAGGGACGATGCCCAGACGACGTTGTTGCAGCTATATTAGGCGTTAAGTGTAGTAGTAGTCACGATGGCTTTACCCGTAAGCACTTCCCAGAGGCACCGTATATACCGAACGCTGCGAATGAGATCTAGGATCTCGTGAGTGTTACAGAACCAATTTTTTTTATTGTTTTTTATTACAATTCTGCCAGTTTTTGAGTAGTTACAAAGTTTGCAGTTGACTATGGCAACCTGCAAATTAGTACAATATGCAGCAATATACAATTTACATTCAAAAAACTAGAAAATTTGAATGGCAGGAAAAAATTTCTGTTTCGCGGGTCCTGGTGGCCTCCTGAGCCCAATACGACCCAAAATGCTAAAAATTGCAAAAAAAAGGCTGAAAATGCAATTTTTAGATGGGTCTCCTTTTGCAAAAAATGTCCGAAATGAAAAAACAGACCAAATGGGAGAAAAAAAAATTTTTTACCCTAAATTAGGGATTCCTCCGCTAAATTTAGTTAGTTATAACTAAATTCAAATTTTTCCACTAAATTTGGTAAATTCACCAAATATGCCGCTAAATTTCAAAAAATGAGTTTTTGTGTGTTGGGGCAGGATTCGAACCCCACACCTCTCATTCCCAAGGCACTTTCACTATCCAACTTGGCTCACATGAGCGCTTGGTAGATAATATGAAGCAAATACTATTTAATGAGTAAAAGAAAGGAGCTAACCTCTTTAAAAACACGACCTGGTAGATTTGGAATAGCTCAGTGGAGTCTTGTATGGAGCTATTTAGGGTTAGGTTTTCTCAAAATGACGGATCTGAAACACCTTTTATCTCCATGTTCTGATTTCTCCACTTGCTGGTTTTATTTTCTTTTTGTGCCGCCTCCTTTTGTTTTGGTTTGTGCAGGCCAGGTCCCTGGAGTTTCCACCATTTTTTTTTGATATTTCATGATCTTAGTCTTTGTTTTTCTTGTGTGCAGGTTTTCAAACTTGCATGCAAGGCCAAATAGGCTTGAGCCATCTCTTTGTGAGATTTCTGCACCATGTTCGACTAGAGATGGAAATGAAATGTCCAGAAAAGGAGAAACGCTGCTTAAAACGTTGTGTTGGTTTGTGTAGGCATGGTTTGTAGCATGTGAGGACGCAGGGATCTCCAGGGGTCTACACACCAATGTGCAAACTATGTGCAGGTCGAGCTATGTCTATGTAATGTGCAACAATATGCATTCTGTTTGTGAGAAATGGCCCTCGCTTGCTGTTGTTTCAGATCAAAAACTTTGACTCAGAGTTAAGATCTACTGTAATAGTAGACAAGAAAAAACCCCAGTGATAGTTGCCCCAATCTATCGGCGTAAGCTTTTCAATGCTCAATACAAGTGATGTTCTAACTGGTCATCAGACAACACTTTGCTCTCTGGCTCTGGTGGAAACTCAGAGCAATGGGTCGACCTCCAAATCCAGTGGTCTGCTAAATGAGTAGAGACTAAATGCATTAGAGACAAAACCCCAAATATATTTTTTAATTCATACCTGCAATAAATTTTTCCTGGTGCTGAGTGCACCAGTGCAAAAAAAATTTGCGTTCCAAACACCTGGAACTGAACTGGGGGATGTGGGAAGCAGAGATGAGGCTGGGAGGTTGCAGGAGGCAACACAAGCTCTCCTTTTGCTGCATACTCTTCTCCAATCTTCTCTATCTCTGTTGCATTCTCTTTCCACTCCTTCACAGGTCTTCAATTCTCTCTGGTACCAAATGTAATTTCACAAACAGGGACGGAAGCCTGTATAATTTATTAATGTGAAATTGATTAACCATTACAATGGAGTGCTGCAATATTTATACATATTGGACAGCAATGTGTAGACAAACAAATATGTTGCACAGGTAAAACCATACTTACAACTGCTTCCAATAATACATCCGGGAAGCATATAATTGTTATAATAAATGTAACAATTATCCCTGTGAGACAAAAAGACAAGTATGGTTTAAAACCATATAACAACTTACAATTATATTATGGTTTATAATATAACCATATGATTATTTAATTAATAAAATAAATAATAAATCATATAATGCATAATTAATATTTTATCCTAGCCGTATATCTAAAAACCTATTTTTTTCCACCATTAACATTTCTTTACAAATCAAGAATTAGAAAGGGCGTGGATGATTGGAATAAGTTGTAATTGTTTCTTGCTTTCTTAAGGAAGTTGTAACCATCTCTTGTGAGCTATATCATGAGCTTTCAAAGCCATTGTATAGGTTGGACTTTTGATATTCTGAAACTGTAATTTTGAATTGGAAGAAATCAATACAAAGGTTTTCCTCTTTTTTCTCTTTCCTTCTTGCTCTGATTTGTGAATCATTTAATTCTTGCATGCTTAGAAACTTTGTGTTCTAGTTTATACAATCTCAAGAACTTTGATTCTACAAATTGTGCTCATTATAAACATGAATGGTTCTATTCTATATCTCATTTGCTCAATACATATAAGGGTTTTCTTTGCCATCTCTTTTCCCTAAAAGTATTGTCTTCTTCTGCCTCCCTCCTCTCTTCAAGTCTTTTATCCTCATGTATTGATAACTTTCCAGGCATAAAATAAATTTCAAGATATCGGGAAACCACCATTGAATGAAAGATTGTGTATTTGTACATAGGTTTTGCCCCTTCTTTCAATAAGGGAACCTCTCCCATTAAAGAGGAGGGACTTGCTTGTCCCCTGACTGTTGTTTCATTCTAAGTGCAAATCTGAAACCCAACAGTTTTTAGCGACTCCGTTGGGGAATTTTTTCAACAAATTTCCTTTCTAAAAAGAACAACTAATTTGATCATTTCTTTGATCTGGTGACTCTAAGATATACTCGTGGTAGAAGGGCTCTTCGAATTGAAGATCCCCAATTTCAATTCCTGGATCAACAAGGTTTTCAAATTCCTCCAACAAGAAGAAATAGAAGAGTTCGTTCCATAAGCACACCTCCTATTGAAGACATAGCTTCTGGTAGTAGCATTCCTCAAGCACAACTTAGCCCTAATCTTTGTTCCCTAATTATTGTTGGTGTCTATGTTCCACTTCAAGCAATCTTTCCAAGGATGTAACACCTCTAGCTTGGGGACAAAGAGCCAAGGCCTCTAGCTCTTCCTCAACCATTGCATGAGTTGCCTAGGGGTAACAGGAAGAATTTTCCCAAATTTAGAGGTGATGGAAAAGTGCACCCTGATGAACACATTACACCCTTCATTTTTGCATGTGGGGTCCTTGGAGTTAAACATGAGGATGTCTCTGTTAGGTTGTTTGTGGAGACCTTGTAAGACAATACTGCATATTGGTTTTACCACCTTCCTGCTATGACCATCATTGATTGGACTACTATGAGAACTCAGTTTGAGCAGCTTTTCAAACCTGCTAAGGATGTGCATGCTTTTCTATCTCAGATTTCTCAAATCAAGAAGGAGCCACATAAGCCTATGAGAGAATTTGTGGCCAATTTCAATAAGTTGATTAACAAGATTCCACAAAATACTAGGCCTATTGATCAGATTCAAAAGTGTTTCTTCTTGAATGCTCAATTTCCAGAAGTAAGCTGTGCCCTGAGGAGAGCAAATCTTGCAACTTTGGATGCTTATCAGAGATTGGCTATCAGTGTGGAAGATGACTTGATCATGTCTAGAAAGCTGAAAAGGGATCCTTTCAAATCCAAAGCATCTTCTTCTTCCTCTTCTCCTAGAGGTAATGCAGATCAGTTGGTGTAAAATCTAGCTAATGACCTCATTACCATCAAGAAACAATTGGCTTAGCATGCTCCATATCAAGATGTTCCAAGGAATAACTTTCAGCCTAGGAACCAATTGCCCTCTTCTCAAACCAGGTTGGCCATTGAAGGTCCACCCCTCAAGGTTCCTGTCAATGTGTTGTCTCCCAAAAACTACTCTACGTTTTGATACCCAAATTCAATTTTTTTGAGCTCATGCCCTTCATTTGTGTTTAAGCTAAGTTAGAGATTCAAGAAATTAGCAAAATTCATGCCCTAGAGCTATTTAAACCTCTGTTTTACTTGTTTTTAGAAATCCTCCATTTCCCTATTTTTGCACATAATATCCTCTTTATAACCTCCATTTTTTATCAAAAAATTTCACTTAATCTATGGCCTGGGTCATCAAATCATTTTTTTTCCTTCATGCCTCTAGTTCGTGAAGGAAATTCGAAAATTGGACTCAAACCAATGATGTTTTCTTTCTTTGTGTATTTTCCACAATCTGGATGACAAGCTTCTTTTCCCCATCAAATTTTGACCCCAATGAATGTAGGTACATGGTTAGATCCTATTGGATGGGGAGGAACAAGATTTTTGGTGAACTTAACACTTTTGGTCACTTTTAGCAAAAATGGTAAATTTGCCCCGTGGCTCTTGCCAAGGTCTCGGACCCACCGTTGAAAAGTCAAAGTGAAGGA
Source organism: Taxus chinensis (assembly GCA_019776745.2). Classification (NCBI taxonomy): domain Eukaryota; kingdom Viridiplantae; phylum Streptophyta; class Pinopsida; order Cupressales; family Taxaceae; genus Taxus; species Taxus chinensis. The sequence continues at coordinate 920,980,995 of CM034147.1, read as the reverse complement.
GTGAAACAGTAGAGAACTTTGATTTTTTTAACCTCTTTGCAAAAAAGGAAAAAAATTTAAAAAGTGACCTGCAACTTCGATCGGGCTTTAAAGGGAAAAAGTCAAAGTTGAAGCCCGCAGGGAAAAAGTCAAAGTTGATCAAAGATGAGCCCACTGTTGAAAAGTCAAAGTGGATGAGTGGGCCATCGGGGCACTTTTGGAAATTTAACCAAATTTCCAAAAGTGAAGTAAAATTTCTAATTTTCCCCACGACTCTGCCAATGTCTTAGGCCCACTGTTAAAAAGTCAAATCAGAGCAGCGGGCCAACGGAGAACTTTGAGTTTTTAAGCCTTTTTTCAAAACAGGTTAAAATGTTGAGAAAATGGCTGTGATCCCATTTCCAATAAGAATGTGACGCATGTCCTAGTCAAATCAGAGTAGTGGGCTAGTAGAGGAAATTGATTTTTTGAGCTTTTTTCCAAAAAAGGTTAAAATGTTGAGAAAAGGGCCCCGATCCCACTTCCAATAAGAACGTGCCATGTGTCTAAGTTGAAAAGTCAAAGTGGGGTTGTGACCCAATTTTATCAAAATTTCCAAATCTCATGAAAAATCAAAAAATGTGAAAGGCTTCCCCCATAACCACTCTAATCCCTTCCTGCCACCTAGACAGCCCAATTTCAGAGTTAGAGGAGCAAATCAAATAGTTTATAGTTAAACTGGAAAATTGAATGTAATGGTTACTTTGCAAGATCCAGTTTTTAACCTACCATGAGTGTTTTCTTCACAATAGAGGAATTTGAAAAGGTGTTGAAGATTTTTGAAGTTGTAACAGTTTCTTGCAAAGAATATAATGGCTTCTCAACATCATTCCAAGGGCTAGCGATTGATTTCAAAAAATACCAGAGTGTTCTGTACCTGGAAAAGACAGAAAACACCACATTACTTCTATTTTCTCTTCTTCCTCAAATTTATTCCATTCTCAAGCTATGTACAAACTCTGCTCAAGCTTCAATAATAAAAGAAGGAATTTTGGACTTTTTATTGAGGGATTGATTGTTACTTTGTGACCAATGAGTTTCATTCGGTCTTGTAGCTTCTTTTGCGGGTTTGTTTTTCCTCTAACTATAAATTCATGTAAATTAAATTTCTAATTAATGTGTGTGGGAATCTGATATTATGCTCGCAACATTAGTTTCTCCTACCTCCATTATCACTCCCTTTCTCCTTCTCAGACAAATTTCTTCTCTAGTGAGAAATCACTAGCTTTGCCACAGGGTCAATGGATTGCCCCTGTTGGATCTCTGGTTGAAAGGTCACCATTGAATCCACTTTTTCACACATGCACATACAAAAGCTACACTGTTCAAGTAGAGGGAATTATATTCCCATAGCATTGGCTTGAAACCCACCAATTTGTCTACAAGACCAATTTTCTTGCCAACACAATGCTACTTGTGAAGTTCTTGTGCCTGATGATGAGGAAGAGAATGGGCTCTATGATAAACAAGAAGAGGAAGTTGATGAAGAACTGGAGGATCTTGGTTGTTCTCGAGTTCATTTCCTCACCACTGAATGTGTAGATGATGAAGATGACTATGATAATGTAGTGGCTGAGATGAATAGTGAGTCATATGTTGTTATGACCTGGGAGTAGACCAACAAAAAGGAAAACATGGTGCAACCTGCAAAATATCCAAGGAGTCCCCCATCACCATCCTGGTGATTGCAAAAAGAGGAGCTCCTATTCCCACTACTTCCACTCAAAAGGTAATCTCTCTTAGTCCTTCTCCCTCTACTTTTGCTTCTAATAATTCTTGTCCAACAAATGATAAAGTTGATAGATCAAAAGCTCCTCCTACTCCTAGTAGTGATTCCCCATCCACATCTAGATATTTTAACATTATAGACCATCTTAAAAAGACCAAGATTTAGATTTCTGAGGAAGAGTTCTATCAAACTCATCCTCAGCCTTTGCTAAAATTGTTAACTTTGTAAATTCCAAATCCAAAGTCTCATCCAATACTTCTAAGGGCCTTTTTCCCACTCCCTTTCCCTCACCTCAATAAAGCCTTGTGGTTGTAGTCACTTCACCTAATGAGAAGATCAATACCTTCTATGTGACTCTCCTCATAGCAGGCCATAAGCTTAGCAATTATGTCATTGATTCTAGTGCATCTAATAATTTAATTCCTGTAAAAGTGGCTCATGCTTTGGTTCTAACCCTAACCCACACTTATGGCTCTTGATATTCCATGGAAAGTAGAGAAGTGCCTTGGGTTGGGAGAATCAAGGATGCACAAGTATCTTTTGTTGCTTTACTAGATAAGAAGGTCTTGGCTACCATCTTAGCTACTGATATCCCTCCTTCCTATGGCATGTTGCTAAGTAGGAACTTTTGCAAAGATGTTGGAGGTGAGATCCAAATGGATTGATCACATGTCTTGATCCCTATCAATGGGAAGATGAAGAAGTTGCTGCATGAGAAACAAGTAGAGTATATTGTGTAACAGATGATCCTAAAGCACAAATATTGTATGTAGATATAGGGCATGGGAACTACATGATCATGTCACAAGAGGAGACAAGTTTTTCAAAGGGAGTGTTTCTTGATCCTAATGGTGTGTGGACTTTGGAGTTTGATGGAAGCTTCTCTTCAGCTGGTTTTGGAGCTGCTGTAATGCTCATTTCTCCTGGGGGTAAGGTTCATCCTTTCTACTTCAAGTTCCAATTTTAAAATACCAACAATACTGCTAAGTATGAGGCCCTTATTCTTGGGTTGAGCATGGTGAAGGAAATGGGAGTGAAGAACCTTGTTTCTCATGGAGATGTAGAGTTAATTGTAAAACAAGTTAGAGACCTTTATCAAGTAAAGAACAGAAGGTTGAAAGCACTATAGGAATCTGGTCTAGGATTCCATTTGAGTTCCTTGATGATTTTTTCATTGAATCTTTTCCAATGGAAATGAACACTAGGGCTGAATCTCTAGTTGTTTTGGGGTCCTTGTTGATTCCTCATCTTGATTTCCCTCAAGAGAAATTCACCATTGAGATGATTCATAGACCCAATGTGCCTGACAATGCAAATAATTGGCAAGTTTTCAATGATGATCATCATTTTCTTTCTTTCTTGGAGCTCAGAGACAACTTTGATCAGATGTATTGTAAAGGAAGTGACAATCTTCCTAGAGAGTGCGTGTCATCTATTGAAGAGGGTGTCAAAGAAGAGATGGATCAAGATGGATGCATCAAACTGAAAGGAAAAAAAATACCTAAAGGGCTGGTGTGTTTGGAGGATATTTTTGATAAATATCATAGGTATATGAAGTCTAAAGTTTCCCAAGGAGCCTGAAAATCTACTGAGACTGAGAAAGTGAATATTGGGAGTCTTGATGATCCCAAAATGGTCAACATTGGAAAATGTTGCACTCATGAAGAGAAAAAGAATGTGGTGAATCTATTGAAGAGGTATGTTGATGTTCTGGCTTACTCTTATGATGATCTTAAGGCTTTTCAGTGTAAAGAAATGCAAAATTTCATTCCTTTTAAGCCTAGGATCAAAACCTTCAAACAAAAGCAAAGGAAATATAATCCAAAGATAAATGATACAATTTTCCAAGAAATACAAAATCTTTTAAAGGATAAGGTCATTTTCACCATCCACCATTCAACATGGATTACTAATATAGTGCATGTCAGGAAGAAGAATGGTGAGATTCATATCTATGTGGACTTCAGAAATCTAAATCAGGCGATCTTTGAAGGACAACTAAATGAGGGATCTTTGAAGGACAACTAAATCAGGGATCTTTGAAGGACAACTAAATTAGGGATCTGTGGGTATATTGTGCATGTTTATAAATTTATTACTATCTTCAAAAGTTGTTCTTGAGTAGTTATAAGTAGTGTTATATGTGATTCTTCTTTGGCCTGTGGTGCATTTCATCCAACCTTTTCATTGTTCAACTTTTCCCTATTTCAGGAAATTACATTTTGAGTTAACTTCTTCTTCTTTTTCGACGCATCGATTTTGTTAGTTTTGTGCTATGTTTTATTTTACCACGCTTCATCTCATACCATAGATAAGATCCAACTTCTTTAAAATATGGAGGTTACCTTAGGGTGCACGTCCCACTAACCTAAGGTTTCCTATGAATTTGATGGTTCATCTGTAAGGATAATCATCAAAAAGTCCCTCATATAGGACTCATACTTGTGTATCTTCTCTATATTGCTGCATTTTTCTTCTTGGTCTTCACCTTCTTCATGAAAAAATCTCATAAAATCAACCTCTACTTGCTTATATTCTTCTTCATCTTCAAAATAAACTTGTACCTCTGGTCCATGCATGATTTATTTCCACAATAATTCTTCTTCAGATGTATATTCATCTTCTTCTTCAATTTTTGGTTATTCATGCTTATTTAAGTCTTCCAGGTCCTCTTTTAAGACATTTTCCAAGACATTCTATAGATCTATAAAACACCCATTAGTTTGATTTTAAAAGGATCTATAGATCATATTTTCCCTTACTTTCATTTGGATTGTCTTATGAAGCTTCTCAAGACCAATTTATTGCTCCACTAATGCCCAGGAGGATCTATCTCTTTCCATAAATCATTAACATCTCCAAAAAATTTTATTTACATTCCCACATCATGCTTGTAAATTTTCAATAGTCAAATATGTTAACAACTCCTTATGGTTCCTATTTTAAATTTACCTTCTAAACCCTTAGATCTTGTAAAATACTTTGCTAAATATAGATCATCGTGTAGGAGGTTTCAAAACAAATTGAAGGTTTTTATTGGAACCCCTTATGTCACTTAAACTTCCTATAAAATTTCAGACCATGTCTCTAGGTTTAAGAGGAACTTTATTTAATGATCCATCCTCATAATGAGTTTTTTTTTAACTTTACATACAAACCCTCTTAAAACTGGTAAATATATCTTGAGATTTTACCCATGAAATTTTTTACTTATTTTTCCATTACCTACAATGCACCCCTATAATCATTTCTTTTACTTTTGAGATAAAAACTTGAAGTGTAAGGGTTTTTTATCATTCGATTTCTTAAGGAACCCTCACTGTGTAATCCACAAGTCCAAGAGGAAAAATCTTGTAATAAATTTTATCATCTATCAAATCAAACCACAAAATTTCAATTGTAGATCTTTTTTGAAGGTATTCAAAGGATATTCTTACCATTATCTCTTGAAGAAATATGGAACAACTATTTCTCCTTGAATTCTTCAATTCTTGTCCTGTAGATGATCTCCTTCACAATCAAGAAATAAATTACACATTCAATCCTTGATATATTGTGCCTTCATTATTAATTCAACCTTATTAATTTTATCTTATAGGCTCTAATGCCAAAATGATGGAGGAGCCCCTACATTCAACTCCCTTCTTGAACCATTTTAGGAAAATCTTGCAATAACTTGCTCTAGGATTGTTTCTATTTATCAAGTTATCTTGGAGACCTTCTGTATCACCTTAAAGGAGTAGAATATCTATATAAACACTTATCTTTCTCCACTAATTTCTAACAAATACAATCACATCATTCAACTTGATCTAATATCATGAAAGAAGACTTGACATCCACATATCTTTGATTTCCTTCATTACCATTATTGCATGGCTTAAATTCTAGTCAAAGGATGATATTTTGATTTCAAAAGTATTCCATTGCTATGTACCTTCATTAAATTTTCATACTCACATGTTTCCATTCACCAAATAGGTTAAATTCCATCAATTCCTCTCTTTTTACCAAAACAAGCTAATTTGCCCATAAATGATCTCAATAAGGGGTTTAAGACAACCATAATAAGAATAAAATATTGAAGTATTTATATGAATTTAGTTACTTTCTATGTTTCCTCTTGTCATTCTTATCGTTCCCTCCAATTTTGGACATCTAACTCTTATAACTCTTAATCTTTCACTTTTAGTAATTTTGCATACTTAAGCCTTACTAGACCTGTCAAGATCATTAATCACAAGTTTTTGATTTTATTGAAGGTTCTAATTCACCATGAATATTTTTTTGGGAATCTTAATAGGTCACTTGACATCCCTTAAAATTTACTTGAATCAGTTCTTTAAACACCTTTGACCTCCTTTATTATCAGGCCTCTAAAATTAGACCTTGACTATACCCTCTTTCCACAGTCTTGACTGTTATGGTTTCTCTTCATATTTACGTAGTGAACATTTAATTTTCTATAAGAATATTTGATTAATCTCAGTAAATACCTCCATGCAAAATTTTAACTTAACATTTGAGAGTTAAGGGCTCCAAATACCTTTCCCTAGGTTACACACTATGATAGGCCCAAGAGGAAGAAATGCTTGTAAAATCTACAAAATCACATTCAAGATCTAAAATTTTACACTTAAGACTATTTTGAGACCATCTAAAAATAATATTTACTAGTAAATCCACACTAATAATATACATCCCTTAATGATACATTCTTCTCACTCTCTCAATGGTAAAAACTATGTTTTAAGACATTTTGAGGCATCAACCAGAGTATTTATACTTATAGATTTGGAAGAGATTTTCCTCACCTAACAACCAATCTTCTTTCACTCTTAAAAATGTATGAGTCTTCATCAATAAATAAATAAGAACACGGACCTCAAAAGGACTACATGCATGACTGAGACAACTAAATAAAGCCAAAAATTTTTAAGTTTTAACATACACTAATATGAAGGATAATTATTATTCAAACACCTCTTGAGATGTCATTTTATGTCTTCTTCTAGAAAATAGAGTCCATTGAAATAGGGTTCACCTAAATAATGCTATATAGCTCTTGAAAATCATCTCGATTCACGAAGTTTCTTCTTTCCACAGTCCTAGATTACAAATACTTCAGTCTTGAAATATGACTTCATAGTCTCTAACCTTATTGGTGGTTACAAGAACTTCAAATAATTCCTATAGTGTGTTTATAGATACATCAACTTTCATACATGGAGATATATATCAAGGAGAATGATTTTTTATACTTAGAATGTTGAGCACGGTTTTTAATCTTCAATGTTCTTGATATGTCAAGGGGGTAATAACCTATTTCAACCTCAATATTAAGGGGTTTCTAGGATACCCACGATGTGGATTTGAATGATATCATGCACCATGAAAATACAGTTAATAACGGTTTCCTTTCCTATAATCAAGCCTACAAAGTAACACACTTAAAAAAAATATTATTAGTAATAAAATGGGTACCACCTATGATGATGAAGTGGGTGGCATGTTAGAGAAATGATCATTTTACAGACTATGATAGATCTGATGGGATTGTACCCTTAGAAAGGTAATCATATGTTATGCATACCAAAGATTGGGTGAAATGTCATTAATGACATCAATGGATGGTAGCTCATTTTAATGTGAAGGATGATCCAAGCATTGGATTATTACAAACATTTTAGTGTTATCCTTATATTTTTCTATTTCAAAAGGAACGAGAGATCTGAGACATGTCATGGAGTCTGTAAATATATTGGAAGATCGTGAAATGGCTTGAATGGTGTAATGGTCTAATGCACCAAGAAGGAATTCAACAACTTCCTTGTACTTCTGAAGGATCTCATTTTTACACTAATACTTTGCATTGACTTGACTAGACTAGTTGTGAATCTTTGTAGATTTCCAAATCACGAACACCTAAAAAAATAGTGGTAGTGAGACCCATGATTAAGGCTTCATATTTTGACTTATTATTAGTGTGTTTGAAGTTGAGATTGCATGATAAGGGAATGGGAATATTCCATGGTTGTACAATGATGAAACTGGCCCCTCCACCTTCTTGACATTTAGCACCATCAAAGAAGAGGGTCATTTTGATGGGAATGAAGTCTAATTCATAGTCGTCAGATTCATTAATATTATTGATAGATTCATTAAGAAAGTATTCATGGGGTGGTTAATTATCTAGAATAGTTGCTTTAGCGATTTGATCGGTAATGGCCCGAACTTTGATGGAATGTTTTGGTATAATTTCAAGATTGAATTTAGTCGTTAACATCATCCTTATAGTTATGCAATCATTGTGGCAGGGTTTAGCATACATGCCTTTAAAAGGATTAAAATTGGTGACAACGTACGTCTTCTGGTTGAGGAGATAATGTCGGAGTTTGGAAGTGGAAAAATATAATGCAAAATAAAGTTTTTCAACCTCAGAGTAGCATATTTTGTATTCATGGAGCATGTAACTAATGTAGTACACAGCTTGTTCGTTACCTTGATTATCACAACGAGCGAGGATGTGTCCTAGGGCATGTTTTAAGGTGGAGATGTCGAGAAAAAATGACTCCCCTTCACGAGTTAGCATAAGTACAGGTGATTATAGTAGATATTGATTTATTTTGTTGAAGGATTTATGGGAGTTATAATCCCACTGAAACACTATGTCCTTGCAGAGTAGATGTTGAAATGTCTGATAGTGGTCGGAAAGTTGTGATATGAAATGGTGAATGGACTATAATTTTCCTTGTAGGCTACACAGTTTCTTGAGATTGGGGGGAGGCATATCAATGATCACTCTGACTTTGGTGAGATTGGCTTCAATTCCATGAAGGGATATGATAAATCCTAAAAAATTTCTAGTGAGAACACCAAAAACACACTTTGCAAGATTCAGATGGAGAGAAAATTAGATAAAATGAGTGAAGATTGGTTCAAGGACACTAAGATGATCTTTTCATGACTTATACTTCCCAAGGAGTTTGTCGATGTGATCTTCAACAATTTTATGAATGAGATCATGAAAAATGTACGTCATTATGTTAGTATGTTGCCCCAAAAATTTTGAGACTGAATGGCGTGACACAGTAGAAAAAAGGCTCCCCAAGGGGTGATAAAAGAGGTTTTGTGTTGATCATCATGGGGGATAATAATTTGGTTATAAAAAGAAAACCCATCCATGAGGGAAAGAATTTTGTGGCCAGTTGTTAGGTCTACAGGCTGATCTATGTTTGCAAGAGGAAAATCATCTTTTAGGAAGACAAGATTGAGATCCATGAAGTCTGTGCATATAAAAAAATTTCTTGAGACTTTAATTACCAAGATGATGTTAGAAATCCATTGTGGATAGTCAAAGGGTATGATGAAATTGGTAGATAAAAGGTGTTGCAATTATTCTTTGACAAGGATAGTTATACGTGGGTGCATTTTATGGAGTTTTTGTTTCACCAGCTTAGCATTAGGATATGTGACGATGTTGTGTATGAAAATATTGGGATCAATCCTGTGCATATCACTATATGACCAAGTGAAGGCATAACAATATGTTTTTAGGAACGAGGTAAAATCACTCAATTCTTGTAGCCCGAGTAATTGCCCAACCTTAACTATGTGAGGATCTTAAGGTTTTTCTAAGTTAATGTTGAGTGTAGATTCATTAAGAAGAGTGGATGTTTCATATGGTAAGGACTTCTAAAGATAACGATCCTCAACTCCCATGTGAGAAAGGATATCTTGGTCATCCTAAAAATGAAGGATATCTATGGTAGGTGAGTCTTCTTCAACCATTTCTATCTAAACAAGAGGTAAAGATTTAGTGGAGTGGTTAGATTGATGTGTGAGTGGTCCTAAGGATATAACATTGATTAAAAAAAATCTAGGTGGAATAGGTATGATATCATTTGTCTTTATGGGATCTTCATGGTTTGTGGGTGATGATTCTAGTTCAGAAATTACGAATGTATCTGATTCAAATGTTTTAGTTTCACATGCCACAGAAAGGGGGGTCTTATAATTGTTATCCAATTTTTCACGCAGGGAAAAATTGGACAACAAGGTCCTATTATGAATAAATTATGACATTGGTCCCAAGGGCTCATTTCTGGTCATCACGGAGATAAAATGACTAAAATAATTAATAAATTGATAAGTGAGCTCTCCTAGCTATAAACAGGATCAACTCAGAGCCCAACTCAGGATCAACTCATTTTTTAGCTCAATGTGTAGCTCAAAGGTGGGAAGGGGTTGGCCTTTTTATGAAAACATAACAAGAAGATTGTGATTATTTCATCAACTCATTCGATCCAACGTAGTCAGCTCAGAAGGTAACTTGGGATAGGTGGAGTCGCTTCAATAGAGAGCCTGGCTTGGTAGGGAACAATTCACCAAGGTAGAGGTAGGATGGCTCAGTAGTCATCCAAAGGAGCCAACTTAGCTATAAAATTATTATAAGGGACTGCTCTCACAAAATCCCAATAAAGACCGAGACACTAGAGAGAGGATGGCCCAAGGAATTCACATGACCAAAAGTCAAAGAAGAGCTTGTTCGATTTACTTACATGGAACTTTAGTGTGAGTTCATTGATCTCATTTGGAAGCACCTTGGTGACCTCTTGTGAAAATGACTCAAAGCACGAAGCTAGTGAAACTCAGTGGTGCGAGCTCAGTGTCAAGCTTGGTTGGATAATAGGGACGGGAAATGTTTGTTATGTAATGCAGGTGATGAATTTGTTAAGCAACATGGCTAAGGGGGAGCTCGATGGAGCTGATATCAATACCATGTGTGGAAGATCGTGTAGACGTGGAAATTTTGACATCATTGGAGCATTGCAAGATTGAACTGAGCTTTGAATTAAATCAGGTGAGTTCTTAGAAGAGGTCTAGGAGGTGACACAATGTAATGGGAACGAACGACATGAATAGTAAAACTGAGTTGGAAGTAAAAGCACAAATGAGCTCAAGATTGTAGATATCATTGAAATAGATTTAAGATTGGATATTCTATGTACAAGGGATGGAAAGCTCAGTGCCAATGAGTTCATCCGTCAAATTTAAAGTGAAATAATGAACAATGGTGAAGTATAGCTCGATCATAACATGACGAGGTTTAAGAGATTGCTGAAATTTAAGATCGGGCTTATAGAGCTAAATGTGCACATCAGTAGTCATAGATGGTTCATCGGAAAGAAAAGGGAGAAGTCTACAAGGAAAACTGAGTTGGGGATTTGTAAAGACTTGTGTTCGATGGGGGATTCGGGGCCATTTGGCCAAAGTAGTGTAATATTGGATCATGGGAGCCTTCGGGTCCCAAGTTTCAAATTACCAATTCGCAGGGTTAGATTAAATATTGAGCCAAGTCTGTAGCTCACATGGTTAGAATCGAGGAGGAAGAATGCCAAGGGAGGAAAAGGTTCACAGTAATCCACATAATGGTGGAAGAGTGGAGGTAGAGATCTAATTTTCTGGATTGATATGTAGGTAGAATGGTTTCAAAGCTCTAGATTCCCCACTATGGGATTTCACAGTGTAAAGGCCATGCCAAACTTGGCATGACAAAATGCATGTCAGGATCCTAAGAACAAGTAGGTAATGGTGGAAATATATTAGGGAAATACCAGGAGTCATCCCTGAGCCACATAGAACTACATGCTAGGTTTACCAGCAAATTACCACCCAAATCGATGTGACATAGGAGGTGGTTGATGACCAGTTCATGGAAACTGATCCACCATGTAAATAGATTATTAATATATGACACTGAAGGTGGAGGATTGAGTCAATATCCAAGCATTGTGGTGATGCATACCATCACGTAAAAAGAGTAGCAACCTTCACGTGAGGTAAGGGAAATTGGCGAATGCAACACCCACAAGTTATCACTATAGAAGTGTGGAGAAAGACTTGAAGGAGCTATAAATATACTCCACCAGTTAGAGATGACACAGAGATCATGAGATAGAGTTATGTGGAGAGATTTTCGGTGTCGACGATTTTAGGTAGTAGTATGGCTAAAAACGAGCATGGAGTTCAAAATTGATACCAAAGGATCCTATTGGAAGGAACATAGCGTGGGAAAGATGGCAGAAAGGATCTCTGTACTTGCTAGAAGGTTGATTCCTTAGAGATCTCAGATGCATTTATGATGATGCACAAAGGACCCCTTCCCATTCGATTCCAAAAATTTATGGATGAGACCAAATAATAACGTAGCACCAAAGATTACAAAGCATTCTATGATGAGTTGAGCCCAACCAGAGAAGAGTTTGAGTTTAAATGAGTTGTAGATGATAAGGACTTGTAGAGGAGAGTACCATAAACCTGAGTCAACATGGGGTTTAGTAAATTGAGTCGAGACCAGATGAACTCGGCCATTCAATGCACGATGAGCTCGGTAGTGGATCGACATTGAGATATTTGCTGACCTCAATGTAAAGTTACAACTCGGGGCTCAACGCGTGAAGATGGAGCTTGAATAGATCATGGATAGAAGAGAAAAGTGATACGATGGTGGGAAGCTTAGCAGTTAGGTGATGTCGAGTAGCTCATCTTGATGCAAGGTGATACAAAAAAGGTGGCTCTGCAGTGAGAATTTGCATTAAAAATGAAGTCAGGATTTCATTACAAGTGAGAGCACTCAATGAAAATGAGCTCGACTCGACATTAGAGTATGGAACTTGGTCCGGCCCTAAGAATATCTAGTAGGCCGAGCTATGAGATGACAAAGGCGGTCCCTTCCATGAGTTGAAATCACATTGCAAGAGGGAGTTCATTCGATCTTAGTAATGAGATGTCAGTGACAGCAAGCTGATGGCGAGGAGATCTTGGCAAACATGATATGAATTACATGAGCTATGCATAAGCTTGAGATATAGTCCATAACAAGAAATGAATTCACGGGTGTAATCTCATGGAGCTCGATGGACGAATCATTTAAGTCTCATTAAACTGAGTTGCGAGTTGGCCACGACACCATAGAAGATGAGATAATTTACAATAATAGTCAGGTTTGATATCTCACCATTTGAAACACTCAATGCAAAAGAGATCGATTGGAAAGGTAAGAAAATAATTTGTGTGGGGTTCAATATCGAGTGTAACACCAAGTTAAAGGATTCCAAACTCATTGAGTTAGCATGGTTACGACAAATGTGGAGCTCAAAAGTCATTCCAACATACTTGATGGCCACCAATGCATAAGGAGTAACTCTGCTTAAAGGATGAGTCAAGACAGAGCTCATGAATAATAGTTCAATGCAAAATGGGAGCTCATTTGCGGTGAAGTATGATGGAGCTCGTGACCAACTCGGTGAGTTACCTTAGCAAGCCAACCACCGAGTTGGTCATTTTTGGCCTTTTCCTCATAATTTTCCCATTCAGCACAAAATGGTCAACAAAGGGCCCACCAAAATAGTAATTAAATTAATATTTTAATAATAATATTTATTATTATTATTTAAATATTCTTTTAATTAATTATGGAGAACTAGGTCAATTGGGTATTAATGATACATGATGGAACCTTCTCAAGTGGTTCAACCAACTGATAAATGAGCCATCATGTACCTTAAATTTAGGAAGGAAATTTATGACTCTTTCTCTCCCCTCTCTCAAATTCTTCTATAAATGTAAGTTGGAAGCTCATTCCAAGGGGTTCCAATAGGTCAGACAAGTTGGACAGTTAGAAATCTTAGGCAAGTGTGTGTTTTTTCAATAATCCTCCTCCTACAAGTTGTTCTTGTATGTTAAGGGAGCTTTCAAGACTTCTTTAAAGATTGTAATGACAATTCTTGCCTCTTACTAATGTGATGATGCATTGTGCATGTTGTTGAAGTAATAAAAGTGTGTGCTTTGTGACTAATCTTGGTCATTTCATCCTTCTATACTTCTTTGTGCCTTTCTCATGCTTGTAGGTATGCTATGCAAGTTCAAGTTTCTATTGTAAGTGTAGACACCTAAAATTTAGCTTGAACAATTTAAATACTTAAATTGTGCTAATTATTCCCTTTCCCACAAATTGATGACATATCATCAATAATGCTCATCTTCTCTTATATCATCGTTAATTAATTACAATAAGTAATTAATTAAGTCTTTTATTCAACAAATACCCTAATTAACGACCTTCTGTTAATTAATCCTTCCTCCTATCTAGACTAATTAATTATTATTAATTAATTAGCTTCCCCTTTCATTAAATCAATAAGCCATTATTTACTGGATTTAATCCCCTTCTATGGTCTAAATCATACTAATTATTCCTCTAAAAAGCTTTTATAAGCTTGCACATCTATTAATTAATCATCTTGGTTAATTAATAAACCTCCTTTATCCACATGAGTCACTAAAGGACAAGCTCAACTCTCCTAAAGTTAACTCAACCCTTTCTAAACCCCCCTTATCCATAATTAACTCAACATCTCTATTATCCCACATGCAATGGGATGTAGAGATTCCTTTATCCATTTGGCTATATAAATAGCCCTCCTCCTACCTTTACACCTACACCAAATTCTTGAGAAACAAAAGAAAGCATATAGTACATACACTATAAGCCTTTTACCATCCTTAAGCATTTCACCATTAGAAGAGCTAAGCCTCATTCTTGCATTTCATCCATCTAAAATTTTAGGTCATATGGAAATAATCTAAGTGGTCTTGTAGCCATGCTTTGATGAGCTTCCATTCCTATTCCCTTAAAGATCAAAAAATCAACTTTGATTCCATGAATCTACCTAGGTTCAATTTAGTTCTTTTGGTGATCTAAAGAGTAGAGGTTTTAATAATTAACATGTTAGTTTGAATTACATTTCAAAATTCTGATGCAATGATGTTGTTATTTAATCTTGCTTAGCTCTTAATGTGATGGTGTTTAGATTTTTATCTAACTTTTTTTATTAGGACTACTAGGTATTAGTTCTAATTTTCTTAACTTATTTAAACAAAACCATGTACACATTTGGCACGCACTGTGGGATGGATCCTTAGTCCCTTAACATTCTAGTTTGAATTTTATTGTTCTTGGCTAACCTTTGATATACATATATGGAAAACAATGTTCAATTTCTTAAGGATTTTGCTAGTATTATATGTGCAGGTTCTCATTTAAAGCTATCATTCTAATGGGTTGTTATCTATTTTGAGATAACTTACTAAAATTTGAAGTGTTGTGAGATTTTTGGTGTCTTTAGCCATATTTTGACTGCAGGAGGGGTGTAAGTGCACTAACCCTGGCGCAGGCACCTCTCGGGTGGCACAAGCACACTGTCAGAGTTTTGTATCCATGTTTGGCTACCCTAGCACACATACCCTAACCTTGGTGCAGGAACACTAACCATGGCATAGGCACATCAAACTTGGTGCAGACACTCTGTTCATACTATACCTTCACTGTAACGGGAAAACCTATTAGGTTGGTGCACATACCCTAACCCTTTCGCAGGCACCTCTCGAGTGGCGCAGGTGCACTGTGAATCTGAAAAACATAGAGGGGAATACCTTCCCTAACCCACGTGCACATGCCTAAACCAGCACACAGGTGCTTCAGTTTGAATTGACCTACACATTTCAGTTTTCTCAAATCTTTCATGTTAAAGTGCTAACTTCTTTACAGGTTTTATCTAATTAATGCCTATTTTTGCAGGGTATGTTTACATGCTTTTACTAGACTAGATAGAGTTTACATGCTTTATTATAAGAGTAAGGTCATGTATGCTCTTCCCTCGCATCCTTTGGGAAAATATTGGGAATCATAAAGGATTCTTAGGTCTTTTTGCACTTTGAAAATGTTTCTAATGTTCTAACCGAGTAGAAATGAGTTAAATTGGTGTGTTTTGAATTAATTGTTTTCCATTTGGTAAAATTATTGGATTCTAAAAAACGTCACGTATGCTCTTCTTTTGCATCCTTGGATGATCTTGAGAATCAGAAATGATGTTTAATCTTTTTATGGAAAATCACTAACTCGTTGTGCAGAACCAAAACACACACTTGTCAAAGAAAGGTGGAGTCGAAACAAAAAATAAAAGTACTAATACAATTTTTTTGCAGGTTGCCAAAAGGTGTTCAAGAAAACCACATCAAAATTAAACAAGATAAAAAGAACACCACATTCGAAACACTATATTTGCAGGTTCATATAAGGGTATGTCCCATCCGCTTAAAACTAGGAAATAACCCCTTTGGCATAATCCTTAAGCTAAAAAAATGGGGGTGGTCCTAGGAATCCCAAAGTAGTCCACGTAAGAGGGAACCTTATGGACGAAACAGGAAGTGCTCTGCACAACCTATTTGACTAGTTGTTCCTTGTTAGTTAGTGTTACTAGTTGTCCATATGGTGACCCCAATGATAGTACACATAGACACACTAGTTGTCTACTATGTTTGAAGGGGTAGAGTAAAGCGGAGATACTCCTAAATTAGTCATTGTGACTTTTTGGGTAAATCGATCTCACTCAAGACATCTTTATAACACCTAGTTGAGAGAGCCACCTGGGAAGATATCTTTGGCCATGAGCCCACTTTGACCATTTCAAAACAGTTCTAAGTTGTGATCCATCATTCATCACGAAACGTGGGAAGCATTACTTTTTCTTAGTTTTTCACTTGCATTAAGGTGAGGCAAAACTCTACTGACGTAAATCCAACATTTTTCATTCCCATTTTGATCTACTTCCTTCACTTTCTTTTGACACTTTGTTGATCAAAGGAAGAGTGGCTACCTTTGCACTATCAATTGATTTTTTTGTCTGTTTATGCCCATCCATGTTTGCAGTTGGGTAATTTAAACATCTAAAGTGTGTGGAGACGTATTCATATCATTGGTAGCCTTTGTGATCTTGATACCCACATCAAGATCATCATCATAGTTAGGCTTGGTTCATCATCTTGAACTTCCTCGAAAGGTTACCTTGTTTATATCGTATCACTACAATTTTGGTATTTACGTCTTGTTTCTTGTAAAATTGACCTAAATATCTACATTGTAAGGCTACACTATACACATTTTAACAATTCTTAGTTATACTCTACGGTTTTAGTTTGATTCCATTGCTGCCTCGATTTTGAAAGGTGTTATGTGTTACTACTTGTGTGTGTTATATCAATATCATCTTGATATGAATACCTTACTTTCTCGCAAAGTTTGGTTAACATATCTTGGTGACATTGTTTTGTCATTCACAATCATAACTAGCACTTTTTGGGATATAGGTATTAATTGAATTTGGGCTTTCTTCTAGTATACCTTGTTAGGAGGTCACATTAACTTCTTGTTATTACTTACGCCTTATTCATGTCCTTAAACTTGACATAAGTAGGAACATCTTGTTCATTATATTATGACACCGACTACCTTTTTAAAACAAACCTAAGAAGTACTTGATTTGATTGATAGGCTTGGTACTAAACATTGTGTCACTATTGACTTATCACTTTATCACATTGGTACTTTAACATTTATACTCATTCATATTCTTGACATTATTTTTACATTTCACTTAGGTTTGATAAAAAATCTTTGAACACATTCACAAGATACCTTAGTGAAATTGTTGCACATCATGGCTCCTAAAACATGATTAGGGCTCAAAAAGAAAACATTAGAAGCACACCAAGTGTAAACTTGGGAAGCCTCAAACAAACAAGGGTCAAACACTTTTCTTGGTCATGATCTTAGGCCTTTATTTTCCGTGGAAAAAGAGGTAGAGGACATGATAGATCATAGTGGTGACGAGTTAGAATCCCCACATGTGGAATTTGATTTCAACCCCAACTTTTTATATGAATTCCTTTTTAGAAACAAGGATAGGGTGTTGGCACGAGTTGTAGAATTGGGATCCAAAATGCCTATTGAACAAGAAACAATCCCACCTACAAATGATGCTAATGATGAGGAGCAAACTCTTATTAACATGGATGATAGTTTAACACATGGACACACTTCTACCTCTAATGCAAGAAATGATAATGTAGTGGGATATAGGATACCTTTCATTAAAATACCACATAAAATTAGGATAGAACAATAAAATGTTGAACAACCTCCGCAACAGGAAGAAGAAGAAGAACCTTTGGAAGAAGAAGTCACTATTCAACAATAAATTAGCAACCTTAGTCGACAATTATCCTTGTTAACCTCTCATGTACAAAAAGAAACAAACAAGAATGTCTAAAAGAAAAAGCCTGAGGTCAAAATCAATGAACTTCATAGGGAAAATCAAGGAGAAGACAATATGGATCATCATCATGTATATATCCCCACCTCTCCTACCAAAGAACAATTACTCACTCAAGAAATGCAATCCATTAGGGCAACACTTGCAAGCCTCCAAGAGAGCACTGTGGGAAATAGTAGAAAATATCAATATGAAGAGTTATGTCCCTATCCATTTGACAAAACTATGACACACCTTTCCCTAAAAAGTTTGACATGCCAAAATTTAACAAATACAGAGGGAAGGGTGACCCATGAGACCACGTGAAATATTTTTATATGGCATGCCAAGAAGTGGCCTATAGTGACAACTACCTCATACGACTCTTTCCAAAGAGTCTAGGGGGAAAGCCTTAGAATGGTTTACTTGCTTACCTCGGGGGTCTATCTTTACATGGCCTGAACTGGTAGAAAGATTTATATGACACTTCTCGTACAATATAGAAAGTGACATAACCATGGCAGACTTGTGTGGCAGTAAACAACATTTGAACAAAACATTTTCTAGCTTCCTATAAAGATGGAGAGGGATAGGCAATCACTTCCCCTATACATTCCCCGAAAATCAGCTTGTGAGTATCTTTGTACCTAATCTAAATCCAGACATCTCTTTCCACCTTCAAATGCATTGTGTTCAGACTTTTGAGGAGGTTATTGAGAAGGGCATTCAAATAGAGAAATCTCTTATTGCCAAATGAAATCTTAAATCACATGCTAAATACAACCAAAGCGTTAAACCTACAGAAAAGCTAAAAATATTCAACAAAAATAAGAACGTGGTGAGAGACGGGATCATAGATTCTAAACATGTGAAAATGGTTCAAACTAGATAACCTTTTAAACTGACCAAAGGACCTATTCAACCACCACCTAAACATAGAATGTTCACTCCTCTCAATGAGCCTTTGTCAGTCATATTGAAATAATTGGATGCAGCTCACATGGTGACTTATCCCATGACACAACCCTTTGATGACAATGCTCCAAAACCATCATATTACAAAGAGCATGACTATTGTGAATTACATCATGTCAAGGGACAAAAAGCAAACAAATGTCTATGACTTCATCACTACATCCAAGACCTCATCAACAATGGGGAGATAGAAGTGGACAACCCAGAAAAAACTCAGATGCCCAATGAAAAGATGGGGATATACAAAGAACCATTCCCTAAACATGGTAAGTCAGAGGAGCCAAAGACAGATCGAGGAGATTCATCCCAGAGTTATAAAGTAGTGAATTATCTATATACTGAGAAAGACAATAATCATTAAGATTCGCTCATTGGATGTATCTGCTCCCCTAGTAACCATGTGAACACCATTCAAATAAAGGGAGAGGATTACGCTATGGTAATAAGGCATGCCCACCTCATGATTCCTGAACCCTCTCAATCAACCCCACAAAATGGTAGGTACAACCTCTTAGAACAACTCGAGAAGACGTCTGCCAAGATTTCGATCTTGGATCTTCTTAAGATATCAAACGTACATAAGGACATTTTGTACCAAACTCTTCAAGGGTCATGAGTGCCACTAGAAGTAGATCCTACACATCTTTAGGATTTGATAGAAAAATTTTTACCAACTAAGCACATTTCCTTTATTCATAGGGATATCCCTATTGAAAATCCAATGCATAATCTCCCCTTGTATATTGAGGTATTCATTACCCGCCAAAAGATAAAACAGGTGTTTGTGGACAATGGATCAGGATTTAATATATGCACATTGAAATTAGTTAAGCAACTGGGACATACCAAAGAAGACCTTGAGTCAAAAATCATTACCATAACTGCTTACAATAATGTGGAAAGAGAGTCAGCTGGCATAATCACATTACCCACAAAAGTCAAACCCACTTGTCATCACACAAAGTTTCATGTCCTGGACTTGGAACTCCCATACAATATTCTTCTATTCTGACCATGGATTCATGTCATGTAGGTCGTGCCATTAAATTTCCATCAATGCATCAAACTGAAACACAAGGGACACACTATTATGGTACAAGGATATCTAGAGCCCTTCACTCACTGTAGAGCTCTCAATAGTTTTGCGCGTAAGGGTGCCTATATGTGTCCCTCTACTGAAATAGTTTTTCCTCTTCAATCTGAAGCCATGGAGTCCCAAGTAGATTCAGATTCCCTCAGTTCTTGCACCCATGGTGCCTCTACATCAACTTACTCTTTTGATTCATGGGAGATGAAGGTTCTAGGATATGGTTGTGGAGAGTATAATGTGCAACAAGCCCTTTTAGTTTCAGACCTCTCATTGTCACCTAAAACTAGAGGTCAACCCAACTATCATTTCAGATGACTTAGAGATGAGCAAACTATTGGGTCTTTTTTACCTGGAGACTTGATGGATGAAGAGAAATTGTTGATACACCTATGAATTAGGTCAGTGAAAGATACTCAACCAACTTTATACCAAACCCCTAAGTATGAGAAATCTAGCCGAATGATGTATTCCATGGGCTACAAAGGTCTAGGATGTGGAAGGAATGAGCAAAGACAGTGAGAACTAGTTCCTCTCCCACATTTTAAGATGGAAAGGTATGGCATCGACATTTAGCCCTATGGGTCACACCCTAATGATCAAGATGCCACCAATTCTGAGTGTGAAGATAGCTCTGATTATTTAGACAGCAAAACAAATTCCCACTGTAGCCAATATGAGGATCTTGCCTCCACGAACCTATTCATGAATACCGTTATCCTCACCATAAATCCTACTGAACCTAAAATTGACCTTGTCTACCCTTGCCTTGTTGAATGGGACCAACAATGCCATGTGCCACTAGATCTATTTGAAAATGATGAAGCCATATCTGAATTCATGGGAATTCGGGATACAATCCCCATTGGAGATCACAAAAAGGGCTTCTATATTGACTTAGATACCTATGCCTACTTTAGAGAGGAATATGAGCTTCATGGTCAACAAAATTTAAGAAAAAAATATAGAAAAATTTCCAATGAAAAGCCTCAGCAAAAGTCAAGCATAGTGAAAACCTCTTTGAAGCACTGATAGATCAACAAGTAAACAAATCAAAGGATAATAAAAGTGACCATGTCAAGGATGAAAATCTCATAGAGACATCCTTGGAAGAAGAACTCAACCTTCCTCCCAACCCTACGCATATGGAGGATTTTTCAAAATTACTGGTAGAAGAGACCATTGATGTAAACATTGGCACAAAATATGACCCAAAAATAACCAAGTTGGGAGATTCACTCTTAACACAGGAACTAAAAACATTCACCATGTTGTTGTGGGAATTTATAGATGTGTTTACATGGTCCTATAAGGATATGTCAGGCTTGGATCCAAAGTTTTTCATGCACAACTTATTTGTACACACATATGCTAAGCCTATCAAGCAAAAGCTTAGAAAGATGCACCCGAGGGTGGATCTCTTGGTTAAGGAAGAGTTAGAAATATTGCTTGCAGCAGGATTCATTCGACCCATTGATTACTCTAAATGGATATCGAACATCGTCCCTGTACAAAAGAAACCTGTTGGGATCAAAATCTATACCAATTTCAGATACATAAATAAGGCATGCCCAAAGGATGATTTCTGATTGCCTAATATCGATATGATTGTTGATTCAACTAAAAGATATGAAATGCTATCTCTTATGGATGGATTTTTAGGCTATAAACAGATCAAGATACTTGACAAATATCAACACAAGACAACCTTCACAACTCCCTGGGGTACTTTCTATTATCAGGTAATGCCATTTGGCCTTAAAAACATAGGAGCTACCTATCAAAGGGAAATGATGGTGATTTTCCATGATATGATTCATGATATCATGGAAGACTATGTGGATGATATCCTTAGAAAATCCAAGATGAGGGAAGACCACCCTGATATTTTACGGCATATCTTCGAACACCTGTGAGAGTACAAGGTCCATTTGAACCCAAAGAAATGTGTGTTTGGCGTGTTTTCTAGAAAGTTGCTCAGTTTCATTGTATCACGAAGAGGGATTGAGGTATATCATGCTAAATTTACTATTATTACTAAAATTCCTCCTCCTAAAAACATTAAGCAGCTATGCAGCTTACAGGGAAAGATACAGGCTATTCATCACTTCATTTCCCAACTTGGCAATAAATGTCATTCATTCACTCATCTACTAAAAAAGGATGCTGCCTTTATCAGGAACCAGAGAAACAATAGGCCTTCACCATGCTTAAGTAATACTTGGCCATTCTACCTGTCTACATGCCCCCAACTCCTGGTGAGCCACTCCTGCTATATATTTCTGCTACTCAATTTACTATTGGTGTGCTTCTTCCCCAGTATGACCTTGGCCACAAAGAAAAAGTAGTATATTATCTCAGTCATACTCTCATCTCTTATGAGCTCGACTATCCTCAAATCGAAAAGGCTTATTTTGCTATAGTATTTACCTTTCAAAAAAATTTCCATTACCTGTTAAATACAAAAACCAAGCTTATATCAAAAGTTGACCCGCTCAAATAAATGTTGTCCAAACCTGCTCTTATCGATAGAATGGCTAATTAGATCATTCTACTGAACAAATTCGACATTGAGTTTGTGTACCAAAAATTAGTCAAGGGACATGTACTTTCTAATAAGTTAGCAGAAGCACCTTTACAAGGAACAGAACTCATGAATCTATATTTTCCAGATGCTTCGTTACTATACATTGAGGAATATGTCATATGGTAGGTACACTTTGACGGATATTTCACTTTTCATGGTTCAGGGGCAGATGTGGTACTAATTACTCCTTCTGGAAACCCCATACCTTAGGCATTTCGCCTTTGTTTTCCTTGCACGAATAATATCACAGAGTATGAGGTGCTAATCATTGGGATGAAGCTCACAATCAAATGGGACATTCATCATGTTAAGATCATTGGTGAATCGCAGTTAATCATCAAACAAATCAACGATGAGTAAAAATTCAAGGATGAGAAGCTCATCCCTTATAAAAAGATGGTCAAAACTTTGAAAGAGTATTTTATGCATATCATGTTTGAACAAATTCCAAGAGTGAAAAAAAAATCCACAGATGCTATGGCAACTATAGGATCTATACTGCGCATTCCACTGGAAAATAATGATATGCCTTTCTTTGTTGAAAATCTACGCCAACCTTCATATGACATGCCAGAATCCTTTCTGGATTGTGATGTTGTTGGTCCCAATTCACCATGGTATGATCTCATCCTCACTTACCTTAAAGACAACATGTTCCCTCCTGATCTCCCATGTTAAGAAACAAAGCCTTATCTGCCAGATAGCCCACTATACCCTCTTAGGAGGTACACTCTATTGTCGTGGCTATGATGGGAGTATGTTACGTTGTCTTGATATGATAGAGTTAGTCCAAGCGATTAAAGAGGTGCATGAAGGGGTTTGTGGAGCCGAAAAAAATGGGATGGTTCTAGCCAAGAAATTATTGAGATTAGGCTACTATTGGCATACCATGGAAACTGACTATTGTAACTATGTGCGGAAATGTGTACTCTGACAAAAGTATGGAAATTTCCTTCACACCTCGTCACAACCATTACAACCCATCACGACCCCATGGCTATTTTACAAATGGGGACTTGATTTAATAGTGAAGCTTAACCCTACTTCATCTGATGGCCACACTCACATCATTACAGCTACTAAATATTTTACCAAATGGGTGGAAGTTGTCCCTTTGACCTATGTAAGGAGTGCTCAGATCTCAAAATTCATCATGAATCATCTTATTTGTCGATATGGCATTCATGCAGCCATAGTGACTAACAATGGCAATTCATTCAAGAATAATATTGTGAAGGACATTTGTCATCATTTTCAAATAAAATTAAAGTGGTCTACGTTGTATTATCTACAAGGTAATGGGAAAGCTGAAGCCACTAACAAAACATTGGTTCAAATCATGGAAATAATGATGAGTAAGACAGGTCACAACTAGCATTTGTAAATTCACCTAGCTCTTTGGGATTATAGGACCTCTATTCACACTCCTACTGGTGTGACACCATATTCCCTAGTATTTGGAATGGAATATATCATCCCGTTAGAAATCAAGTTTCCTTCCCTAGAAATCTCTCTTAGGGATTATCTGGATGAGGATGAGGATTACAGAGCGGCTAGACTGGAAGATTTGGAAATCCTGGATGAGAAGTGCATCCATGCCCTAAATCATCTTAAAGTGTATCGGAACCAATTTTCTTGCAATTACAACAAGAGAATAATACCTCATCAGTTTGAGGTTGGTGATTTGGTCATGACACGGAAAATCAGAAAAGCAAACCAAAAATAGGGTAAAAATAATCAAAATACAAAAAAAATAAAATAAGAGAAAAAGAAAAAAGAGAAAACAGGTCATCCATAAGTGCAAACCACGTAATTGTGGCACTTTGGATAGGTCCTTGGGTGAAAACTAGTTTCCGGTGCCTTAGGATGATTCATTGTTCACATGCATCTTACATCTGCAGGGTACTTTTACTTAGCCTAGGGCTAGTTCCGCATCTGCATTTGAGATTTCCTATGAGCCTAATCTTGTAGTTCCTTGATTTGGCTTTTTCTCCCATTATTATTTTGTGAAGGGATGGTATTTGTCTATTCCCCATCTCACGCTAGGGGAACTTCTACAACTTCACCTTACTATTTATAGGCATGTGGCACTTGCCTTTGTATATTCCCCGTCTAACAATGAGGACATCCATGCTTTCTTGGTTACCTATGCATAGCTTCGGAATATGTTGGAAAAACACAAAAAAAACATTCAAATATGCTGGAAAAACACAAAAACATTCAGAAATCTTTGAAAAACACAAAACATTTAAATTTTTTTCACAAATATCAAAACAATAGAAAATTGTTTCACAAAACAATCTTACAAAAACATTCACTTTAGTTTACTTCCTTTATCTTGTTTCTTGTTTTGTTTTTTTTCTTGTACAGTTGCTTCATGCTTGTACCTTTGTATAGTGTGTTTCTTAGATATACTTTGTTAGGATTCATCTTTTCTTGCTTAGATTAGATCTATTCTTACTTGTGCATATTAAAGTGTGTTTTTGCATGCTGGTGTATAATAATACACTGTTTTGTTGGTTCATTGTGTTATTTGTTAGCATTTGATTATGTTTTTCTATTGCATGTGCATCGTTTTGTTATCACATCATCATATTTCCATCAATATCATCACATCTAACATCATCTATACATCATATAAATAAAAAGCTAAGTATACATCATACATGAATGCTAAGCTAATAATCACATATCGTATTGTCAAATGGGGGAAAGAGGGATCAAAAATATCAAAATCTATCCCCCCCACACCCATTTCATCATATCATCCCATCCACTAAATCTAGCACATCACAATACATTTGATATCATCTGCAGATCTATCATCTAAAAATCAAAGCGCGTGAGACACATCAAAAATCGAGACACATCAAAAATCAAGATACATATACATGTGAAATCAAATCAGCTAGCATCATTACACATCCATATATCCATGTAATAAATAAATAAAAAAGATATCCATCATCTCATAACATATGTGTCATGTCAAAAATGTCCATATATATGTCTATATATATACATGTGTGGTATGTCTATCTCAACAATGATATACATCATAAATACATCAAAAATGCCTTCATCTGAGGCGTACAACAAAAATTCCTTCATCTGAGGCATACATCAAAAATGCCTTTATCTAAGTCGTACATCAAAAATACCTTCATCTGAGGCATACACCAAAAGTGTTATACATCGATCAAAGAATGCTACTGAATTCATTAGAGGCATTTATAAAAAATATGTCTTACACCAAAAATATTGTACATCAAGCACATGATTCTCATAGCCTTCATCAAGAGGAAAATGTATCAATACAATGATCAATCATGGATGACTGGAGCCCTCAAATGGGCTAGTTGATCTGTCTCGTGGAGGATCCATAGGTTGTGAGCTGCGTAGCCTTGCAGGATGCCCAGTGGCTGCTCCACTGAGGCTTAAGGCCTCTCTTACCTCATTGCTCTACTCGGCTATTAGATATAAGAAGGATCCCTCTACTTATCTGGAATGACATCATAGTATAAGGATCAATAATAGGAGGCTCTACCCTCTACTATCACCAAATCTCTATGAGTGTGGGCCGTCACCAATGTGCCATCTATGCATCAAAAGCACACTATCTCTACTGATAGTTGAGAAACCTTAGCCTAACCCACAGACCACTTTGTCCTCAGTCAATTTCTCTCTAGTATCACAGGATATAGTTGAGCCTATGTGTGTTGTAGCAGGATCATCACCTGAGCCATCTGGGTAGCCATCTACCATATTTGCTGAAAGTGAGTAGATTCATCTCCTCCCTGGGCTCTAGCCTAGTCCCTCTCTATTGTCACTACCAAAATATGGGATCGGGTATGATCCCTCTCTGTTGTAACCTACTGCATTTGCTATTGTAGGGTGGCTATTTGTACTACTGGCTATACCACATGGGCTTGTCCCTGTATCTATCCATGTACCTTTCTGGAGGCCTGTCCGTAATCTCGTAATCTAATACTACGAACTTGTGCATGTTCATGTACTGGTCCCTACTACCTTTGTCCCTGCACCCTTCCCATCATGTGGCTACCCATCAAATGGATCATCTAGGTAACAAGCTACTACATCCTCCCCCTTGTCACCAATGTAAGGGAGCTCTAGTAGTGACCGAGTGCTTGTTGCCCATGCCTCATGTGGAATAGTCAAATGCCAAGGTATAACAGTGGCATACCAATCCATGTAGTCCGTCGTAGTACCCGGGTCTCTGATCTGTCGGGCTAGGTCCCATGCATGTGGTACCACATGTCAAAAACTAGCCCTAGCTCGAGCCACCTATATGTGCGTCCCCATAGTCTACCTAACGCATCTTGGTGGGCATACCACAAACCTAGCTGTGGAACCCCCTGCACCCTGCCCAACTATTGTTAACATCGGTCTACTCTGTATAACTCTATGATGTAACTGCAGCTACCAGGAAGAAAGTTGTCCACCGCATAGACACTGAGCTCTGCTTCATCCTCTGGCCACTATATATGCCTGTATGTGTCCATATAATGTCTCTATCTAGCAGCTCATCGAATTCTCATCAATAATGATACAAGTTGCCTAGGTTCCCTCGTATATAATCACCTACAATAACCCAAGCCATGTATGTCAGCTCCTCTGGGACTCGGACATGTAATGCACCTATAAGACACCTGATAGCTATGTGATCCCAAGACCAAATCTACAGTAAATAAGCCAGCCCCACCGTCTTCTGACGGTGGTATGTAATCATGTGTAGGTCCTAGTAATAGATGTGCCAGTATGTACTAACCCCAACAATAGTGCTCACAACTAAAAATATCGTGAACCAATTTCATCAAACCCATAGGGAAGGATGTCCCTATCTTATCAATGAGAAAAAAATCCATTGATAAGTGCCATCACATAAAGTGGCCCCTGGTGCAATGTCGGATCATCTATACACTCATGCAATGAAACTGTCATGCCATCACGGGGTATCTCATCATAGTCAAACAATTCACTGACCATTGCCTTGATCCACCCAAGGTCACTCATGTACTTGATCATCGATCCTATAATAGGTACATAAAGCATCCGCCATACGTCCTCCAAAGTAACTGTTATCCCTTGTATCGGGATCCTAAAACATTAGCTCTCATTGTGCCACCACTCAGTTAATGTGGTAATTAGCCCATGGTCCAGTGTGATGGAAGGCATATGAGAAAAAGGGCCTAGGCCCACCACCTCCAATAACATCGCCATCGTGCACTGATCTCATTGATGCATGCTCCCCTCTAGCTCCGATATGTGGGTGTGTCACTCTTACATCTGTAGCATAGGAAACTATCTTTGTAAAACAAAACCATTTTGTTTGTCAGCTACTAAAATTTCTTCTAAGTCTTTTCTATCACTCTTTAGGATTCATCTACAAATTTTAATTTTCTTTTAAGTGTCATTCATCTACTCCATGTGCCTGCACACCCTTTAGGGAAGGTGCACACACCATGACATGTACGCTCTCTTTTTAGCATGCACGTGTGTGTGCGCATCCGTCTACGGGTGGTTGCACCTTTTTTGTGCCTGCATGTGTGCGCATGTGTGTATATGTGGTGTGTGCACTATCATTTTGGTGCACACGTGCGTTTATATACTAAAGTTGTATCTGCATGCACGTACACACCTCTTAGTGCTTACACCATCATTAAGACACCTGCACATGCACTTAAAAGGGCACCTATGCCACCATTGGGGTACCTGTACCCTCGCGCATACGCACCTGCACCATACCCTAAAATACCTCTATTCTAGCATTAATTAAGGGAATTAATTACACAAATTGACAAAGAGGGTTAGGCAACTGACAAAGATTCCATCATCGGCATGGTGGTCATACCCCTGAACTGTGTCAGCTCGTATCAAGCGGTCTCTTGCTCTCACCATTTTCCTCGTCACTGGTAGGGTCTCGCGGTAAAAACTCAGAAGTGGTCAGTAATAAATGAATTAGTTAGAGTGATTTACCCCCTCCTCCTGGGGTGGGGTATATCAAGCCATTTTTCATTGACTGTAATACCTGGAGGTTTGTTTTGACCGTTGTTTTCTCTTCTATTCACCGTCAATAATTATTTTAATTAAATAATTATTTTTCTTTCTTTTTTTCATCGTGTTGGGGCATTTTTGTCGTCAAGTACCCCTTTCTTCTCATTAGGACAATTTTTATTTCTCCGAGGTGATTTTCTTGTTATCCACACTCTATCAAATAATTATTTTTATTAAATAAGTATTTTATTAATTTTTCCATTGTAAGAGGACATTCTTTGTTGCCTACTTCTTCTCTCTTCCCCCTGGGGCATTTTTCTTGCATCTGGGCACTTCATTTTGATTCTTCTACTTTCTTCTATGCATCCACTAACCATGAAATTTTAGATAACACAAAAACAAAAATATTTATATATCATTTCAAAATCCAAAAACAAGGCAAAATTCTCCACAAAATCCTAAAAATTAGAAAACCTACAAAAATACGTAACCCGTTTATTACGGCTGAAACTTGTGTCTTGCGCATGGTATTCTTTTCGTATCCTACTGGTTTATTTCACAGCTTCACCGATCAACACGACTTGCGGATCACCATATTCACAACCGTTCACAAAGCTAGCTATATACTTTGTCTATACTCTGGGGCACATCTTGTTGCCTGGTGTTGTTTCGTTGTGCACAAAGCTTTCTCTTTGGACCCAGTGTCCATTATCGTTTCCCCTTGCATGTATCCTTACTCGGGGCATCATTTTTTTAACCCCTGTCATCAATCACGAACATGTGGAACTCTTCATCTTGATAATAAAACATTTGTAAAACCATCTTGGCCATTGTTGGGTTGGATATGTGTGTTCATACTTGTTTTCCTTGTTAGATGAGATTATTTCCTTCTCATATTGCATTACTTTTTGTATGTTGCATAGAGTGGGTGTGTTTCAGCAATGGAAAATCATTCGTATCATGGCTTTTCATGTCATTCTACTTATGTCGTATGCTTATATTTTTCATAAGGATCGATGACGTAGATCTTTTGGCAATATGATAAAACTGAATTTGTTCCAATGCAAAGGATGAAATCTAGTTATTCTCTCTTCTACTCAATATTTCTTCTACTTCACCCTCTTATCAACACTATTCCTCTACTTCACCTAGGGTATCCTGATCCTCTCCTTTCTTCTATCCATTTCTCAACTTTTTCAATCATTAATCATCCTCCTTTATCACCCCATTGACAGTCGAGGGGGCATCTCTCACTTCTACTAATTTTTCTTCTACCCCTTCAAAATTTTATCCGTCTACTATCTTTGAAGTGGTGTCGTTTACGCCACTACAAAGAGAGGAAAATGTAGACACCTATAATTTATCTTGAACAATTTAAATACTTAAATTGTGCTAATTATCCCCTTTCCCTCAATTTTATGATATATCATCAATAATGTTCATCTTCTCTTCCATCATCGTTAATTAATTACAATAAGTAATTAATAAAGTCTTCTATTCAATAAATACCCTAATTAATGACCTTCTGTTAATCAATCCTTCCTCCTATCTAGACTAATTATTATTATTAATTAATTATCTTCCCCTTTCATTAAATCAATAAGCCATTATTTATTGGATTTAATCCCCTTCTATGGTCTAAATCATACTAACTATTCCTCTAAAAATATTTTATAAGCTTGCACATTTATTAATTAATCATCTTGGTTAATTAATAAACCCCCTTTATCCACATGAGTAACTAAAGGAGAAGCTAAACTCTCCTAAAGTTAACTTAACCCTTTCTAAACCCCCCTTATCCACAATTAACTCAACATATCTATTATCCCACATGCAAAGGGATGCAGAGATTCCTTTATCCATTGGGCTATATAAAGAGCCCTCCTCCTACCTTTACACCTACACCTAATTCTTGAGAAACAAAAGAAAGCATATAGTACATACATTGTAAGCCTTTTGTCATCCTTAAGCATTTCACCATTAGAAGAGCTAAGCCTCATTCTTGCATTTCATCCATCTAAGCTTTTGGGTCATATGGAAATAATCAAATTGGTCTTGTGGCCATGATTTGATGAGATTCCATTCCTAATCCCTTAAAGATCAAACAATCAACTTTGATTTCCATGAATCTACATAGGTTCAATCTAGTTGTTTTGGTGATCTAAAGAGTAGAGGTTTTAATAATTAACATGTTAGTTTGATTTCCATTTAAAAATTCTAATGTAATAATGTTGTTATTTAATCTTGCTTAGCTATTAACATGATGGTGTTTATATTTTGATCTAACTTTTTTAGTAGGACTACTAGGTGTTAGTTCTAATTTTCTTAACTTAATTATTGGAGTTCTGTGTTTATCAAGTGGTGGAGTGTTGCATGCATTTGAGTTGTGGTGCTTGTTCACCCTTCTCAAGTTCATCCTTCTTCACTTATAGACGGATAGATTTTTTTTCCTGATTGAGTTTAACAAATAGAACGCATGCTTCCTAGTCTGTGGTATTTTATACCCTCTCTAAGTTGCAGTAGGTGAAGTTGTCTTGTGGTGCACAACACCCTATTCAAGTTAACCCTTCATGAGTCTGGAAATACCCCTTTATTTGGTGCATCACCATCCCTAGTATAGTTTCATTTCTTGCAAATCTCTTTCCCTAAAACCCATGACAATGTTAGTATAGGACTAGATAAACATTTTATTACACTAGGAGTAGTACAACACTTAGTTTAGTAAGAGGAAGTTGGCCTTCTCTAGAGGTTCACCTTGATCCCAAGTCCCACAGCTTGAGAGGTCATCCCATGTTTTCCAATCACACCAAACATATTGTCTATATTCTGTCCATTTGGAAGATGCAGTGATTTTGTGACAATAATAACCTAGACCAATTTTCTCATGATCTTTAAGGGAACGTAAAACCGGTTGATCATAGATCCCTTATTCATAACACCTGAGACCAAATATTCTCCACACACAATGATGGAGATACATACTATCAAATTTTGTATTATCAAGGGATTTAAAATCTAGTGTGAAATCATGATATGATGTGGGTTGAAAGCATGAGACAGAGGATGGTCACATCCTTTATAGACAAGATTGTTTTTAAGATAAGAGGGACCATAAGAGATAATATATCCTACGTTAGGGTTGTACATGGGTTTCTTATCGAAATGACCGTATGTTTTTGGTGAAGGGATAGAGTTAAGTATGAAGAGGTGATATTCCCTAAGTGTGAGGCTCTTCACGGCTTCCCCAAGAGAAGAATATTATAGTAATTTGGAAGAGGGGGTATAAGTGCTATTAGATGCTTGATCAGATGATTTAGACATGGATGTTGGTATGAGAACATCATTTGGGCATTACATCATATAGCACTCAATGAATGGATTTGGATCAGCTGGGACGATGAGAGTCTAGCCTTCATGTTCATACTTGAGACAATGATGAAGGGCAGAAGGAACACAGTGCATGTTCCATATCTAGGGGAATCCTAATAACATATTGTATTAAAACTCTCCTTTCATAATGTAGAATAGTTCAGGTAGAGTTTTAACATCGATCTTGAGAAGAAGTATGGCTATGCCTATAATACATGCGATAGTGTTGTTGAAAGAGTGCAACAGAATAGGAGTTTGAGTGATGACAATGTTGGGTAATTTAATTTGATAAAAGGAAAGGGATGATATGATGTTGATGGTAGAACCATTATTAATAATGACACTTTTGATGGAAATTTCATTAATTTGAGCTGTAATGAAAAGTGGTAGGTCATGATCCTTTGGTCTAAGAGAGGGAATTTCAGATGGTTCAAATGAGATAGCGGTAGATTCTTTCAGGGAACCTATAAGGTTTGTAAAATGAGTTGGATAATTAGCTAGAACAATGATAGATTGGAGGGCTTGTAACATGGCATGTTTGTGAGTTGGTGATATCTGTATAAGTTCATAAAGTGACATCCTAATGGGGGATTGGTGCAACTATTTAATGGCCAAATTTTATAATGTGGTAAGAGGAGGTGTTGTTGTTTGTATTGATATTTTGACTTTGGATGATGATGTTTGATTAGGCTCTTTAGGATCTAATGAAATAGAGACTTTAGTTTTATCAGATGACGTTGATAATTCCAGAAGTGGGGGTATGGAAACAAGTCTCTATCTTCCTTAGACCCAGATGGCATCTTTATCATAATTTCATGAGTGTGTGGTGACATGAATAACATTGACTTAGTGATTAGATGCTTTAGGGGTAGATTCTTCTAAAGGTTTTGATTTTTATTTCGATGCTACATGAGAAGGAAGGAGGAACTAACTTCCAATATTCTGAACCTTTTGAAGGAAGGATCTGCAATCTTTTATGGTATGGCCTCATGTTTATGGTAATCACAGAAGGTATTAAATTCATACTAGGAAATATTCCACCCATGGTGAACTAACGACTTGTGAGGTGGTAATGTGATCAGTGACTCCTGTAATAAGTTGTCCAAAATGGTGACATAACATCCTTTAGGTCTGAATGTAGCCAAAAATTCATTTTTCTTGGGAGAAGGTGAAGTGGGTTATTTGGAAATAGGTTGTTTGATTGATGTCCATAGAAGTTTTGTAGCTGTTGCAACAAGGGGAGGTTGCGGATACGGAGGATAGTTGTGTTATGCAAGAGGAAAAGGGAAAGGATCAAATGTGGATTCCCACTGCGAGATAATAGATGTGGAATATGGACTCACAGTGGGGGCCTAATGCATGGGTTTTACCCTTGTAATAATGGGGTGATTAACCAGTATGCTGGAAGAAGAATCATGTAGAGGATTTAGATATGGAGGAAGATGAGGATGGTTCTTATGATCCTAGATGGTGCTAACTTCATGAGGTCTCATAGGTCTTAGTTCTGATGTGACAAGAGGATATCTAAAAGTGGGTATGCCTATTGGATTAAATTATGGATGGAAATATGGAGGACCATGGAAACGATAAGTTTCATCATAATAAAAACTTCTAAAGACCTGAACTACACCCCTACTTATTAGGTCCTCTTGATATTTTAGATGAACTAGGTGTATTTTCCAAATTTGATGCTAACAAAGGAGGGGGAATTTGGATGGTGTGGTCTAAATGATTTAGAATATTTATTTTCATATATTGAGGATGGTTACATCCCATGGTTGGCTTGGGCAAGGGTAGTTGTGATAAATATGTTTCAAATGGTATCATAGTGTAGACACCAAAATTGGGTCACTCTCCCCTTGGTCCCTCGACAAATAACTAATGTGAACACACTCACCTAACCATGGCCCCTTTCATCCCACTCTAATATTAATTTAATTAATTTAATTAATTTAATTCATGATCTCATAATATCTATTATTTAAATATCCTAATTGAGATAATGCCCACACCACCACCTCACCTATACACCTCATCTAGCCACCTCACCCTAAGACCTATTCTTAGTATGTTGCCATAACTAACTAAGAACTACCTAAACCCTAAAAATCAGAGCCTACATTCCCTCTAACCACATTCCCACGCCTGTTAGAAGGGAAGGTTCTATTCTAATCCACGGAGAAAGATGAATGAGATCCAAGAAAATCAAGGGGATCTGCCCATTTTAGTAAACCTAGGAAATCCTGCCCTAACCAACATCTGGTTACCCTAAACTGCCACCGGTCATACCGAAACCATCATCAATTACCATTTATACCCCAAAATAACCTTATTTCGAGGTTGGCACATTTTCTGAGAGCAAGGGATGAATCCAGAGTTGTATGCAAGCATAACCAACATTTGTACACACATCAGAGCATCCATAGCCAGCATCAGAAGCAATCACAGAGTCATTTGCATTCACAGGAGCATCCAGGGAAACACCATCACCACATCAAACTTCATCCATCTGATCAAATTCCATTACCATCCCGCCATCAAACTCATACAATAGTAAGTGTTTTTATTAACCAGCATTCATCCATTTTCATTTTAGTAGACTCTTTTACTTCTGTTATCATTTCTTACTTGCATTCCCATTCACCTATCATTTGGCTTCATATAAACTTGATCATTCCTTCACCCACACCATTAAGTTTTCCATCTCCTACTGATAACTACCATTGAGCACACTTGAGACCTATACAGACCTTGCCATTTCCCTCTCCATTTCCATTTAGCCTCAGATCTGTCACCACACCAAGATTTCATTAAGTTTCCTCTACCCCGACCATACCAACATCTGGTTACCTACAACCAACGCATCAGTTCACTCAAACTGATGCCGGTCTCTGTGTTTTACTCTCAGACCAAGAACAGAGCCTAAAATCTCCACCAAATACCCAAAATAACCCAGAACCAGACCTTGTCTAGTACCAGTACCTTGACAGAGACCTTGACCTTCATATTTAATCATATCCTAGCCTGTTGTGAACAAATCTGCTTACTGTAGTCAAATGAGATACCTAAATCATTTTAATTGCAGTATGGTTTTATTTATTATTAACATTGAATTGTTTTAAACAGTGGATTAAGAGCCTTTTAGGGAGTATCATACTTCCTGGATCTAGCATACGCTAGGTAGTCCACTGCATATACTATTTAACTTCTATTTTGTGGTCTTGTTTTCTATTTCAGGTAGTTCCTCCTAGCCAAAAGGAAGCTCTCACGATCAGCTGTGGATCAAGAAGTCATACACATGCAACAACCTTCAACCAAATTTAACAGGTATTCCTCCTAGCCCATTTACCCTTATCTGTTTCGTCAATATTCAAAGAAATGCTCTAAGAATCAAGGTGAAACATTTTGGCATGCCTGGTGGGACCCATTTGGGGTTCCTTGCATTTTCATCATTCCTAGGTGAAAATTTGCATGTTTGTTTCCTTTCTAAAAGGTTCTCACACTAAAATTTCTCCCCTGGAATCTTCTCTTCTTTCTATTTGTCTCAAAGCAATCATTTTTTGGTGCTATAAAAAGAACATTTCTTTCCTTTCATTAGTATCTCATTAGTGAAAGAGCATCCCTTCTCCTGTTCACCTCTTTGTGTCATCGAATTCAACATTTCAATTTGGGCTTAAAATTAACTACATTTCATTCTGACTTTACTACATTAGCTCACATTAAATGAGGGTAACCTATATGCTGGAAGTCATGCCCAGCTGATGGTTGACAAATGAATCATAGAAAAGAACTTTACTTCTCTTTCTCTCTCTCTCTGAGTCTTACCAAACATCACAAAATTGAAAAATACACACATTCTTAAACAACATCTCACCTAAAAGAAGCTGTAGGTGATCACACAATCATGGCACAGTGGGCACCCAGCTCGTTACTTCTGTGGAGTCATTATCTCAAAAGACAGCCCACCCTCCCCATAACATACCTGAAACCTCTCCTTGTAGATCTCCTTCTTTGTAGGAAGCCTTCCTCACCAAAAACTCTATTCTACAGTTCATGAGTCAGTCCTTAATAGCATAAGTTGAACAAACATAATAGAAAAAGCACTCTTAGGATCGTATTTTTCTTAGTGTTTCTATTTGGCTTGCATTTTGAGGTGAGAGGACACGTTCTTCACTTTTTTCATTTCTCCTTGCATGCTCCTCATCATAGTTGGTGTATTCCAGCTTCATCTGAGTGTGCCTGGACCCCATTTTCATCATTCTCAAAATTATGGGTTTGATTCCACATTTGATTTTAACTCACAACCACCTGTTCTTCATCTCTATTTTAATTTCACAGTAACCGGTGTCGGTCCAGCGACCGTCATCAGTTACCCCAAACCGTCATCGTTTTACCTGACCGGCATCGGTTTAATGTTCTTTTGGTTAACCTACCCAAAAGGACACTTGATTCACTTTATTTTCTTTTCAGAGTCTTTGAAGCTCTCATCATCTTCTCTTTCCTGATAAATCCATCAGCATCTTATCTACTTGGCAGATTATTAGCCTTCTGCCTTGTTTTGACAAACTGTCCATTTTTCACAGTGACCGACCACGGTTACCTGTGACCAGCATTAGTTTACCCTAACCAACATCGGTTAGCCTATTTAAATTTCTGACTGACATTTCATACCTAATCCACCTACCACCACCTATTTTTCCTATATTTTCTTGTATTTCTGTGTCATTTACAGAAAGCAGTCCTACCACGTCAGTACTTGTTCACATGGTGCTAACGTGTAGCCAAGAAAATTCCCTCATATTCCATGACTAGTTGTCAACCACTCCCACCTAGTCCTTCACCACCTTCTATTTTATCACCCATGGATCCTACCCAACCTATCACTATCGCCATAGGGGACGAGGAGTTTACACGACTCCTTGACCAGAACCCTGCCACCTTACAGTTCTATCTTTCCCACTCATCTACTCGAGATGCCTCGGGTTAGTTGATATATGGTATGTCTGTATCTATCCCCCCCGACACTCAGCTCCTACTTCTGTGCTAGCCTCCACTAGCTCTCATGCTACCCACATTTACCTTGCCTCCAGTCATTTCTCAGATAGGCCCTATACCTATTATGATCACCGCATCTGCTACATCCATTACACCCGTAACATCCACTATACCTTCCTCCACCACCCAGAACATAACCTCATCCATGCGTCTATTGTCTCACATATACCCATAGCTACATAACCACCCCCAGTGTTCGATGACCACTACCCCTTTTCAAAACATTGTCCTTTCTATTCCACAGTCCTTAGCCCCCATTGCTACTAGAGTCACCTCGACCCTTCCACCTCCATATACGTACTATCAATAGCCTCCCATTTCATCTATCATTCATGTTAGGTACGTACCCCCTATCTCACTCCCTCCTTCTCAATCTACCTATATGGCATCACCATATATTGGAATGCCACCTCCATCATATGTCCAACACCAACCTCCTTACGCTACAGGAGGTACCCATCCATCCCAACCTACTGATGACCTAATCAAGTTAATGATGAACAAGATGCAGACACTAGAGGCATCAGTTTTTGGAACATGTAACTCCCTCACCTACGATGAGATTTGTAATGAGCCCATCCACCCATCCATTCCTATTCGTCCATATCCTGTACATTGGGAAATGCCTAAATTTAACCACTTCAATAGCAAAGAGGACCCGCAACAACACTTGCAGTCTTTCAAACACGGTTGTTATCTGATTGCCCATGATGATGCTTTGCTTTTGAGGACCTTTCCCATGTCTCTGACTGGACCCGCATTAGATTGGTACAGTGGGTTACCTAGATATTCTATCTTCTCATTTAATCAGGTAGCCCAAGCCTTCTTGGATCACTTCTCCATCAATGTTGTTAAGAAGGTTACCATGACTGACCTCTACTCTACGCTTCAATATGATGATGAGTCTATTGCAAATTTTGTCGCTCATTAGCGTAGCCTAATCAATCAACTCACATTCCAATTACCACAAACCAAATTCATAGAACTCTTCACTCGGGCTTGTGCTAGACATATCTTGCCGACCCTGCAAGTGCATACTTTCCTAACCTTCGATGAGGCATTCACCATGGCACAAAAACTAGAGATTCGGGCCATCGAAGAAAATAAAATCCAACTACACAATAAGAATGAATCATTTAAGTCAAATGATAACTCTTCTTCTTCGAAACCACAAAATAATTATTCAAAAGCCAAGGGAACCACTAATGCAAGTGGTACTCAAGGCCGGCCCAGCTCATCCATCAAATCAGGCTAAGTCCTCATCTAATCTTTCTCCATTCCATACCTTTCAATTCAAACAAGAACAATGAAAATACACCCCAATTGGGGAGCCTTATTCCTCTATCTTAGAAAAGCTCATTAAATTTGGGACCATCACCCTTCCTCCCGTAAAATAACACACTGGTTTTGATCTTGCTCGCCCCACACCCGCATGGTACAAAGAGCATGACTTCTGCAACTATCATCAGGTAAAAGGTCATAGTGACGGTAATTGCATCACTTTCAAGAACATTGTCTAGGAAATGCTCGAAAATGGCGAGTTAGTCTTGGATAACCCTAATGCACCTACCAACAAAAACCTACACATCTTCAAGAAACCATTTCCTAATCATGCCCCTTCTTCTGATCAAACTGGAGAGACCTCAAATAATGATAGCCATACCCGCGAGGTCCATGCTATTTTCAGTGATGCACCAGTTTCTTCCCAATTACCTCATATTCCTTCCATAGAGGAAATCCTAGCCTGAAGTCCTCCACCTACACGTGAACCCACTTCACCTATTCCTCCACCCACAGAGGAAAACCCTTCATGTCTCCCCTCACCTATGAGGGAGCCTTCTATTAACATCAAGAACAATTCACCTTTGGCTTCTCCACCTAGAGAGATGTCACCAACAATACCTCTCTGACCAATAGGAGACACTTGTTTACCTCCTTTACCCACAAAGGAGCACCCGTCATCTCCTCCGCTTATCAAAGATCTAGTAGAAATGTCGTTACCTCTAGGTGACCATTCTCCATCAACTACTGAAGATCCTGATGGACTTACTTTCAGCTCTCTTACCCACAGAGGCTGAGGCTAGCAAATTCCCCATTTCTAAGACACATTTTATGGGAATCGCCATTGCATCCACATCAATCCCACCCACTGCAGTGTCATTCTCATGCTTAGCAGACTGCCTAGATTACGTGGATAGAGCCTTACTTTAGGGGTGTCTTCTACTTCCTGTCTTAACACAAATGCAGATGTCACTCACTGACACTTCCACTATCTATCCAAAAATATTTCGGCCGATCAAACCAAACACAACCACAACTATCACAAGATCCCCCACGATACCACTCATGGCTCAACTCACACCTTTACCCATAACTCGACATGCTTCTACATCCAAACCTACGCCTACATCATCTTCCTTGCCTAAACCTATTACTACCTTAGGGGTCATCCCAACAACCAGCCTTACTCATCCACCCATCAAATTAGATTTAGCTACATCCTCCAAAACTAACACCAAACTTAATCCAGCCCCCAAACAAAAGAACCCATCCCCTAGATCTCATACCCCAACCTTGCTGATCACACCTTCATCACCTTCACCCCTTCCATCCATCTTAGGACCTAGCCCTTCTAACCTGGTTAAGAAACCTCCACCCATCGGTAAACTAAAAACACAAGTAGCCCATTCCTCCCTCATGAACCTCTAACATACCCAAACACCTGACACAACTTCCACCTACACTTGCAACATTTTTACCACCCATACCTCCTATACCATCAATGACTTCTTCACTACCCACGACACTTCTAGTTTCTTTCCCTCACACCTCCTGCATGACCCACGCCATCTACCTTCACAGCACCTTGGTTATCCCCGTGGGTAACTCACCCTCTTCCACCATCTGCTTTTCCCTCTAGATCTCATATGCTCCCATATCACCTTTACCCAAGAAAGTGCAACCTAAAGGAAAAATCTTCTACCCTCCAATAAGGTAGTCAAACCAACCACACATTCTATTTCTAGTTCATCTATCATGCCCCTACCAAAGCAAACACGACCAACACCCAAGACCACACCAGCACCTAAAACCGTAGCTCAACCCACTCCCCCTCTTGCAAAGACCCTTCCTATATATTCAGCCGCGCCTACACCCAAACCCACATTCACTTCCCATTATGATCCACTAGCAAGATCCTATGCCAAAATTTTTACCAACCTCCTTTAAACTTCTATCATCACATTACTGCCTCTTAGACCTTACGACCCACTCAAGCCCAAACCAAAAGGGTTTAACGAAACCAAAATTTGTGCTTACCATCGTGTGCCAAGACACAATGTAGAGAACTTTAAGGCTTTGAAAACCATTTTTATCCAGTTATGCCCTCCTGAAGAAAACTTTGACGATGATGACCTTCTCGATGAGGACCCCATTTCGCCAGCACTAATTTCTATAGTTCTTCCTTCATTGCCCACTCAGCGACCAAGACCTCCACCCCCACAAATATTAGATCCACCTCTGAGATTTGAAATTAACATGGTGCACATTAGATAACTCACTAAACCTCCACCCAAATGTCAATGTGCCAACTCATCTCACAAGGTTCCTTCCCGCCACTTTGCTTTTTCCCCTCCTGTCATTATACCTTTCATGGCTCACCTACTTCACCTACCTCCTCACCTCAAATCAACATGATCCACGTTATTACCCACACACATAAATAAAAAGGCAAGGAAAAGGAAACTGACCCACCTACCAACCCTATGCCTAACATACCATTTGCACCCATACCTAAAATCACTATCATGCCCCCACATATCCTATTTCTAATGGGGTTACACATTGTGCCATGCTAAAAAAACTACACCAATCCTCCTTCAATATGTCCCTCTATGACCTCATCCAAACCTCTAAATCCCATCGCCAATCTCTCATGGAGGTCCTTCAATCTATTGAGGTTTTACCCAATGACCCTACACTTGTAGCCTCCATCATCACACCTCATCATGTAGCCTCTCTTACCAAATTACCATATTATTTTACACCTCCACCCACTCATAAGGTATCCACCCTCATCTTTTCAGATAAAGAGACCACACCGCACCAAACTGATGACCTAGATCTAGCTCTTTTCATCTCTGTCCACATCGATGATATACGTGTATGACTGATCAAGGGATATTTTTCAATGTCAAAAGTTCCATAAAATTCCCTAAACCATTCCAATGCAATATATCATTCAGAGATATTTCTAAATACCTGTAAGAACATGCATAAAAACGGACACTCTAAGCTCAAGTTATGTCCGATCAAAGTTCATTCAATAAGGAAGTCAACTTTGGTAAATAGGTCAACAAGTGGTGGCAAGGTGACACGTGGAAATTAGCGACAAGAAAAAATTGATGGTCTTATAATTTTTTAAAAATAAGTTCCATGGTATAGAGATAGTCGCAAGCTTTCTGATGCACTTTTAACAGACCAAATCCAAGTTCGTATGCGAAAGATATGCATAGTCAAAGTTGTGGTCAAATGATGACATGTCACACTCTGACGTGAACAAATGGCATATTATGGGTGTGACACTTGGCAGTTTTTTAGTGGATTTGGATTTAAAATAATAATAATAATATTTTATTTAATCCATTCCATGGGAATAATCCTAATCCTAAGGGATAAAGAAGATTTTGTGGACAAAAACCGCTATTTAAAGGCTTATCCTATCCCTTTCCCACCAAACCATGGGGTCAATGGTTAAATTGAGCACCTAAACCTTTGGAAGGGGGATTTTAACCCAGCACCTCATCTAGAAACATAAGAGGCCTTACCAACCCACCACTCTCTTGTAAGTGGTTCATAAGTAAAGCTCACTTGTATTTGTAATGGACAAGTGTTAGGTCTGTGTGAAGGGAATAAGGAGGCATGTTTGGAAAAGTGCAGTTTTGGGGCACTTCTAATCACTTCCAGATCTCAAGTTATATATGAAAGTTGCTCAAAATTTTGAGAAAATTGCAATGGTCTAATCATTTTTCTAATTTGGAGATTTTTTGATAGATTTATGTTATTTTAAAGTCACACAAAGGTGTAGAACCAAAGGGAGACATCGCTGCAAGTTGATTAGGAAGGTAAAGGACATAGACTGAGCTCCATTAACATCCTTCAAAGGTCTAAAACATAGTTTTGTAGGTTTTTGATTCATTGTTGGTTAATTTAAATGTTATTGTATTTATATTTTTTAACATTATTAATGGATCGATTCACCACGAACCCGGGGGACGTAGGAATTCCGAACCTCATAAACAATTTGGGTGTTGTGTTCTGATTTTATTTTCAGTTTCTAATATTTGAAAGTAAGTTAAATTTAAAATATGAATATGGATGCAACTATAATTAGTAATTGATAAAATTTAAAAATCGATTAAAATCAAGAAACGATGATTTTTGGGGGCTTCAATCAAAAAGTGAAATTTTGAGTAAATTACAAACTTAATTTTAGTTTGAATTCAATCCTAAATAAGATTTTTAATCAATAATTTGGAGAATTAAGACCTCTTAAGTTGATTAGATTTAACTATCCTTTGAAAGGATTAAAAAGTGTTAGATTCAAACACCCATTTTCGGATCAACGATGTGTTAGGATCGATGGAGGTGCTAGCATTAATATCATCTCCTCCCACACGTTCGACCAAATGTGTATACCTAACAATTACATGCATAAACATCCCGTCATGTTGCATTCATTTGATGACATGCTATCACCTCTGCACTTGGCACCATCATCCTCCATGTTCACGTGGGCCCCCATACTGTTCCAGAGTTATTTTATGTTTTGGAGGGGGAGTTTCAATATAACCTTTTGTTACTTAGTAGACCATGGATTCGTGTCATGGTTGTGTTCCTTCCACTATTGTACCTATTACGTAAGGTGACGGGTATGAAGGACTCTGCATTTGCACAGATTTCTGTGACCTCAACCTAGCACCTGTCCAAAACCTGTAACTATCCCTTTGTCAACCCATTGACCATGCTCGTTGACCCATTACCGCATGGTCATCCAGGACTGCTTCCTCTTCACCTACTGTAGACCACCAAATTTGTGTCTTACGACCCCCTGTGCCCCGCATCTCATTTCGCAACCTAACCTCATCACCTAAACCTTACACAATTATTTATTAATTACCTTATAATTAATAAATCCACATCGCCATACCTGCCACCTCATTTCGCCACCTCATCATGACCTAGTCTTAACCCTAAACTAACCTAATTAAGACCTATAACTTGGTCCACATCCACACCCATGACTAATTACTCCTCACCCGCACCTAAAACCAACCTCATAATGACTTGACCAAGCCCGCAACTAATCCCTCGGGAGAAAAAGGAGGGAAAGCTGGCTATTTTACCAAAAATAGCCCGCTTTGACCTGACCGATACCGGTTCCTACTCGACCGCCGTCGGTTGCGTAACCGCCATCGGTTCCCTGTAAATGACCACTTCCAACCAAAAACAAAGGGATCGGATTTTCATTTGATCGGAAAGAGGAGAAATCATTGAAAGGATCCGGATTTGCTTGGCTGAAGCAGAGACAAGTGAAGAAACAAGAAGAGTTTGTAGAGAAGGACATCAAGCCCAAGAACTGCAACTGAGTAACCAGAGCCTTGTGACACTCATCCGAGTATCAGGAGAGGAGATAGCTCATCTTGGGTTGTCAGATCATCCTACTTGAGCCCTGTCTTCGTCATCACAGTCCCAGAACCTGCATTTTCCATCAATAACTAGTAAGTAAGTCTTATACGTTCTTTTAATAACATTTCTTGAATTTCTGAACCACTGCCATCATAAGTCTATTCCTAGATCTACTACCCAGCAACACACTACATCTAACTGTCATTCCTCCACCCTTACATTACCCCCAAGAACACCCCCCGTATTCTCTGAGTCCTTCTCATCACCCCATTACCTAATCCCACCCATTCATCAGCCTTATAAAAACAACACAACCACCTTACAACCAACCTTCACCAAAATCCCCTAAAACATTGCCCCTACCGATATCGGTTAGCAGCCAACCGGTACCGGTTAAAGTGACCGGCATCGGTCACCTTGATTCTAAACCAAGACCAGCCCTTTCTCTATTGTTCTAACAAGGTAAACAAATTATAATTGGACAATAGCTTATTTGTTAGAATTTGTGTTAATTCATATTAGCAGGGGAACTGACCACCTTCGAAAGGAAGTTTTATATTTCCTGGGCCCAAGGCAGTTCCCTCATTTATTGTCTAATTAAAATCTGGTGGTCTTGTATTCTTATTTGCAGGTAGTCCTTCCCAGACAAAAAGGAGTTCTTCGCAGTCGATCTGATCTTTCTCTACGGTACGCACACACCCTCTCGACATTCAACAGGTATTCCTCCTAGCCCTAACCTTCATCTGTTTCTTAAAGGAATGAAAGGATAGAAGCAACTCTATTCCCAAAAGTTGAAACATTCCGTGCGAAACATTTTGGCACGCCCGGTGGGACCCATTTCGGGTTTCTGTTTCTCTTGCTTGCTTTCATATAGGGAGCATACTTGTTGTTTTCTTCTTCTAAAGATATTCACAAGGTATTTTGTTATTTTGGTAAAAGAACTTGCTTTGCTTTTACATCTTTGCATTAGTGAAAGTCATCTCTTTTGCTTCATCGAATATCATTTTCGATTTGGGTTTAAAACACGTGTATTACATTCTTGCTTGTTGTTTTCAATTCTAGTGAACATAGACTAAGTAACAGGTCATACACGTGGGGGTGATTTCCATGGTATTGACAGGAAATTAATCTTACTTTCACTGCACAACACATACCGAATCACTTCATAATTAACACAACAGCTCAAAACATCCCCCCTTCTCTACCGCGGTATTCCTCCGCCCGATTGAGGTAACCTTATAAGCCAAAACAAACTTGACATTTCCCCTAGGTCTTGTGTTTAG
This sequence comes from Taxus chinensis, assembly GCA_019776745.2. NCBI lineage: Eukaryota > Viridiplantae > Streptophyta > Pinopsida > Cupressales > Taxaceae > Taxus > Taxus chinensis. The sequence goes on along the minus strand of CM034147.1, from coordinate 920,936,036 downwards.
GATTCTGACATCATTCTGCGTCTAAGGGCATAAGCTCAAATTGATAAACACTAATCCTAGGGTTAGTCTGTTAATTTGTTTGTGTATCTTGTTTGTTTTCAGTTCTATTTCTCTGTCATACACTGTTTCAGTTATCACTTCAGAACAATTTGATAGATGTACTAAGCATTGTTAAAAACTCAAATCAGCAGCTTCTTATATTTTCTTATACCAGTCTTATTACACCGACATCGGTTAACTAACCGACGTCGGCTATAGTCTAACCGACATCGATTAGCAGACTGATATCGGTTACTGTCTTTTACAGTTCCTGACAAACCAACAACTTACCAATTTCAACATTCTGAGGCTGTTTTTGTTCCTGATAGATTGAAACCCTACTGTGTACTCTTGTCCATGGTTGTTATCACTCGAAAGCAAGCCGCCGCCATGGTTTCACATGCCTGCTCTGTGCCTTTGCCTGAATCACCCCCTTCACATTCTATAGGGAATCCTACGGATACCAGTGAGGTTCCTAAAATTCCTGTAGGAGATAAGGAATTTGCCAAATTTCTGGATGCTAATCCTAGCGCTGTACAATACTATTTGTCTCATGCCCCTGACCGTACGCCCGATGGTCAACTCCTTGTTGGCATGCCTATTAGTATAGCTGCTCATTTAGCTCCTTCTCCGCCTGATAGCTCCGCTTTGCCTGCTGCATCCTTAGCCTCGTCTCCCAATCCAGCGGCTTCAGAGGTTCATACGACACAGATTGGCTTTCCTTTGGTTAATCTTGGGCCCCACATGTCATTACTGCCGACTGCTCCTACCTCGTCTCTCTTGCAGACTGCTCCGTTCATGACTTGCTCTCTGCCACCTATCCACACGAGCTTTCCTTCTCAAGCTCCGCCCACCTTTTCATTCCCACACACGTATCCAGTGACCTCAACATCTTATATAGGACATCCCTATTCGGTCGCCTCAACACATTCGTCCTCCATACCTTATCAACATTTAATCCCACCATTGTCTAGCGGTGGCCCTTGGCCCAATTTGCCTCCGTTTACCACAACCACACCATCATCTCATCCAACTACTGGATTTAATTAAACAAATGATGGACAAAATGCAAAATCTGGAGGCTTCCGTTTCAGGAAGTCGTAGCGCCTTGACATACGAGCAAGTTTTTCGGGAGCCTATCCACCCTTCTGTCCCCCTTCATTCATATCCTCCTCAATGGGAATTACCAAAATTTACCCGTTTTAATAGTAAGGAGGACCCTCAACAACACTTGCGATCATTTAGACATGCTTGTTATCTGATTGCTCACAATGACGCTTTACTACTCCGCACCTTTCCCATGTCCTTATCAGGACCCGCCTTGGAGTGGTACAGTGCTTTAACCCAGCACTCAATCTTCTCTTTTAACCAACTAGCCCAATCTTTCTTGGATCATTTCTCCATTAACATTGCCAAGAAAGTATCTATCACCGACCTCTATGCCATCCGACAATTTGAAGACGAATCTATCGCAGATTTCGTTGGACGATGGCGGGGCCTTATCAACCAACTTACGTATGCCTTGCCTCAGGCCGAACTTATTGAACTCTTTACGTGGGCCTGCGCTAAGCACATCTCTCCTACCCTCCAAATTCAAACTTTCCGTACATTTGACGAGGCCTTTACTATGGCTCGAAAACTAGAGATTCGAGCCTTAGAGGAAGAGAAATTGCGGTTTCGTAACAAAAACCCCAATTTTCTGAACCCAAGATTCCACCAACAAACCTAACACCACCAATCCTCACCCATCGACTGCTTCGAAATCAAAAGGAGCCGTGCACGCGGTGATGGTCAAATCCCAACCACCATCTAATACCCCACCAAAAACCACCTATAAGTATAAAGCAGAGCCCATCAACTACACTCCCTTGGGAGAAACTTATGGTGTGATATTGGAAAAATTGCTTAAAGCAGGAGCCATTACCTTACCTCCTGTTAAACCTCACTCTGGGTTTGATTCCACTCGCGCCATACCTTCTTGGTACAAAGAAAATGACTTCTGTAACTTCCACCGCATGAAGGGACATAGTCATGAAAACTGCAAGATGTTGAAAAACATAGTGCAGGAAATGGTTGATGCGGGGGGATATAGCCCTCGATAATCCTAACGCCCCTGCTAACCGAAATTTGAAAATATTCAACAAACCATTCCCGAATCATTCTTCTAACAGTAACATAAACCAAGATATCTTAGCCGAGGAGAGTGTTCATGAGATCCATGCAGTCTTCGACTCCCAGCCAAAAACCTCTATCGAACAAATTCTGAATCAAGCCTCTTCACTAACGCAGGAACCCGAACCCCCTTCCTCACCATCAAGACAAGACTGAAATCCTAGCCGTTCCTTTACCCATCAAGGAATTAACCACCCAGAGTTCCCTTCTCACAAATGAGCCTTCTTACACCACATCCTTGCAAGACTGTGAGCGGATGTTATCTAATTTATCTATTTCCCAAATGTCTCCTTCTACCATTCTTGCTGTACAAGAGGAAGGCTCGCCACTTCTTTTGTCATCCTTAGACGAGAAACCTCTTGAACCGACATCACCACATTCTTTAAACATGACGGATCCTCTCAAACACGCCCTCCTACCTATTAGTTCTTCATCGCCTAAATCTTTTCAGCGACCGGTTGACCTCTTAACGCCCATTGATACAGTGCCTCATCTACCCCCTGTATCACACCCACAGTGGACCGGAATCACAACCCACCTTTCTTCCATACAAAAGTTCCTATTCACACGTGAGGACTGTCATTTCCCAGAAGATAGATGAGTCCTATGGGAACGTTTGAGTACGCCATATTCTACTCAAATGCAGATGACCGATATAGATGCCTCTACCATATACCCGAAATGTTTACAGAAGCTTAAAATGCCTATGTCCTCATCTTCACCCCCCTCATTTCTACCAAATACCTCATCCACTTCTATTAACCTAACCAAATCTTCCCCTACGCTTGGGACCTCACCAATACCCAGTCTAACACACCCACCTAAGCGGCTTGATTTATCTAAAAATAAAGCCGTCCATCCCATTAGGAGACAGACTCAATCTCCTCAACCTATGCCTCTATCACAACTAAAACCCTCGTCGTCACACCTACCTTCCATATTGGGACCCCATCCCTCTACCTTGCATCAATATATCATACCTCCTGCATTTTCTTTAAAGCGACCTACGCCTTCTGCACCCATACAGAAATCCAAGGGTATAGCAACACCGTCACCCCGCGTATCCTGTCCACCTACCAACCCTAAACAAATTCCATCATCAAAAGAATTGTTTGCTGCCACTCCTATTTCTCCGTGGTTGTTTTCTGATACCACATCATCTGTGGCCTCATCATCTAACCAGCTAAACATAGCTTCTGCGCCAAAGAAGCCACGTTTAGTTAAAACCCATTATCAAAACCCCTTGGCTAAACCACCAACCATACAAACCAACCATACCCCGTCATTACCACAAACTACCCAGTCAATAGCCTCATTTTCCTCTGACTTTGACCCACTCAAAGGGTCTTACGCCAAAATCCTTGCTATGTTGGTGGAGAATGCGACCATTTCCCTACCCCCACTTAGACCTTATGATCCATCTAAACCTCGACCTATAGGTTATGATGAGTCTAAAATCTGCGCTTACCACCGCACACCAGGACATGACGTAGAGGGATGCAAAGCGTTGAAAGCCATACTTCGTCAGTCACCTCTCTCAGATAAAAAAGTTAAGAAAGACAACTTACGAAGAGAGAGACCTTTAGCTTCAATTCCCTCTCCTATACCACCTGTCCCCGCCTCACCAAGATCTATCATTATTACAGCCCCACCTCTCGAAGACCATGACCTATCCCTACCATCTTCCTCCTCTCGTATTCACGAGATCAATATGATTAGTGTTGCTACTCGAGGGCAGAAAAATAATGAGAAAGCGAAAGAAAGCACACCTGCGTCCTCTCTTTCTCCGTCCACCATCCCGATCGCACCACCACCTAAAGTGGTTATTCGAGGACCCACTTACCCCATCTCTAATGGAGTTTCCCACCAAACCATGATCAAACAGCTTCACCAATCGCCTGTAAAAATGAAACTGTATGATCTCATTCAGACTTCTGAATCTCATCGACAGGATCTCGTTGAAATCCTTCAAGGGATAGAGGTCTTACCTAATGAAACCTTGCCTGTTACCTCTATTCTAACACCCAATCACATTGCTTCGCTCACCAAACAACCTATCTCCCCAACTACTTCTGTCTCTCTACAGCAAGCCGCTACTGTCAGTTTCTCCGAAGACAAAATTATCGACTTTGGTGTTGAAGATCCTGACCCTGCTCTTTTCATCTCAGCTTATGTCCGGGACATTCGGGTACGTCATGTTATGATTGACGGGGGCGCTAGCCTAAACATCATCTCTTCAAAATCCTTCCAACAAATGAATATCCCTTCTAGCTGCATGTGTGCCAACCCCATCATGTTGCGGTCATTCAATGATGCTATTACTTCTACCTTAGGCACCGTGATCCTTAACATTCGTGTAGGACCACGTACTTTACCCGAACTCTTCTATGTCCTTGAGGGAGAGTTCCAATACAATATGCTGTTAGGCCGCCCTTGGATCCGGGCTATGGGATGTGTTCCCTCCACCTTACATAGATGCATAAAATTTGAGTACAAGGGGAAGTCCTACACCGTAAAAGCTGATCCTCCCCCCTTCAAAACCTGCAATATGTTGTATCGCCCTAATGATGTGCTTGTACCAGTCAAGACACCCATTCATCCAACCCAACCATCCACTTCAACCGCACCTCAACCATCTACCTCAACCGCACCCATGCCTTCAACCAATGAAACCGCCGTCGCAAATACCACTTCCTTTCCCGCAGATAACATCCCAACCTCCGATCCCTTAGTAGATGTTTTTCAACGCCTTACGCTGGGGGAATACCACCTATATAACGTTAGTTCTTTCCATACCCCACAGGAGTACGGATAGTTACATGCGCATCCTACCTACGACCGTCGCGTGGGGGAGGTAATCCCCTATGGACCACCTCATTGCCGCACCAACCTAACGTATGGGGGTGTCGACGCATCCTCCGTTACCCCTGAACCTCCTTTCGGGGTGGTTCCCTTCCAATCCGATTTTCAATACCTGACAAATCGTCATTTCGCCCTCACCTTCTTGACTCGCTGTGCTTGGAAAGGCTTTGGTTTTGGTCTTTATGAACAAGGCCGACATACACTCATTCCCGTGACTACACGCAAACACAATGATCGTAGTGGTCTCAGTTTTCCTGAAACACTTACACTGGAGAAACCTCGTGGCAGTTGTATCCTGGAAGATGACGACGTCACCCTTACCAAACCATCATCACCCATTTTTCCATCATCACCCACAGAGGCGATAGACCCTGAATCTATCCCTCCTAACTTTTTTTTTTCATAAATGATATCTTCCTAGGTCCTCTCACTTATCAACGCGATAATGAGGACCCCTCTTCTCTTCCCCTTTTGTATCCAGACATGATCGAAGAGGACTCGCCTTCAATTAATGTTGTTGAGTGCCAGGATGATGACTCCATCCTCACTTATCTTGGCGCGGATGACTCTTATATTCAACGCGCCTTACCGTCTGAAACTCAAACCATGTTGAACGAGTCAACTATAGAAATCAACATCCACACAGAGGAGGATCCTCACATCGTGAAGATCGGAAAATCCCTTAACGCATCAGAACAAGTCACCTTTACTACCTTTCTCCGTACCTGCAACCAAGCTTTTGCTTGGTCCTACGCTGACATGCCAGGAATTGATCCTGACATTGCTGTCCATAACATCACCCTAAATCCTGATTCTAAACCAGTCAAACAAAAACTGAGAAAAATGCATCCACGCATTGCCCTCTTGGTAAAATAAGAGCTTCAACGACTTCTTTTTGTTTCCTTCATCTTGCCTATTGACTATCCTCAATGGATTTCTAACATCGTACCTATCACTAAAGTGACGAGGGGACTTCAGATATGCACAGATTTCTGAGACCTTAACCTCACTTGCCCCAATGATGACTTCCCCCTCCCAAGTATTGATCGACTTGTTGATCTCACTGCGGGTCATGAAATGCTTTCTCTCATGGATGGCTTTTCGGGATACAATCAAATTTTGGTAGCCCTGGCCGATCAACATAAAACTGTGTTCATAACTCCTTGGGGAACCTTCTGTTATTGTGTTATGCCATTTGGCCTTAAGAATGCTGGTACAACTTATCAGCGGGCTATGACCTACATTTTTCATGACATTATGCACACTATCCTCGAGGATTACGTCGATGATCTTCTTGGCAAATCTAAACATCGCAGTGAACATCTTAATGTTTTAACCATTATTTTTTATCATCTGTTACAATATTCTATCCATCTTCAACCAAAGAAATGTGTCTTTGGTGTCCTTTCGGGAAAAATTCTTGGTTTTATTGTCTCTTTGCGTGGTATTGAGGTCGATCCATCTAAAGTCAAAGCTATCCTAGAAATGCCCCCACCTACTAAGATCAAACAATTGCGTAGTTTACAAGGTAAGCTCCAATCTATCCGGTGTTTCATCTCCCAACTCTCATATCAATGTCAACCTTTCCATCACCTCCTTAAAAAAGATATTGCCTTTCAATGGAGCGAAGAGTGCCACCAAGCCTTTGAGGCTCTTAAAGCTTATCTCTTGCAGCCACCCGTGCTTATCCCACCTCAGGACGATCACCCTTTCTACCTTTACCATTCTGCCACTGACCATGCTATAGGAGCCATGCTCACACATCGGGACTCGGCACGTCGAGAACAAGCTGTTTATTATATAAGTCATACTCTCATGTATTACGAGACTAGGTATACACATGTAGAAAAATTGTGCTTAGCCCTATCATTCGTAGCCACCAAACTCCGACACTACCTCCTGAATCACAAAACTTTTGTCATCACCAACGCAGACCCCATTCATTATATGTATGCCAAACCTCATATAAACCAACGCATCACCCGATGGCTTATGCTCCTTGCTGACCTCGATCTTGAATTTATACACCAGAAGTCAATCAAAGGACAAACCATTGCCGATCAACTCGCGGAAGCCCCTATACCCGGGGCGCAATTTACTAATTTTAATTTCCCCGACGAACTCATCGCCACTCTTTCCCTCAGGGAGGAGTCGTATCCAATGACCCTCTTCTTCGATGGATCCAAATGCCAGTGCGGCGGAGGAGCCAGCGTTGTTCTCATTCCTCTTGACGCTGAGCCTATGCCTCTTTCATTCCGACTCAATTTCCCCTGCACTAATAATACAGCGGAATACGAGGCCCTTGTTTTGGGTCTCTAGGTTGCATTACAATTAGGTGTCAAATCTATCAATATTTTCAGTGACTCTCAATTGGTAGTCAATCAAGTTATGGGCATCTACCAATGTAAAAATGAGGAACTTCAAAAGTACAAACATTACGTGGATTCACTTTTGACCTCATTTACTCATTATTCTATCCAGACCATTCCCCACTCCACTAACAAATTTGCGGATACTATGGCTTGCTTAGCCTCAAAAATTCCTGCCTCACCAACTGACTCTGACATATTCATCTTGGTCCAACAACTCTTTGCCCCATCTTACTCAACCTCGGTTGTTTGTATGATAAATAATGTGTCTGTTAATTTGCAGGATACCTGGTACCACCAATTTCACGATTACCTTACAACCTCTGTTCTCCCACCTGACCTAACTAGTACCGACAAATGTGCTTTTCTTAAAAGTGTTTCTCGTTATTTTGTCATGGGGGGACTCCTCTATAAATGTGGCTTTGATGGCATCCTCCTTCAATGTCTAAACGATGCGGAGGTCACCTATACCATCCAACAAATCCACGACGGTATTTGTGGTAGACATTTTAGTGGCCTTGCCGTGGCTAAACGAATCCTTTTGCCTAGGTTATTATTGGCCTACTCTTAATAACAACTACTACAAATATGTTAAGCGTTGTGTTATGTGTCAACAACATGCCAACCTTCAACATACTCCTAGCCATCCGCTACAGATCGCACGAGATCTTTGGCCTTTCTCACAATGGGGTTTAGACCTTATTGGTGAGATTCACCCACCCTCTTCACAACATCACCGTTGGATAATCACAGCAACCGAATATTACACAAAATGGGTGGAGGCCATTCCACTCATTTCAATCAAAAAAGAAAAAATCATCGAATTCGTTAACCATCACATTATCTGTCATTTTGGTATTCCTCATCGTCTAATAACAGATAATGGTAAATCTTTCAAAAATAAGTTGTTACAAGACCTTTGTGACAACTTTGGTATCAAACTTAGTTTCTCATCACCTTACTATCCACAGGCCAATGGTCAAGCTGAATCTTCTAATAAAACCCTAACCAAAATCTTCATGAAAGTTGTCAATGAGTCCGAAAGAAATTGGCATGATCACATCCCCTTTGCCCTTTGGGCTTATCGTACTAGCATTCGTACCTCCACTAATGCCACACCTTTTTCTTTGGTATATGGTACCGAGGCTGTCTTACCTCTCGAAATACAAATACCTTCCCTCAGAATATCTCTTCAGGATATTCTCACCAACGACGATTTCTGCCAAGAGCGGTTAGCCCAATTGGAGCTTCTTGACGAGCGTCATCTTACAGCTCTTGATCACCTTCAAATCTATCAAAAACACATCAAGCGTGCTTATGATAAGCGACTTCATGAGCTTACCTTTAAGGTTGGTGATCTTGTCCTCAAAGAGAATCAACATGTAACCAAACTAGAAAAGAGCAAACGTGGAAAATTTGCTCCCAATTGGATTGGGCCTTACATAATCACTCACACTTATGGATCAGGCACTTATCATTTAGCTTCACTTAATGGTAAACTTGAGCCTAAACCCCTTAATGCTTTGCATCTTCAACCATTCTACTGTTGAATTTAGTGTTATATCACTTCTTATCTACCTTGCGCTCATCCCTTGAGCTCATTTACCACCACATACACTTTGTTTCCTACATCTCAAAATAAAATCAAGCTCACATAGTTTGATTCTCACCTCCCCTTAAAGATGTCTTCCCCTTTTTAGTCTAGTCCATGACTTCAAAGTTTTAAAATGACACATTCTTAGTTCAACACCTATGGGATTTTCTTGAGTCAAACTTCCTACAAAACTAGATGCTTTACGCCAAACGGACATCTAGCTCTCTAAACTATATATAGACTGCTCCCTCGAAGGACAGCTATATGCCAAACTATTGCTACTATTATATAATAGACTGCTCCCTTGAAGGACAGCTATACACAGTCAGCCTTTATCAGGAGCTTCTCGCATTGATCAGCTTCGTGAAGACCTCAAGAATAATAAAATACATATCCCTTGTAGACTTCCCGCATCGATCAGTCTATATTCAGCAAAATAAAAGCCACATTCAAAAGAACTTTTGAGTCATGGACTTGTCTATTTAGGTTAGGTTCTCTTTCGTCAGAATACTCACTTTATAACAAGTTCTCTGCGCCTCAGCTACATCATCCACCTCACCTCACCATTTGTTAAAACAACAAAACTCAAGGGACATGACGTACACCTGATATATTGTGATTATACAACTCTTTTCACCTATTGACTTCTCGTCTATGTACAGTACATAGGGGTTCAAGCTCATTCTACATTATTATGTGGTTTGTTTAGCTCTTTTCACCTACGGAGCACTTTTTTCCTCTTTGACTCGAATCTAGGATTATGTGTTGATCTTAATCAAGACATGGTTCCCTACCACTTGGATAGGCTAACTTTCGCTTCACCTATACCTACACCAATAACATTACCCTACCAACACCAACAACATTACCCTACCAACATCAAATTTTTACCAACCAACAAATTGCCTAAGCACAACCAAATTGCCTATTTCACCTCTCCTTGGTCCTAAGGGAGAACTACATCGGTCTGAGGCCCCTCCTTGCTTTGTGCAATGGGCTATGTAGGCAGCACTTAAGAGACATGGGGTCTCCCAAGGTTAGCTCGACCATCCCCTACCATACCCTATCATTGTGTTGTAAATATAAATAGTTTCTGTGTATTCTATTTGATAACACTCATCTTTATCCTTTTTCAAAACAAAAAAGTCAAAACACAAACATTATTATTATTATCATAACTCAAATCAACATACATATTCAGTTTTATTTTCTCTATCATCGACACGCAGGTCGGCATCCTTATTTACTCTTATACCTCGATAACATTCACTTAGACCCTCATGCCTCATCCCGAACCAGGTGATGATCGTGATCGTCGATGCCTCTCGCCGGGCCTCTCCGTCCTCAAAGGTACCACGGCTATTGGTACCCGCCCACTGATCTGCCAATCTCTCCTGTAACATGTGAATACGCTCTCTCGCATGGAGGTATCTCGCCTCTAGTCCCTCTGCTCGTGACTCCACAACCGCTAACAATCCTCTTGTCTCATTCACCTGCGTTTGGAGCTGATGAACTAAACTCTGCAGATGATCTCTCTCCGCTGTAATCATAGCTATGTCAGGACGATCACGTTCACCTCACAGCTCTGTTACCCACCATAATCTATAGGCCTCTGTCATTCCTGCATCCATCACCCTGCAATTGGCTGCTATCTCCTCTGGCCCTTCCGGAGGTGTTGGCCGGGGAGGTGAGAATGCTACCTCCCCGTCGATCCTCATATATGGTCTATAAGTCAGGGGTGTATCCTGCACAAATCCAAATTGTCGCCACACGCGATCTAGAGGAATCCTCTCATACTCACCTGGCCTATGCCCCGCGATCCACCTCAATCGCACTACACCCCTCAACTCCTCAGCTATGTTCTCTGTTACCATATAGTTCCCGTAAGGCCACCAACAGATATCCACAATCGTCACCATCTCCCATACCTGCCTATAATACTCAGTGTCACCCGTCACGGCCTAGGATCTTGCCTCTTGTTCTGTCTGGACCCATCGTCTGAATCCCAACCTCTGCACTCCGGTCTCTCCTGACTGGATGGATCGGCCTATTGGTCGCACACAAACAATGTGCTCATAGGCCCAACAATGTAATAAAAATGAACAATCCAGTGTTGTCCGGTGATTTCGTCTACAAGCACATAAACCCCTGTATAGCTCCGCCAAATATGCAGGTGCCCATGCAAAAGTAACGCTCATTTCTATCATTTCCCAAATAACACTCATCAATGCTTTTGGAAATCTTCCACCCTCCGCCCTCGGTAATGCATAATACCCTACCGCTATCATTAATAGCACGGCCAACCTTGTTTCCTCAGGGTGTGTTGCATACATTTTACCATACGTAAATGTTAAACCTCGCTGTGTCAAATCTCATGCAGCTGAACCAAATACTGTTGTTATCGCTGCCCGCCCTGCGCTAGGCAACGCCTGATACACTATTTTTCCTATCATTGGGAGTCTCAAAATACGGAACACATCTTCCAAAGTCACTGTCATCTCCCCTGTTGGCAGATAGAAGGTATTCCTTTCTGGATTCCATCTCTCAATCAACGCCTACAACATAGCATGGTTACGTGTGATTCTTGAATAATAGCGGATTCCACTTAACCCCAAATGATTTATCAATTCCCATTCAGCTGGTGTTACATCCGCTCGGATTCGTGACAACAACGCTGGTACAGTATCATTCATCCTTAACCCTGCTTCCACCTGCATACATCAAAACGACACATAATTATTCAATAAAACAAATCTCCACAGGTTTTTTTCTCAAATTCTGGAAACTCCTACAGTAACCGATACCGGTTACTGTTAAAAATATACACCCTACTTCAAAACATACACCTACGATAATTATTTTGCCCGTTTACTCCTATCTATACCTAGAAACATACGTGACCACCCTGCTTACCTACCCCATAGCACTCACCCCATCCCAAACCCTTGCCTATCACCTTTTCTTTCTCATCTCTACCCACTTACACTTCTCTCATCCTATTCACAAAACAAGCAAGAATCAAATTACAACCAAAATGTTTACCTCTTGGGCTGCAGCAGCTTGAGGTGGAACTTGTCTTCCCTCTCATCCCTGCCTGCTGGATGCTTCTCCTCGTTCAGCCATGTTCACCACCCTTTTCAAATTTGCCTTTCTGCTTTCTGAATCTCAGCCCACATTCACTTCATTTGTCTCTTTCCTCCTTATCACTCAAATTCTTTCATGCAATCACATGTATCAGTCGTCAAACAGCGTCGCATTCACGTATTTAACTTGTTGCATGACTCTAAAAATAAGAATGTTCAAAATAAGAACTTCAGTTGCTACCCAAGCTTTTCTATTTTTAGCAAAGCTCATATTTGAATAACCGGTATTGGTTAGCTAACCGATATCGGTTTATTTCCTACCGACATCGGTTATCTAACCGATATCGGTCACATACATACCTTTTTTTCACATAGTTCTTTTCTTTATTTTCTACCTAATTTTTGTGGCGCCCGTCCCTTTTTCCTGCATAAACAACACCATTATCTATAATTTTTCATTAAATCCATATCTCATCACAATTTCATCAACATCATCTATCTATATTACAAAAACAAACAAGCCATCAACAAACGATATCAAAAACCATCAATCTATACACCATTTGGATCCAACTCAGCAGCTACATACGTTCAATTTCACAAACCAGCGACAAAACACATACAACATTTCATAACACAACATGTCAATTAAACTCATCATCTATATATACATACATCCCATCAACAAAAGACATCAACACCATCAATATATAAACCATGTGGATCAAACTCATCATACATTAAATATCACAAACCATTGACAAAACACTTAAAACATTTTAAACACAGCATGTGGGTCAAAATCATCATATCTATATATCAACAGTTTCAAATATACAATGTGCCCTACATAGGGGCCTCTGTGATCTCATAATAATACAAAGTCGGCACGTAGGCCACAATAACTGTCAATAATCTCGACTCGGCTCGCAGGCCGGTCTCTCATAGCAAAAATATACTCGGCTCGCAGGTCAGTATCAACTGTACAACCCGTACTCGACTCGCAGGCCGGTATATACAATAAATGAATAAATGAATGCATACATCATATGTAGGCACGCAGGCCTCTATAAACATAATCAGTTCGTAGACCGGTGCCCATATCCACTGTACAAATACAAACTATCTCCTCTGCAGGGATCCCTCAGCTCTCCCCACCGCCCTCCGCCTGTCTCCCTGCTGGTCCCTGTGCTGCCTCTCACCTCCTCCCTGTCACGGACCCACCGGCTGTGGCTGCACCCCCCTGGGATCTCTGGCTACGCGAGGTCTCAACTCTGTGTGCCGCATATGGCTGATAGTCAGCCCCGGTACCATCAAGAACATCCTGATAATACCGCACCTCCGCTCTCGCCTCCATATAGCGGGCTTGTGCCACCATCGCTGTTGGGGCTGGTCCCCCGACTCCTAATAATAGTGCCCCCTGTGCCGGTGCCTGTGGCTGTACGGGTGCCTGTGCTGGTGCTGCTGGTGGTGCCTGTGGTGGTGCCGCTGGTGGTGCCTGTGGTGGGGCCTATGGTTGTGCCTGTGGCTGTACCTGTGCCTGGGCTAGCTGACCCTGTAAGACACCTATCTGTGCCTGTGCAGCAGCAAGCTGCCCCTGAAATAACTATACCTAGCCCCTGAGCTAGTCCCTCTCTGCTATCACCGCCGCCAAGTCTGGCTGTGCAGGCTGTGCTCTCCTCGTGGCTCTCTATCCTGCCCACCATACCAAAAATGATCCCGTGCAGCCGGCGTTGTCCACGATATCATCTGTAGGCCTCTCGGCTACCCAATCTGGGTCCACGAGCTATGGTACAGGTAGTGGGGCCTCTACATCATCCCTCTAGTACTGAGGGAAGGGAGGTGGCTCATCCTGTCGTAGCCCCATCTGCCGTCGTACCCTCTCCAGGGGTATCCGCTCATGCTCTCCTAGCCTCCGTCCCGCTATCTAGAATGTATACTGGATCCACCACAACTGTGATCGGGCTCCTCCGCGGGGCTGATGACCTCTGTAAGGCCTCCATACAATATCCAGGGTAGTCACGCCCTCTAATACATGCCAGTAATATGCTACATCCCATCCGGTGAGAACCGCTCGTGGCTGGCCCACGACCCCCAGCCACCTCTGAAAGCCATATCTATAAATCACCTGTGGCCCTGGCTGCTGGGGCAGCCCTACTGGTCGAATGCATATGATATGCTCATATGCCCAGCAGTGTAACAAAAACATAGAGCAAATCCCGAATCGCCTCATCCGGCGGTAGCCCCACAGCTCTCGGTATAACTGCACCAGGTATACTGGTGCCCAAGCATAACATGTATGCTCCTCAACCATCTCGTGTAATACCCCCATCAGCGCCCGTGGAAAGCGGCCTCCCTCTGAGTCCGGGAGGGTGAAGCATGTAATGCCGATCATCATCAACACGGCAAGCCGTGTCTCATGTCGGTGGGCACGATACATATCCCCATAGGTGATGCTCACACTGTGATAAGTCAATAGCGCGGTTGCATCCCCGAATACCTGTAAGATGTTGTCCATGGCTGTCTCTGCATCCACCTGGAAGACTGCCTCTCCATCGATCGGTAATCTAAGGATGCGATACACATCCTCCAATGTAATGGTCATCTCTCCAGTCGGGAGATGGAACACATTGGTCGCCAGATCCCATCTCTCGATGAGGGCGACCATAAGACTGTGATCCCTCTCTATCGCCCTATAACGCTGAACTCCGCCGAGTCCCACCTCGCACATGATGGCCCACTGCGCTGCAGACACGTGTGGCCACATCTGTCTCAACAACGGGGGCATCCTATCCCACATCGTCAGCTGCTGACGTGCCTGCAAAACCAACTCACTGCATTAGCCCTACTCTTTATCACAACAACTCCTTTAACCTTCTATACCCCCTTTTTAACCACCCGACCACACAACAACCCCATTTCCCCCCCCCCCCACCACCAACCAACCTTCCTATCAACCTCTACCCCTTCCCTCTTCACCCCAATAACCATAACTCCCAAAAAATAACCAAAACACCCAAATAACAACTAAAAACCAGAACCACGACAAAACCAAACAACAAAATAGCAAATCCTAACTAGGGACCGGTACCGGTCACCCATGACCGACACCGGTCCCCTATCCACCGACGTCGGTCGACGTACGACCGACACCAGTCAACCACAAAACCACCATAGCCCAAAACTTCTTGACCGATGTCGGTCGCTTAGTGACCGGCATCGGTCACTGAAAAATTACCGAGCCGAACCCGGCGCGGCCCCCCAAATCCATTTTTCCCCTATTTCTCTCTATTTACCCACCCTAACACCCTAAAAACCTACCCACCCTGCCGCCTTGACCTATTTAACCCATCTATCCTCTTCATTTTTCAAATAAATTCAATTTATTCATTATTTTATCAAAACATGGATTCCTACCCAAACCCCCAAAAATAGCTTAACAACATCAAATTCACATAATGAAGGGTTTCGAACCTACCGGTACGACGACATGTCGTCGTGGTGGGATAGGTGGTGGTGGTCCAGCTGGTCCAGCACCTCCAGCTCCTCCTGGCTATGCCATGGCTCTCAAACTCCTCTGCTGGGTCCTCCACCAATCAAATGCTGCCTCCTCCTCGCTAGGGCCTACCAATCACTCACTTCTCCACTCAAATAGTGCCACCTCAGCCGACAAACTCAACAATCTCACCAAAAGACCTCAGACAACTAAAATTGGTTTTCAAATTGACAATATGACAATGACAGGCCGTATTTTTTCTTTTTATAGGTTTTCGACCTATAACCGATACCGGTTATATTGTGCCCTAAGGAACCGGTATCGGTCACCTAACCGATATCAGTCATAGACAATCGATATCGGTTTTATACCACCTCTTCCCTAATTTCTACCCTTATTTACTAATCGCCCTTTCTCACAACATCACCTATATCCACCTTGGCTAAAAACCCTTTGTTAACTTCATTGGCCCGACCCAAGGCCGCAACCAACCCATTTGGCCCGACCCAAGGCCGCAACCAACCCATTTGGCCCGACCCAAGGCCGCAACCAACGCAACCAACCCATTTGGCCCGACCCAAGGCCACACCCAACCCATTTGGCCCGACCCAAGGCCGCAACCATCCATTTGGCCCGACCCAAGGCCGCACCCAACCATTTGGCCCGACCCAAGGCTGCACCAATTAAATACCTCGCCCAACATCAACAAAATACAATTTTATCCACCCATCATGTAGCTCTTTGTTCAATCGAGCTCACCTATTCGTGTTTTAGCATGATTAGGGTCCTTGACTTGATCAGTCAACCAACTTTGCCTAGACCAAGACCGTGTCGTTTATCTCAACCAAACCAACCATTTGGTACTGCCAAACATGCCTAAACATTCCTGTACCTTACCCGTTATATCCCCTGGAGCTACTTCCTATGCCTTGGATACCAGGATTATATCACCCTTGTTTGGATAAACTATCGACCTTTGCCTATGAATTACTTGTTTGCTCTTCAAAATCATGTACCCTGGTCGCACTACTGCATTTCACCATGCGTCTGCTTCCTTGGACCTACCCCACCATCTTACCATCATCTCAACACCATTTCCCTTTATCAACCCTATCCCTGATTTCACGCTACCTCAATCTGTGATAGATTTGAGGGGGATTACCTATACCCTTAACAGGGGTAACCACTTCTTATTATTGTCCGTGCAGCTTTAACAAAGACAAGCTACACGACAACAAGGGGCTAATGTAGACACCAAATTTGTGTCTTACGACCCCCTGTGCCCCGCATCTCATTTCGCAACCTAACCTCATCACCTAAACCTTACACACTTATTTATTAATTACCTTATAATTAATAAATCCACATCACCATACCTGCCACCTCATTTCGCCACCTCATCATGACCTAGTCTTAACCCTAAATTAACCTAATTAAGACCTATAACTTGGTCCACATCCACACCCATGACTAATTACTCCTCACCCGCACCTAAAACCAACCTCATAATGACTTGACCAAGCCCGCAACTAATCCTTCGGGAGAAAAAGAGGAAAAGCTGGCTATTTTACTAAAAATAGCCCGCTTTGACCTGACCGATACCGGTTCCTACTTGACCGCCGTCGGTTACGTAACCGCCATCGATTCCCTGTAAATGACCACTCCCAACCAAAAACAAGGGGTGGGATTTTAGTGGATCCAAAGGAGAAATCATTGGAAGAATCTGGAATTTGCTTGGCTGAACAGAGACAAGTGAAAGAAAGAAGAAGAGTTTGCAGAGAAGGACATCAAGCCCAAAAACTGTAATTGAGTAACCAGAGCCTTGTGACACTCATCAGAGTATCATGAGAGGAGATAACTCATCTTGAGTTGTCAGATCATCCTACTTGAGCCTCGTCTTCGTCATCACAGTCCCAGAACCTGCATTTTCCATCAATAACTAGTAAGTAAGTCTTATACGTTCTTTTAATAACATTTCTTGAATTTCTGAACCACTGCCATCATAAGTCTATTCCTAGATCTACTACCCAGCAACACACTACATCTAACTGTCATTCCTCCACCCTTACATTACCCCCAAGAACACCCACCGTATTCTCTGAGTCCTTCTCATCACCCCATTACCCAACCCCACCCATTTATCAGCCTTATAAAATAACACAACCACCTTACAACCAGCCTTCACCAAAAGCCCCTAAAACATTGCCCCTACCGATATCGGTTAGAGCCAACCGGTACCAGTTACAGTGACCGGCATCGGTCACCTTGATTCTAAACAAAGACCAGCCCTTTCTCTATTGTTCTAATAAGGTAAACAAATTGTAATTGGACAATAGCTTATTTGTTAGAATTTGTGTTAATTCATATTAGCAGGGGAACTAACCACCTTCAAAAGGAAGTTTTATATTTCCTGGGCCCAAGGCAGTTCCCTCATTTATTGTCTAATCAAAATCTGGTGGTCTTGTATTCTTATTTACAGGTAGTTCTTCCCAGACAAAAAGGAGTTCTTCGCAGTCGATCTGATCTTTCTCTACGGTACGCGCACACCCTCTCGACATTCAACAGGTATTCCTCCTAGCCCTAACCCTCATCTGTTTCTTAAAGGAATGAAAGGATAGAAGCAACTCTATTCCCAAAAGTTGAAACATTCCGTGTGAAACACCTACACCTTCACCCACCAGTGCTGCCGCTACCACAACCACGCCAATATCCTTCATTCCTACTACTACTACGACCTCCACAGCTGACCCATCCACCTCCCAATCAGCTAGCTCCACCTATAATCTAACCTCCAGCACATCGTTTATCCTAACTACCCACATATCGACCACCAATCCCTTAGAAGGAATTTTTCAATGCCTCACTCTAGGGGAGTACCACCTATAGTGTCAACACATTCCTTACACCACAAGAGTATGGAAGTCTTCACCAGCACCCTTGCTATGATCACCACATAGGAGAGCATATCCTTTACGATCCTCCTCACCTTCACACCAACCTCACCTATGGGGGACTTGATACTACCACTTATACACTTGAACCACCATCACAAACCCGCCCATTTTCTGTTGACCTCCAATCACTCACCAATCACCGTTTCTCCCACACCTTCCTGCATAAATGTGCGTGGAAGGGATTTGGTTTTGGCTTTTACGAGCAAGTCCGTCACACTACTATTCCATGTACTACTTGCAAACATAACGACCATAGTGGTATCAACTTTACTGAACCACCTACCAAGATGGCCCACATTGAAATCATTGAGGACATCAACCCTTCTCCATCTTCTTCACCCCCCCACCTTCTTCACCACATTCACCAACAAAGTTGATGGATCCTGAATCCATTCCTCCTAAATATTTTTATCATAAAAACCATTTCCTTGGGGCCTCTGACTTATCAACGCTAGGGTGAGGCTCCCTCTTCTCTTCCCTTCCTATATCCTGAAATGATCGATGACGATACACCATCCTTCAATGTCATTCAATGTCAGAATAATGAATCTATACTCACCTACCCTCATGCAGAAGACTCATACATTCATCAGTCATTACCATCTAAGACTAAACCATGTTGAATGAATCGAATATTGAAATCAACATCTATACTCAGGATGACCCACACATTCTAAAGATTGGCCAATCTTTAGATACTGCTGAACAAGAAGCCATCACTTATTTTCTCAAACATCATAACCATGATTTTTCTTGGTCTTAAGACATTCCTGGTATTGACCCCACCATAGTGGTCCACAATATCATAACCATTCCTGATGCTAAACCCATAAAACAAAAGTTGAGAAAAATGTACCCTCGCATTACTCTTCTAGTCAAAGAAGAACTTCAACACCTACTTTTCGTTTCCTTCATCTTACCCATTGATTATCCTCTATGAATTTCTAACATTTTCCCTATCATTAAGGTAATAGGGGGACTCCACATTTGCATAGATTTCTGTGACCTCAACCTATCTTTCCCGAAAGATGACTTTCCTCTACCCGGTATTGACCAACTGGTTGACCTTACCACTGGTCACGAGATGCTATCACTCATGGATGGTTTCTTAGGTTATAAACAATTTTTTCTTGCTCTAAAAGATCAACAAAAACTACATTCATCACCCCTTGTGGGACCTTCTGCTATCAATTCATTCCTTTTGGCCTTAAAAATGTTGGTGCCACATACTAGCGGGCTATGACTTACATTTTCTATGATATCATACACTGCATTTTGGAGGATTACGTAGATGATCTCTTTCCTAAATCTAAACTCCACTCTGAGCACCTCACCATCCTAAAAACCATCCTTGACCACCTCATTAAATATTGTGTTCGCCTTCAACCCAAGAAATGCATCTTCACGAGTTCTCTTGGGTAAGCTCATGGGATTTATCATCTCCTTACGTGGCATAGAGGTTGAACCTGCTAAAGTCAAGGCCATTATCAAAATTCCTCTGCCCACTAACCTGTGGTAGCTCCATAGGCTGCAAGGTAAGTTATAGTTTATTCATTGTTTCATTTCACAATTGTCTGATAGGTGTCAACCATTTCATCACCTTCTATAAAAGGATGTTTCCTTTAACTGGGATGAGGACTGTCATAAAGATTTTGAAGCCTTAAAACAATACATTCTCTAACCACCTGTATTCATTCCACCTAAAGATGATCAACCCTTCTACCTATACATCTCAACTACCGATCATTCCTTAGGGGCCATGCTCGCTCATCACGATGAACAACACGGGGAGTAGTTGGTTTATTATATAAGCCATACTCTTTTAGACTACAAAACCCGATACACACATGTAGAAAAACTCTGCTTAGCCTTAGTTTTCATTACCTCCAAACTCCATCATTACCTACTTAATCACATAACCTATGTGGTGACCAACACCAACCCCTTACACTTCATGTATTGCCAAACCTTACAAAAATCAGCGAGTTTCACGTTGGCTTATGCTTCTAGCAGACCTTGACCTTGAATTCACCCATCAAAAGTTCATCAAGGACCAGGCTATTGCTGAATAATTGGCCAACGCACCTATTTTTGAGGACCAACCCTCTAACTTTTACTTTCCAGGTGAGTCTATTACTACCCTTTCCTTGGACAAACCCACGTACCAAATGACACTCTTCTTCGATGGTTCCAAGTGTTAGTGTGGGGAGGGGCTGGTGTTATTCTCATTCTGCTTGATGGTGAACCCATGCCTTTGTCTTTTAAACTCAATTTTGATTGTACAAATAATATTTCTGAATACGAAGCACTCATATTGGGTCTCCAGGCTATATATGCCTTAGGTGTTAAGTCAATCAACATCTGTGGTGATTCTCAATTGGTCATAAACCAAATCAATGGTATAGACCAATGTCGTAATGAGATCCTTCAAAAGTATAAGCATCATGTTGACATACTTTTGACCACCTTTGACTGTTACGCCCTTCAAACCATCCCACATTCTACCAACAAATTTGCAGATACCATTGCCAGCTTGGCTTCTCAAATACCCGCTTCACCCACCGATTCTAAAATATTTTTCACCTTACAAAGACTCCAATCACCCTCTTATTTACCTCATGAAGTTTACTCTAATCAAAACCACCGCTCTCGACCTGAGTGACCTTTGGTATAAATAATACTTAGACTATCTTTCCCTCTCCATCTTACCTCTTGACCTTACTCGTAATGGACAATGTGCCTTTCTTAAAAGGGTCTCTCGTTATGTCATCATGGGTGGCCTCCTCTATAAGCATGACTTTGATGGTATTCTCTTACGGTGCCTTACAAGTTCTGAAATTTTGTATACCATTAACAAACTTCATGATGGCATATGTGGAGGTCACTTTAGTGGCCTTGTTGTTGTTAAGTGTATTCTTCACCTAAGCTATTACTGGCCAACCCTTAACCATGATTGTTACAATTACATTAAGCATTGTGTACAATTCCAACAACATGAAAATCTTCATCATACACTCAGTCATTCCTTACAGGTCACCCGTGACCTTTGGCCCATCTCTCAATGGGGTTTGGATCTTGTCAGAGAAATCAATCCCCATTCTTCCCAATGACATCAATGGATAATAACCGATACTAAATATTACACTAAATGGGTTGAATCCATACCTCTTATCTCCACAAAAGCTAAGAAAATATGTGATTTCATCAATCATCACATCATTTGTCACTTTGGTGTTCCACATCGCCTCGTCAATGATAACAAAAAACAATTCAAAATAAAACCTTGCAGAAACTTTACAATGCCTTTGGTATTTAGCTAAGTTTCTCGTCACCGTATTACCCACAAACCAACGGCCAAGCTGAATCCACTAACAAAACCCTGAACAAAATTCTCATGAAAGTGGTTAACGATACTGGGAAGGACTGGAATACACACATTCCTTTCACCCTGTGGGTGTACCATACTAGTATTCACACTTCCACGGTGGCCACAACTTTTTCTCTAGTCTACGGTACTAAGGTTGTTTTGCCTCTTGAAGTCCATATTTCCTCACTCTTCTTTTCTCTCCATGACATGCTCAATGATGATGACTTTCATTAGGACCGTTTAGCATAATTTGAGTTATTAGACAAACATCGTCTTAATGCTCTTGACCATCTTAAATTTTACTAAAAATTTATCAAACATGCCTATAACAAATGTGTCCATGAGCGAACCTTACAAGTCGATGACCTTGTCCTAAAAGAAAATCAAAACGTAACTAAAGAAGAAAAAAGTAAACGGGGAAAATTCACTCCTAATTGGCTTGGACCATACATCGTGACTCATGCTTATGGATCAGGTGCTTATAGTTTATCTTCACTCGACGGTAAACCCAAACCTGGGCCCGTTAATGCCTTACATCTTTGACCATTCTATTGTTGACTTTTAGTCCTACCTCACCTTTTTCCTCTTTTCATGCTCGTCCCTTGAGCACCATTCACTTACCTCCTTTCACTATGCCATATCCAAAAATTAAATAAGAATCATGTGTGTATCTGTCACTCTTTTATCTTCTCTTAAATATGTGTACCACAGCGCTGCACATGGCATGATTCTCATGGATACTTTTTGTCTGATTTTAGATGAGATCCCATTGATCATTTCACCTTGCTTTCTGAACAAGAATATGATTCTTCACCTTAGTCTTGTCCATGACTTAAAATCCCTCACACAGGATTCAACTCCTTGAGTCAAATTTCCAATAAAAATATGAATCCCTCAAAAAGGACATCTTTCTCTCCACATCGTTGTTGT
Organism: Taxus chinensis; assembly: GCA_019776745.2. NCBI lineage: Eukaryota > Viridiplantae > Streptophyta > Pinopsida > Cupressales > Taxaceae > Taxus > Taxus chinensis. The sequence continues at coordinate 920,913,170 of CM034147.1, read as the reverse complement.
AAATAGACTGCTCCCTCGAAGGACAACTATGTAACGCTTGCTCAAAAAACAAAAAAGAGAGAAGAAGAGAATCTGAAGCTTCCCACATTTATCAGCTTCACAAAGACCTCAAGGAGTTAATTTCCTCATCCCATATAGACTTCCCGCATCAATCAGTCTATCTCAAACACACATCAAAAATAGAAAACATTTTTTGTCATGGACTTGCTCATTGTGATCTTGGATCTCTTGCCAAAAAGGCATGCTATCTCATACCATATAAACTAACCACTTTTCACCCTCTCACCATTTACACCTTCATTTCCTTCCGCCTCAAGGGACCTACTGGAACCGTGACATTTGGTGATCATGTGACTATTCTTCACCTTTAGAATAATCAATCATGCAATGTCTTTAGGATCTTACATTCATCAGCCTATCTAAGGTATGAACCACCTGTTATGATCCTTACCAATCAAGTGGCTTTCTTGCTTCCTCTTATCTTTTCACCTTCTTCATTACGTCTTGATCATCTTATCCAGGACTAGATCTTCTTTTTCCATAATCAACTCAACATCACCCATACCAATATGCCCACAATTCACCCATACCTAAAAGACCTAGACTCAATCATGCCTATAACCTACCAACTCATTCTCATCCTTCCTTACATTTTTTCCCTAGCTTATGGGAGAACTACATCGTCCCGAGGTCCCTTTTCACCAGGACTATGTAGGCAACACTCCAAGGGCATGGGGCCCTTGGAGGTTAGCTAAACCACTCTCTACCCTAACCAATTCACCTTCCCTTTTCCTAAGTCACATTCTACCTTAGTTAGTTTCCTTTTTTTTATCAATAATTGGAAATTAAACCAAAAAAATAACAAATTGCTTCACATCTTTATCTTCATCATTCATACATTCATTATGTCTACCATTTCTTTACCATTATCATGTATGTTACTATAAAACATCTTAACATGACTCATATCATCATTAATTACACAAAAAAGGAATTACTCCACCATGCCTAAACTTGACTCAATCCATGCCTATAACCTGACATTATCCATGCCTAAACCTGACTCAATCCATGCCTATAACCTTACTCCATCCATGCCTAAACATGACTCAATTCATTCCTATAACCTGACTCCATCCATGTCTAAACATGACTCAATCCATGCTTATAACCTGACTCCATCCATGCCTAAACTAAAAACTTGACTTGATCCATGCCTATGAGCTAGATCTACCATGCCTACGCTACTTAGTTTCCGTCACATATATAAATCAAAATAGCAAGATAACCTCAACCATGTATACATCATACCAAATCATCCATCTCATCATATAAAGTTGTATATCCATACAATATACACTAATACTAAATAATATGCATCTCTCAAAAACTCTCATATACCTCCTCACTCTCTTCGGCACGCAAGCTAGTATATGATAAAAAATACACAAAACTCTCACATACAACCTCACCATCTTTGGCACGTAAGCCGATATATGATCAAAAATGCACAAAATCTCATATACATCCTCACTCTCTTCAGTACGCAGGCTGGTATATATCGAAAATGAATAAATACATCAAAATGGAGGGACATGCATTAGGTATCATCCTATCAAATATCCTCCATATCGGTCTCTCCCATATCCTCCTCCCCCTCGGCTCCTGTCCAGTGGCCTGATAACAACTCACCACCCGCCATGGGTCATGGTCGTGTCCCTGATGGTACATCACCTAAGGCTAGCCTCTGTGAATTAGTGGCCTCATCTTGATCTTGTCTCAAGGCTCGATGGCCCCTTGTGCTCTCCACGCTGTGGGTATAGGAATGTGTCCTCTCACTCAAGGCCTATTGTGCCTTGTACTCTCCGTAGAATATAAAATCTATCCCTACCACCATCAGCCTGTCTTGATAATACCTAGCCTCACCTAAGGCATCCCATAATCTAGATACGAGTACTATTTGTGGTGGCCCAATCAGCCTCTACCCCTGTGCCTGTCCTATGGGACCCTGTCCCGCCCCTTCCTGTGAACTAGGACCATGTCCTGGTGCATGTGATGGTGTCATCTTCCTCATACCTTGTGCCTGTAACCAGGCTTGTAATGTTGTAATCTGTGCCTGTGTAGTGTCCAACTGGCCCTACAAACCTGTAACCTACACCTGTAAGGTGGCCACTTGATCATCATCACCATCTCTGTCTCCACCTTGGGCCATCTGGGCCTGTAGACTGACCAACTGTGCATGCAAAGTGGACACCTCCACCTTCAAACCATCCAACTACCCCTGTACCATCCCCAACTGTGTAATTAGGGTCACCACCTGCCCCTGTAGGGTGTCTCTCTGCATAGTGATGGTGGCTAAATCTATATACCCCAGCCTAGGTGGTACTACTCATAAATGAGCCTCCCACCACTGTCTGTATCTATCTATCACCCTAGCATCATCAATCCTTCAGTCTATCACCTACTCCCCCTACCCTGTAGGTACTGTCAGTTGTGGTAGCGGTAGTGGTCTCTCTACATCATCTCTCTGGTACTGCACAAAGGTTGGACGTATGTCCTACTACATCCACCTAAGTATCTGCAATTTTTCTAGCTCATCAGCCATCTATCTATATGAGGGCTAACCCACATATGATATCTAAATAATGCCCACACAGGACAATCCCTCCAGTAACCACCTATAGTATGCTACATCATGAGTAGCCATGTTTGATCGATGCTCTCCAATCACAGGAACCCACCGCTTGTAACCTACCCACACCAAACCCATCTCGAATGCATCTGCTTGGGGCATACCAATCAGATGAACACACACAATGTGCTCGTAGGCCCAACAGTGAAGAATAAATGTGCAACATAAGATTAACCTATGGAGCCTCCCATACACCTAGAGCTCTCTATATAACTACACCAAAAAGTCTAGCGCCCATGAAAAACAAGTCTTTTCCATCACCATATCATTTAGCACCCCCATCAATGATCATGGGAATCTCCCACCCTCTGCATCTAACAGTGCAAAACAGCAGACTACCTCCATCAATAACACTACTAGCCTCGTCTCCTCTAGACGGGCTAGGTACATCTCTCCATAACTTAAGATGGCACTATGAAATGTTATCTCCACCAGTCCCTCATTGAATACTGTCAATATAAACTCCTCAGATGCCTTTGAGGAGATCGAGTATACATGTGTCCCCAATATAGGTAACCGTAGGATCCTATACACATCCTCCAAGGTGACTATCATCTCCTCCGTTGGTAAGTGAAACATGTTGGTCACTAAATCCCATCTATCAATGAGGGTGACCATCAAGCTCAGCTACTAGACTACATACCGGTAGTGTCTAACCCCACTCAGGCCCACATCTGTGACATGCCTCCACTCCTCAATTGTCACAGCACCACAAACTATCACAAGCAGGGGTGACACCCTATCTCACATCCTCAGTTGATCTCTCACCTAAATCCAGAAAAACATCACATTACTACACCTTAATCATACCCACAATCACTCTCGACACCTCACCTATACTTACCACCCTACTTCTCTTTCCCTAGATCTCCTTACCTTTGTATCCCACCTTCTATCTACCCACCCCAACCCTAACCCACTATCATTCACCCTTACCTCTTTCTACCCCTTACCTATGTTCCAATTTTTTCCTCTCAACATCTCCTACTTACCATTACCTATCTCACCCACCTAACCTAAGGCACTTTTGGCCCCTTTTTTCCCCAAATTGTGACCGGTCCTGGTTATCTCTAACCGACCCCGGCCCCCCATAAATCGGCATCAGTCACCTTTTTGTGACCAATACTGGTTCGTTACCACCAATGTTGGCTAATCCTCAACCGACACCAGTCACTGTTGCCATAAAAAACCACGACACCCAAAACCCCCCTCTTCCTAAAAACTTCCTTTCTCTCCCTTCTACCCACCCAATCCTACCCAAATACCCCCTCCACCCTTCCCCACCCCTCCTTCACCCAATCCCTCCCCATTCTTATTTTACCCAATCTTTCCCTCCCACAAATTCAAAATTCTTTCCCCCCCAAACCTATTTTTCCCCACCCGACCTCTAAACCAATCTAGCTCACAAAATAAAGAAAGGGATTGACTCTTACCTCATCATTTTGTTGTCATTGTGGTGGCACATTGGGCCACTACACCAATGATCCACCTAATCCCTCTCCTACCTCTTCCATCACCCAATCAACCTACTCACCTCCAACCAACTGAATCGATCAATCCAATCTTGTGGACCCGCCTATTGATCGCCAATCACCCATTAAACTGCTCACCAAATCAACTCTCCATTTCACATAGATGCTTTCCACCTTTCTCTCTCTCACCTATCATTTTATCCTATTTGGCTTGTGAAAAATGATTCTGTAAAAGCGGAAATTTCCTTTTTATAACCTACCTAACTTACCGGTGACAGTTTTACCTTGACCGACATCGGTCCCATGCTCTAGCTTACTGTGGTCAGTCCATCACGACCGACATCGGTTCCTTCAAACTGTCATCAGTTATCTTGCTTAGTATTTTTCCTCCCCCCACCACTAATTTGGTGACCTACATCCTTTTTACCTCACCTCGTCCTCATTTGGGGACTCATTATTTTACCCATACCTCGGCCCTACCTATGTCGTGACCTAGATTACTTAAACCTGGAACATCGCTAGTGACCTTTTATCTCATGTTTTTTCTATACCTTATAGCACTATTACCTGTGTTGATTGACCTGACTGACCTTACCTTGCCTCTTTCCATGACCATTTATCCTAACCCAACCCTCGGTGTACCGGAACATACCTGAACAGTTCCTGCACCTAACTTGCATCATGTGTTTCCTAACCATATCTTATACCTTAAATACTGGAATCACCTCCACCTTGTTTGGATAAACCTATCGACCTTAGATAATGTAGAGTTTTCTTGCTCTTTAGCCTGGTACCATGCTATAGTTTATACATGTGCGTGCATTTGACTGTTACTACCTTTGACCTTGACCCATTAACCGATTAGACCTTTAGCGGACCCTTTTCCTTTTTGCCCCATTTGCCCACCTTCCTCTTCATCACCTTCACCATTTATCAAACCAATCACTGACTTCTGCCTTTTTGCCTCGTCAGTTCCTGGTTTGAGAGGGATCACCTTCACCCACACATGGGGCAACCACATCTTATTTTTGTTAGCATCACTTACCGATACAAGCTACGCATGATAAAAAGGGGCAAAATGTAGACACTAAAATTAGGTTCACACTCCCCTTAGTCCCCCGTCAAATAAATAACCAATGCGAACACACTCCATCTAGCCATGGCCCCCTTCACCCCACTATAATATTAATTTAATTAATTCAATTTAATTAATTCATGATCTCATAATATCTATTATTTAAATATCCTAATTGAGATAATGCCCACATATCCACCTCATCTAGCCACCTCACTCTAGGACCTATTCTTAGTATAGTTGCCATAACTAACTAAGACCTACCCAAACTCTAAAAATCAAAGCCTATATTCCCTCTAACCACATTCCCATCCGATTAAAATGGAAGCTTCCATGCTAATCTATGGGGTAAGATGAAATGAGATCCTAAGAAAATCAAGGGGATCTGCCTATTTTAGTAAACCTAGGAAATCCCACCCTAACCGATGACCAGTTACCCTTAACTGCACTGCCGGTCAGAGCCGGAACCATCTGTCAGTTACCATTTATACTCCCAAAACAACATTATTTCGAGGTTGGCACATTTTTTAGAGATAATCACATCTTTTGAGAATAAGTGACAAAACCAAAGTTGCATGCAAGAAGAAGCCAACATTTGTATACATGCATCAGAGCATCCACAACTAGTACTTGAAAAGCAATCATATAGCCATCTTCCTTCACAGGGAGCATCTAGGGAAGCACCATCACTACATCAAGTTCCATTCCATTTAATCACCCACCATTACCAACCAGGCATCAAGCTCATAGAAACAATAAGTTTTGTATTAACCGACACTTCATCTATTCATCATTTGGTAGATCCTTTTACATCTGTTATCTAGTTTCTGCTTTCATTTCCATTCCCCCATCATCTAGCTCCATGTAAACTTGACCATATTTTTCATCCATACCCTTGCACTTACCCATACCTAGATCTAGTAATCATTCCTGTGCATATCCTGAGACTCCATATGAATCTTGACATTACCCTCTCCATTTCTCATCTAGCCTTAGATCTATCACCACAGCCAAGATTTTATTGAGTTGAACCCCAACCATACCAATGCTGGTTACCCACAACCATCACCGGTTAGCCTAAACCGATTACCAATCATACTAGACTGACATCGGTCTCTATGTCTTTTACTCAGAAACCAAGAACAAACCTCCTAAACTCTCCACCAAATACCCAAGACTACCCAGAATCTTACCCTGACCAATATCAATACCTTAACAGTGACCTTGACCTTCAGATTCAATCATAGCTTAGCCTATTGTGCAATGAATTTACTTATTTTAGATGAAATGAGATACCTAAATCATTTTAACTACAATGTGGATTTCCTATTCATTGTCTCATCATTGAATTTGTTTTAAAGTAGTGTATTGACAAACTGTCTAAGAAGTATCACACTTCCCGGATCTAGCACATGCTAGGCTAGTCCACTGCATATATTGTTTAAATTTTATTTGGTGGTCTTGTGTTCCATTTCAGGTAGTTCCTCCAAGCCAAAAGGGAGATCTCTCGACAATCTGTGGATTAAGAAGTCATACGTGCGCAACAACCTTCAACCAGCTTTAACATGTATTCCACCTAGCCCATTTACCCTTATCTGTTTCATCAATATTCAAATAAACACTCTAGAATCAGGGGAAACATGTTATATTTGCAAACCTAGGTGCAAGTGTTTGTGTAGTTGTGTTAGAGGAAAAGGATATGGGTTTTGTAACAACATCCGGTGAGGATGTGGGAATGTATTTAATAGAAAGCTATGGCTTGGTAATTTAGATCTTGTCAGATTCTAGCGTTGACTTTATAGGTGTTGATTTGGTAGGTGACGAGGATATACAAGGATTTGAGAAATGACTTTATCAGGGGATGATTCTGTGTTCATAGTTTTAGGTTCATTAGGTGTTGGTGTTGATTCCATAGGTTTTTTGTTGTTAAGTGACAAGGAAGACAGAGGGATAGGATTGATTTTAGTTATCATATTAATAGTATGAATAGTGTTCATTTATGGTTGCTTGAAGGAAGAAGGGTGATTTGGGAAAGGTTGTTTAAATATGTTGAAACTTTGATTTGGTGGTGCATTTGGATTATATAAATGGAGGTCCCCTTTATCAATCAAGTCTTAAAGCACATTGCACAATGTGTGACACCTTTCAATGTCATGACCATTAATCCAATGATATTTATAATAATCATTATCTCGATACCAAATGGTTTTCGATAATGATATAACAATGGGTTGAATGGGTGGAAGTGATATTATGCTGGAGGAAAGCAATTTATCAAAAATTGTGCCATAAGTTTCTAATATGGGTGTATAGTTGCGTTGTTAACAAAAGAGTTTGGTGGTAGGTTTTTCTTTAGGAGAAATATTTGACCATGACAGTGTTCATGGCTGATTTAGACTTATCTGAGTTGGATGGTGGCTTAGATGGGAATTCCATTTTTGGTTTCTTAGGATGAATATTTTCTTATCCATCCTCTAAGGATCACAATTATAGTTTACATTCCATGGTAAAATCCTCATCAAAATTTTGGAATGACTGGATCTATAAAGTGGACAAAATGTGTTTGTCACATGTGCGACAGAAAATTTGTATTAACTCTGGTTGTGGTAGTGTAAAGGATATTTGATTGGTAATGGCCTCCAATAAGTGACAAAATCATAAATGGATTCATCTTCAAATTGTCTAATGGAATACAAATCATTGAGGGTGATTTTACAAGCTATGTTTATGGAGAAGTGGTCTAAGAATAGTTTTGCAAGTTGTGCAAAAGAAAATAGTGAGTGTTATGGAATGTTGTTGTACCAGTATAATGCGGGTACCAATAAGGGACATGGGAAATTTCCTCAACATGAGGTCTTTAGCATGATCTATTAGGTAGCATGTGTGATGGTAGGCATAGATGTGTTGTTGTGGGTCTTCTTTTCTGTAAAACTTAGTAAGTTTTAGAAGTTCCCAGTGAGGTGGATATGGTTTATATGGTACATAAAGTTGAATGGGTTCATTGTACATCTGATCATAAGAGAGCACATTCTTGAATGTTGATGAAACAACTTCTAGACTAGATATATGGCTTATAAGAGCTTGAAGAAGGTTGACTTGCGTTGATTGTTGTAGGGATGAGCTAGGTTGATATAAAGATTGATTGGGTTGTGAGTACACTTGATAATTTTGTGGAATTTTTTATTGGTAGGAGGTGTTCTGCTAAGGGATGTTATGTTGATATGGGATATTATGCTTATAAGGATTATTCTTTTGTGGGATATGGTGTTGTGGGATGTTCTGCTGAGATATGTACTATTGAGGTATGTTTTGTTGATTTTTTTGGAGAATGTTTTGATAATAAGGGATGTTGTGTTGTGGGATGTTTTGATGGGATGAGGAGGCTTGTTGCAAAGTGAGAGGCTGTGAGGTTTGAAGATACTAATACTGCAATGGCATCAATACATGTGTGAGAGGTAATGAGTACATAGGTCTTTGTTGAAAATATATAGCTGAAGCAACAAAGGATGATGCCTATTGTGGAAGACTTTGTTGTGGGATACTATATTGTGGGATATTTTGTGGTGCAAACTGTGATGCAGAAATCAATGGTTGCAAAGGTTTGTGGCATGTATTGTGAAATGGGACGTGTACTAGTGATGGAACTAGTATTAACCAATGGTGTTGTTATAGGAATGGAAATAATAATGTTCTGGACGGGAGTAGTAAACTGTTGGGAAGGAACAATTGTAGAAAAGGTGACATAACTCAAAGGAGGTGTTGATACGAGTGAGGAGGCTGGAGCATTGGATGAAGAAGTAGTGGTACTACTTAAAGGAGTGTGGATCCTTAAAGGGACTTGGTGAAGATGTGGGTTGTTCATCAAATGTTTTTTGCGATAAGAACATGTGAAGGTAATAAATGGGAGTTGGTGAGACCTCAGATGCCTCAGGTTGGCTAGTGGTGGATTTTTTGTTCAATCTTGCAAATGGGTTTGTAGAGGTAACAAATACCTGAGGTTGTCTATTGTTTGGTAGTCTCAGGATGAATTGAAGTGTATGGATATAATTGTCTGGAAAATGGGGTCCTAGTTTTTTATCAATAAGGCCTGCAATGGTGGAGGATGGATTGTAGTTGTGTTGAGTGGATTAATGTGTGAATGGTTACATCTTAACATTTCTTGTTAATAGATAGGAATTAAGGGAAATGGATTTTAATCTAGAATTTCCTAAAAAATAGGGTCTCCCCTATTATAGAAAGGAAGTTCAGATGCTTGAAGACTAGAAGAAAGGAATAATTCTTATTCCAAGTGATCTAGGTGTATGAAGGATTTGACTATGATATTGATGTGGAGAATACGAGAGTTGTTGTCCTATTGTGTTGCTATAATTGGCCCCTACTTCAGAGCCAATTTTCATGGGGGGTCTTAAAAGGGGTTAGATGTGTCTATTCGATAGTATGGAAGCATTTTTTTTGTTGGGATTAAAGGTGATGAAGTGTAAAATGGGAGATTTCATTGATATGTAGACATGTTTTTAGGAATATGATTACATGTTTTTTCATTTAGTAAGCATCCATAATAAGAAAAAACACACAAAACTCCGAGAAGAAGGAAAACAAAGAGATGAGTTATTTTTGCAAATAGAAAATAGAAACAAACAAAAAGTTATTTTGTAGTTATCTTGGTTAGTAATGAAAAATGAAATGTGTAAGATGGATAACAATGGTCCTATGACATGGATGTCTAGGGATAGTTCCAGGTATGTTAAAGGGCAGATTCCTCGATATACTTGAAGGTGCGTGAGGCCCAACTTTTTTGTTATGAGAATGTATATTAGGGCCTACCCCTTCACTTCACGGTCCCACTACAATAAGGGAGTCAAGTGCTAAGACAAAATATACCAATAGACAGGTGTTTATACTCGGCCAAAACACCAAGTCAACTTCCATGTTGAGTGATGAAATCCCAATTAGTTTCACTGAGTGGGAGATTTTTTAGTACGTTTTAGATTTTGATAGTGATTTGGTTATTAGTAGAGGAAAAAATAAGTGGATGCAAAAAATTTCGATTCCTAATTAGACTATGTGATCAAAAGTATGAAATGGTTTTATTTTTAAAGTCCCAAAATGAAATATTAATTTTGATGAGGACAAGCGAACAAAAATCTCCAAGAAGAAAGTAAAATTTAGTTTTGAGAACTTACCATGAGAGTGCTCTATATTTCATTTATTTTATTTCAAATTTTTAGCAATTTCTAGAGCGTATGTTTAGCAAATCCAAAAGGTACAATTCCTAGAGAGAAATACCCTATAATTAGAGAGACAAAAAGTAGAAAACAAGAAATAACAAGCTAATTATAAGACGATATGAAAATAATACAAGGAAATTCCAAGCGATTAGAGTAATCGTTGGTGATAGGTAGTCAATGAAAATTGATGCAGCCTAGAATTCACCAATACAAGCCCAGGAATGCTGGCACATCACTCAGCCTATACTGATCACTCACCCAAAGCGTGCAAAGGTACCAAGCCCCTCTTTAGGGTTGTTGTTGTAGGATGTTAGCATGATGAAGACTTAAAGCATCCAAATCTATTCCTAATATATCATTCTACAGTGCATGTTCAGATCTAGATCTAGAGAATAACTTACTTAAAAGATAACCATGATAAAATAAAATATGCAACATTGAACTATAATCATGATAACACTTTGATTCATTCAATAATCTTAATTATATTAAATTCAATAATACACATAAGCTTCCTTATAATAACAGTAGTATACACTCATACGTTTATCATATTTGGTAGCATAATCTCACTATAACACAGTTCTCATACTCTCTCTCTCTCTCTATGCTACACAGTTCAATACATATTTATAAGGGTGGGGACTTTCCCTTCTCCACTTATCTAATCCCAAAATAGGTCGCATGCTATTATTAGCCACACGCTATTACAAAAATAGCCACACATGCAAGTGTGCTAACAATATAATTATTTTGGTTAACCGACACTAGTAGATATATTCTCAGCCTATATCCATGCAAAACGCTTTGTAGTTGATCCTCCAAAAATAGTCAATGTGTGGCACGTAAGTCTTTGACAAGTTTGTGTGCTCCGCACGCTACCTCCAAAAATAGATCCTCACTGTGAAAATGGCTAAGTCCCGAACCTATTCCTGTTCTTCGCATGTGATCCTCTCTAATACTCTTGCACCTTTCAATGTGTTATGCTCTCTTGTACAAACCTTCTATATGTCCTTTACTAAGTGCCAAATTTTGACTGACCAACATTACCCTGCACTAGCTGCATTTTCACCCTGGTAATGGTTGTCTCCAAAATGAATTAATTAATGTGAATAAAGAATAGAAAGAATTTTTATGAATAAAATAAGATCTTTACCCTGCAGTATCTTCTGTGTCAACCTGAATAATTAATTTTATATATTCTTCTTTTATTTCCACCTCTAGAGTCTACCAATCATTAAGCGTGACCTTTGTCTTCTCCAGAATATCCACTACAAATGATTCTAACTCATCCTTGGCAATTTCTCCTTTCTCATTCTGTAAGACCAACACAATGTTATATATGGTAGTCATTCTCTCTTCTAACAAGTCCATATTTTATGTGATGAGTTTTCCAAGCTCATCCATCCTTTCCTTGTGTGGTTCTTAAGCTGATGCAAGGGATTTGCACTTATTCTTAACAAGTGCTAATCATTCTATGCAGCCCAATGTCTCATCTTTCATGGACTTCAAGACTTCATTGTCTTCCTAAATGGGTCTGGTCTTTATAACGGCTTTTAAAGCTGTAAAAATATTCAGCACTTGGTCTACCTTCTTTAGTCACTCCTGCAAGCTCTAAAAGAACCCCTCATATGATGCAATCTTCCACATCACTGAAGCCTTTTCTTGCTTTTCTTCCTATGTTGGGTCCTTTAGCACTGGCATGCGTAGAGTTTCATCTTCAAGCACTAAGTCCACCAATGTACTTATATAATTTATTGCCGAAGGAAATGTCTTAGGTACCTTTGGCTCTAACTGTGGCCTAGCCTTTATGACATTATCCCCAATCTCCTCTGTCATGCTGATAAAAACAATATTATTCTTCTATACCAAGTATTTTTCCTATTTTGGGCATGTTATTTCCTCATCCTTAGTCTTAATCTCCTCCCTCAATGCCCTAATTGTTACATCTTTATCTATATTCCATCATGATACTTCTGTCGAGACTTTCACCAAAGTAGTGCTCACCTGTTCATCTAACATAATAGTAGGCTTTACTATTATGCTCCTAGCCTGAGGTGTCTTCTTCAACCTCCTTAAAACACATGACTCTTCACATACATAAAAATATAGTTCATACATGTATGTGTGCATCGACCATGATAGTTTCTTCCTTGTGCACATGGTTGTCATATCCTCGTCCATCAACTCTCAGCCATATAACTCCTTTTGTGTCATTGTTCTCTGGAAACAGGCGCAAACAATTTTACATGTGTCCTTATTATAGCCCATGACTGGTGGAAGATATTCTCCACTTATTCTTTTTTATCTAGGCTATTTAGGAACTTGGGCTATTGTGTCTTGAGTAGTCTCAGTTGCTGTCTCATCTACCTCCTTTCCTCCTGCCTCTCCATCCTTCATATATTCATATTTTGGTTTATCCTTGTTCTCTGGAGGTGTAGGGGAATTTGACACGCTTTCCTCAAACTCTTCCACTTCCTCATTTAGCTTCAATTTCCTTCTTCTTTTCTCAGTTGTCACCTTCTGTGGAGAGAGTCAAGGCGATCTACACACTGATTGCAAAGTAGCACCTAGGGTCCTTGTTCTCCTGAATACTATTTTAAAACAACACTATCCTTAGACTGCATCCAATTCCTCATCATCTCCTTCTTGTGGCTGAGGTGGTGTAGTCACGTGCTTAGCTTCTTCCTTATTTGGAGGTTATCTTCTGCCTCTATGATCCAAACCACCGCTATCCTCATTCTCTTCTTCTTCATCATCTACTTGAATTGTTTCCGTGGGTTTGAGCACTAAATCATTTTCCATTGTATGCTTACCTTTTGGCGGCCCTGGGAGTATAAACTCATTCTCTACATACTTGGTGTTCTCCAGGTTGGGTTTGAGTTGGAAGTACACAAGAATTGCTCTAGTGTCTCGAGCTGCTAAGTATACAGGCTTCATGCTTATAATATTTGAAATAAGCCTTTTAATGTAGGTATTCCACCTTGGATCTACATATTTCTTTCTCAGAGTGTGGTAGTTATAATCTACCTTGTCTGCATTGAAGGTTAGGTGGCACGCATCTGAAAACAAGTCAACTGATGCCTAGAAATATCTTGTTGTGAAGGAATGTGGCAGTTTGCACCATGGGCTCCAAGCTCTGTCCTTCATCGCAAATTGCGTAATGCAAAAATGTTAATAGACTGCAAACTAAATTGCCTTAATCACCACTGAAGGCAACTCCTTGGGTATGTGCCACTCTTCTTCAAATGCCGCGTGGAGTCTATCATACCACATCTCCACCCTCTGCTTAAATGGCCCGTACATTGATATGTTACACAAGTACTTGCCAAATCTTTCCACTGGTGACTTTTGTTCTGTGGGGTACTCCCAAATCTTCTCCTTTGGTCCATCAGGAACCCCAATCTCCATAAATACTAAAGATAATAGTACAACACCAAAACTTATTCTGTCACATGTTCGTGCTTCCTTAATGATTGTATTTGCTATGTGGTTTACAATATTATAGACCACTCCTTGAGACATATTCTTTGTGACATGTGACCACATTGTGTTTACCTACGACCATCTTCCTTGGCCATTCAACTTTGTTACAAGATGTGTAGTTGCTTGCACTACTGGGTACTTCTTCAATTTGTCAATGTCCATGACACGTGAACCTTTGGTATACCCCAGCTCCTTTCTTATCTCTAGGATTGCAGCCTTATCATTTATATCACTATCTAGATCCACTCTTGAGGTCCTTAGTCATGTCACAGTTGAAATCAAAGCAACTATATTTCTAACCCTCCATCCTACAAAGTAGAATAAGTCCTCATGGACTCTGCTCATCAACCATCGATACAATGGTTCACACTTCCCAAAGTATGGCATCTCGTACAACTGGTAGACTCCATTTTACTTCAGTAACTTCTCACCAGCATCATCATACACTGACATATATTCTATTGTGTGCTTGTTCATTTTTGTACTCAGCAACATATCGAGCTCCTTCTTATTATTTGATCTTCGATGGTTACAATCATTGAATTTGCATTGATGAACATGGGAATCCCATTCGTGTCCCATAATCATGCCCTCTAGATACTACATTTCTAAGAAATTACTCTTGGGAACAATTTCTTCTTCCACTTCAACCTTCTTCCCATTTTATCCTACTGCAGGTGTTTTCTTCAATGCCATCTAAAAAATATCTCTTTTCTTCCCTCCGTAACTGAGAAAATCTAAACCCTAGGTTAAATATCTATGCCCTAGTCGAAATCACGTGTCCTAACTCATTTGTAACGTGTCTACTTTGCTCAAACCCTTCACCTATGGGAACGCAAGCTTCTCCTACACACAACCCTTCTCTCCACATCTAGTTTCACACTCTTCACACCTCAACACGATTTCTTGTGTCGTTCGCACTTAGCCCTTTTTAAATTATCTCAATTGTAATGGTAAAAAATGAACTCGCATCCCGTCCTTATATAGAATTTGAAATATTTATTGCATTTATTACTCCACCTATCAACAATCCTCTCATTAATTTACAATTTTTCATTCTTTTCATGTGGTACATCCTCACACCCAAGCTATAACCTTCTAGCGCACCCTCCTACCTTTTGGATGTAGACTTCTCTTTAGCGCACTTCCATGCACGTGAGAACCTCGTCACTGTGCCTTCCACTGGTAGTCTTCATGGCCTCTACTTACCTCATGTTATACTTGTTTCTTCATTCCTCTCTATCTATGGTCCTTGTGTCGAGAAGCAATCTCTTTTTTTCTCATTTTTTAATTTTCCAACCTTGAATAGCACCCGTAGATAGTTCCTTTCATCTATACTTATTTCTATCATTCTTGTACCTAGATATCAACAACCTACCCCACACTAAGGGTATGTGCAGTCCTCTACGCATAAAAATTCTTCAAATAGTAATTAGATTCTAGCGCGTAAATGTGTTACACAAACACACCAACTAAATTGAAAAATCATAGTGACAAAGAAAGAAACACATTAAGGAAATGCATAATTGAAAACCTAATCTAAATGGAAACACTATCTTATTACAAACACCAAAAAGAGTTATTTATAGTAGGGCTTTAGCCTACTCCTATTGAAGTAATCGGGTAACCATATTCCATCAAGTGCCTCTAATTGATAAGTGCATGATTCGAGTATGTGAGTAATGACATACAGTCCCAACCAATGTACCTTGAGTTTTCCTGGATGGCGTAAAAATTTAGAATCATAAAGAAGCACCATTTTTCATATCTCAATATTTTTATCTCTGATATGCCTATCATGCCATGCTTTCTACCTAGACTTCTCTTGTTTTTGACTCCAATGTGTTATGGCTCATCACTCATCTAGCTTAATTAACTTTCCAATCCATTCTTCTAATGCTTTCTCATTAACTAGACCTCCCGTTCAAGCAATACGAAAATAAGGTAACATAAATTATATAGGAAGAATTACTTCTACACCAAACACTAACTGAAATGGTGTGGCTTTGTTCAACATTTTATATGTTGTTCGATATGCCCAAAGTATTGTAGATACTTTATCATCCCAATCCTTCCTTCTAGCATCACAAATTTTTGTCAATGTTTGGCTCAAAATTTTGTTGAAAGCCTCAGCAGTTCCATTTTCCTGAGGATGATAGGGTGTAGTCTTATGGTGTGCAATCATGAATTCATCCAAAAAGATTATGATTGTATCATTAAAAAAATGTGTTCCCCTATCACTAGTCAAACTTATAGGACATACATACCTCGTAATAATATTTTCCCATATAAACCTAGCTGTTGTAGCCATTGTACAATCTTTTGTAGGTGTTGCTTCTTCCCACCTTGTCAGAGAATCTGTGTAAGTGATTTGTAAACATCTACTTTGGAACTATATGAATCACACAACTATGTTATTCTAATTTCAACTTTGGAAAATGACATAATCACTAAAAAAATTAGAGCTTCGTGACTGATTATCTAGTGATATAGAAAGGAAATTGTAGAGAAGGAAATAATTCAAACTTTAACACCAACAATTTTATCCTAGAAACCTCCAAGGAAGAAAACCAGTCAGGAAGGGAAACTGATCTTTCTTCCCACTTTTATTGGTCTAACATAGACAATTAAAAATTAAAATAAGTATGAAAATAAGTAACAATGTAAACCTTCTCTCCAATTACTTGCTTGCTTTGTTTCTACACCTTGCTCCTACAATTCCATTCCAACATTGAAGATCTTGCTCACTGCTCTCATTAAACTCTACTTCTCGATCTCTATGGATCTTTGAATTCCTATTCCCTTGTTCCTTTTATGCATTTATAGGCCTTCTCATTTCCTCCCATGCACTGGAGGATGTGAAAGGGCATGGAAGGGAAGAGACATGGCAAGGCACTTCAAGAACATGTTCGCTCATATTCCATTCTTCTTTTCTGTTTGAAAGTGTCAAGACCACCACCCTGTGTAAACTGGTGGTCTTAAGACTGCCACCTTGGCTGGGGAGTGATTTCAGGACTGCTTCCCTATAAGGTGTCGATTCTGAAACTGCCACTTTGTACAGAGCAACGGTTCTATCCAGAACCTTCATTTACCTCATTTTTTCTCACTTGTCTTGTTTCTCCTTCTTGGTGTTGATGGAACTAATAAAGTGGTGTGTTTTTCTAGATCCCTATGGATCATACCTCCCCTTCTTAGGAGGCTTTTGTTCCCACAAAAGCTTAGTGGGGGATTGGTAGAGGAATCAACTCCCTCTCGTGCTCATTCGAGTACCACTGGGTATACCTTGGTGTCTTCTCTCGTCCAACCTGCCAAGACTTCTATGGATCTCTAGTTTGTTGTTCTAGTGCTACATCCTCCTCCAAGTTTCCTCAAGTACAATCCTCTTTAGAAGGTAACTTTTGTATCTTTCCTTATTTTTCATGCATAGATGGCATTAGTGGATGCAAGCTCTTGTAGCTTACTATCGCGTGCATCTGCATGAAATATGGCCTAAAGATTTCTTCTCCAACCTACTCAAGTATGGTGAAGGTCCCATACTATAGTGGTTTATTCATTTCTTGTCTTTGTCTCTTGAGATGGATTGGTCGAATCCTCTCCAAGTACGCTACTGCTATACTCACCACCGTTCCTTGTATCTCCTCTTCTTCTTGTTTCTCCATGGTCAAGTCCAATGAATCTGTAGGTAGATATAGTGACTGCATAGTGGAATTTTGTTTTGCTCCTTGAATGAGTAGTTCCTGTGGTGGCTTATTCTGTAAAAACTAACAAGTGCCATCCAAATTCTCCATCCTTTGGTCAGAAATATCCATGCTCTCACATACATTTTGCTTTTCTTCTAATTAAAGAAAACAAAACTGATGATTTTCCTAAAAAAATCTTAGTGCTTGGTTGGCAATTACCATAGCCTTCTTTGATTTTCTCTAGTGTTCCCGGATGTTAAAACTGACTCCATCCTTGACCCATCGGAACTGATTCTCCCTCCTTGTGAACACTACATCCCAGGTATATAAGTAAGAAATTCCAAAGACAATGTCAAATGCATCAAGTGGAATAATATCAGCCTCTAATACATCTATGTATTGGGTATTTATCCCAAACTGAAACTTACACTTCCTTGTAACTTGTATTTCTACACCCTTCTTCACCCATCCCAGTGGGTATGGATGTGGATGCATGTAAGTCTCTAGACCAAGTTGTTCTACAACCACATCAAAAATCAAATTTGACTGAGAACTAGAATCTACAAAAGCATTTACCTTAGTATTCTTGATTTGGATTCTGATTTGAAATAACTTACTCATCTCTTCTTCTTCTGCTACCCGTACATGTTAGTGGCCATACATCCTAGCCTCTCGTCTACATCTGAATCATCCTCAATATCCACCTCTCTATCTGTCTTCACAGTGGCCATGGATTTCTTGGAATCCTTGGTTCAGTGCTTTGGGTGTAATTCTGGATGTAACTTCCAACATGTGGCATCAGTATGATCATTTACATCACAATTATTATAGATATTCTTAGGATCTTTACAAGTATGCAAAGTAGTAGCGGCATGTTTACCTTTCCATTTACCTCTGCTACTTGTCTTCCCTTGTTCTTGGTCTTGTTGTTTTGTTGATTGGTCTCCCTTTGGCTCTATTTCTCCTTGCTTCTTCTTGTCATCAATGTAGTATGCTTGTACACAAGCATCATTGAGATCCTTGGGCTTCATGGAGATTACCTTCCTTTGAAGGTGAGTGTGAAGTCCTTCAAAATACTTGGTCAGAATTTCCTCATCCTCTAAGTCCATATTAAGCAACATGGCTTGTCTCCGAAATTTCGTAGTGTAGTCTTGCACGCTTTGACTGCTGCCCTGTCTAAAGTACAACCACTCAATCATCATGTTAGTCTTATGGCCAATAGGATAGAAGTTAGCTCTAATCAATTCTATACAACCCTTCCAAGTACTAACAATAGGATGTTTCTTCCACTCACAAGTGGCTGGATGGGTTTCCCACCAAACCAAAGCATGACCTTCCATTTTGAGACGTGCAAAGGTGACCCTTTGTGCCTCGGTGACATTATGCACACTAAAGTATACTTCCAACTATTTTATCCATTTATCCAGTAATTCTGCATCTACTTTTCCTTCAAAATTCTTTATTTTCACTTTTGTTTCAACTTTAAAAGGTGTATGTGCAGATTTTACCTTCTCGCTTACAATTGGCTTCTCTTCACGCTCTTCCCATTCTTCCTCTTCGTGGATCTTTCCAATACCAAAATTTTTGGCTAGTGCTCGAACCACTAATTCCATGGAATCTTGCTTGACCGAAGCTGTCTTTTGTAGATCTGAAAGCTCTTCTTGTTTCCTATGTAATTTATCCATCATGGTGTCTAGCATCTCAACTCTACAGACCAAGTTTTCTTCCTCCATTTGAGCTCGAATTCCTTATTTCCACTTCTTTGTAGAAATATCTAGCTCATAAGGTAAAAAATCTTCACCTTTGGACCTTGGCACTGTCATACAAAATCACAAGAAAGATTCAAATGCCACAATCCTGGATATATAATCAGCTCTGATACCAAAATGATCCACAAACTTCTACTTTGGAACTCTATGAATCACACAACTATGTTGTTCTACTTTCAACTTTTGAAAATGATAGAATTGCTAAAAAAAATAGAGCTTTGTGACTGATTATCTAGTGCTATAGAAAGGAAATTGTAGAGAAGGAAATAATTCAAACTTCGACACCAACAATTTTATCATGGAAACCTCCAAGGAGGAAAACTAGTCGGAAAGGGAAACTGATCTTTCTTCCCACTTTTATTGGTCTAAAATAGATAATTACATATTACAATAAGTATTAAAAGAAGCAATATTGTAAACCTTGTCTCCAATTACTTGCTTACTATGTTTCTACACCTTGCTCCTATAATTCCATTCTAACACTAAAGATCTTGCTCACTGCTCTCATTAAACTCTACTTATCGATCTCTTTGGATCTTTGAATGCCTATTCTCTTGTTCCTTTCATGCATTTATAGGCCCTCCCGTGTCCTCCTGTGCACTGGAGGATGTGAAAGGGCATGGAAGGGAAGATACACAGCTGGGCACTTCAAGAACACGTCCACTCGCATTCCATTCTTCTTTTCTATTAAAAAGTGGCAGGACTGCCGCCATGTATAGACCAGCAGTCTCAGGACCATCGCCTTGTAGGGAAATGGTTCTGAAACCATTGTTCTACACAGAGCAGTGGTTCTATCTAGAACCTCCGTTTACCTCATTTTTTCTCACTTTTCTTATTTCTCCTTCTTGGTGCTGATGGAACTGATAAAGTGGTGTGTTTTTCTGGATCCCTATGGATAAACAAGTTATGATGTAGTGCAATCAAATTTTATGTGTAGCTGGTGAAATAGGACCCACAAAATCTATAACCCATTTCTCAAATGGTTCTACACTAGTAATAGGTCTTAGAGGCATTTCATCTCATTAGCCTAGTTTCCCAAGACGTTGACAATGATCACAACCCTTACAAAATTCCTTACAATCTTTATACAGGGTCTCCCACCATAATCCATCGAGTAGAATCTTGCATGCACTGGTATCACCTGCATAGTGGCCACCTGTAATACCACCATGAGATTCTTCCATAATATCTATGCACTCATGTTCCAATACACAACGTCATAATACCTCATCCTGGCCTAACTTGTACTGGTCACCACTGATCAACATATAGGAGGTGATGCATATAGCAAGTTGTTTCTTCTTCAAGGATTTCATTCCTTCTAGTGCCATACTTGTTTGTAGAAAGACAAAAAATGTCCTCTAGTTCTAGTGGCACCTGTTGTAACCTATATAGTTGTGCATCTGGCATGGTATCTTTACTTTTTCTCTTGACTGAATTCGGGATAAATGGTCTGGTCTGAAATTACTTTTCCATGGTTTTACCACAAATGTGAAATCAAATTCTTGAAATAAAATCACCCATCTGCATATGTGCCCTTGTAGAACGGGTTTGTTTACCAAATACTTCAATGTCATGTGATCTGTATAAAATACAAATTGTGTATCTAGTAGGTACTGTCAGAATTTATGTAGCACGTAGATCATTGACAAAGCTTCGTGCTTTGTAGTTGTGTAATTATGTTCTGCAGGAGTCAACTTTCTACTAGCAAAATAGATAGGATGATCTATAATACCTTCTTTAGGTTGAGCCAACACCGCATCAATGGTTGTGCTAAAGGCATCCACATTTACATGAAATGGTTGGTCCTACGAAGGAAAATGCATAATAGGCATGGTAGTAAGTTTTTCCTTCAATGTCTCGAATGCATGTTGTCGTGGCTCACCCCAGTAAAACGTACCTTTCCCTTTCAGTAACTCCTCCAACGGGGTGGAAAATTTGGCATATCCTTTAATAAACTTTCTGTAATATCCTGTATGACCCAAAAATCCACACACCTCACTCTGATTAGTAGGCTCTCTTAGGCCTATAATGACTACAAACTTGGCTGGATCAACCAACAAACCTTCCTTACTGATTATATGTCCTAACAATATTCTGAAAGGTGTAGTAAATATGCACTTCTTGATGATCAAAGAAATACTTAACAGTCTACATATTTCAAACATTAAACGTATATTGTTATAATGATCCTTAACTAACCCATACACCATCCAATAATCCAAATAAACCTGTAAGAAGTTGTGAATAAATTCTTTAATGCTTGAACAACTATGTGCGAAAATAGAGCAAGCACATTTTTCAGACCAAAAGGCATTATAGTATTTGCGAAGCTACCCCATTCAATAGTAAAATTAGTCTTTTCCTAATCCTCCTAGATAATCCAAACCTGATGATACCCAATGAACCCATCTCTAAATGAATATATTTCACACCCTGTAACACCTTCTAGTATTTCCTCATTGAATGGCGTAGGAAAGGGATCGGCCACATAAGTAGCATTCAACTCCCTGTATTCCACACAGATCCTAATCCATCCATCCTTCTTGATATTGATCACCATTGGACTAACCCATTCTAACTCATCAAGGTGCTTGATAATCCCAGACTTCAACATTTTTTCAATCTCTTCTTTGACCTTTTCACGCAAGTTGGGATTAATCCTATAGGGTCTCTTTCTAACTGGGTGTGAACCCTCTTTAAGCTTTATCTTCATCTCCCGTAATGATTCATGTACACCTTTAAGTTCATGGTACCCCCTCGAGAATAAGTGCTGATAATCCCTTAGTAACTCTATGATTTTTTCCACTTCAGAGTCTGACCAATAGTCTCTAATTATGGCTTCCTTAGGCTCATCAATTGATCTAATATTCACCTTCTTTATCTTCATAGGTTCATGATAGGTGAGTGTGGTCTTATCTACACTTCCCAACACCTCACGCCTACCTGTTGAATGGTTTACATTCAAATTTTTGACTTCTTTTTCATCCACTAAGTAGACCATTTTTCCCTTTTCTTTCTCAAAGCAAGCACGTTGGAGTAGTGTGGCATTGGCCTCTTTCCCTTCAAAAATATGTGCTCCTGAGTTTCATTCATCCAATAAATCCTGAAGGAGTTCTTCTTCCTTGACACTATCTCCCATAGTTAAGTTCTTTATGACTCTTAATACTTCTTTCACCAGAGGTTTAGTAGAGAAGAATTCAAACGTGTGGGCCATTCCTATAATTAAATCTTGTCAATTTCCCGTCTCTCTATGGAGTTCTGCATATACATACCACGCAAACACGCACCCTTTTAAAGTGGAATAAAACTTGTGCACCCATAGTGAAGGTGGTAAATCTTCCTGCCGCTCTATCTAGAGTCTCTCACACTTCTGAATGTGGTGCTGAATAGGTTTATTACTATGATAAGTGCATAATTGAGTAGGTTCATTGCTCCTAAATAACCTAGTAGCAAGATAAATCCTAATTTCATTCCATCCTACGCTATTATCCTTGTGGGCCACCCACCAGTGTGATGTTTTCCCACGTAGTGTATGTGATAGCATATTTCTTCTTTCCAATGGGTCTATCCACTGTTCCTCTATGGCGCTCAGGAATACCATAGGATCTCCTTCTTTGGTGTAACAAGGTACCGAGTTGTTACCAGTCCTCTTGACATAACGTATTTTTCTTCCCTTAGGAAATATGCTCTTGAATTCATGCCCCACTAACTCATAATTGTTATGAGCCCAATTATCACAAGTAACACTTGTAGTATTGCTAATAGACTGTGCATCCTCCCACTAAATTATTCCTTCTTTAGATAGATCAAGCCCTTCTAGATCTCAGATGGCACGTACATAAATCCTATTTAGGTCTTCTTCACTCAAGGGCTCAACATAGGGTGTAGATTTTCCATCTGTTAAAGGGATAATAACTCTTTCCTCCTTGTTTTCAAAACTTATATAACCTTGTTGAACCAAAGATCAACATTATTTGCATAGCACCAAGGATGCCCCAATAGAGATGGGAATCTATCTACTTTCCAGTGCAAAAACCTCAAAATATCCAGTGAACTTGGCTCCGTGTATGGTAATGGATGCATCTTTCAAAACTCTAATGGGAGTGGCCCTAGTTCGATTAGCCATGAACATTACATTAGAGGATGGCTATAATGGGGGTCTTCCCATTTGTACCCATGCATCCAAAGTAAGAACATTGACTTTCGTGCATGTTTCAATCAATATGTTACTCAATAACCACCCATCCACAACAACATTCAGAGTGATTTCCTTGTCATAATCTAGGATATGAGGGGGAATATTTACATGTAGGATATGTTTTTCAGTCTCAACACTTACATACGGAGTTTTTTCTTTTAACCATTTCCCTAACATTAGAATGATACTCTCCTGGTGCAATAATTTACACACTTCTCTCAAATCATCTACATCAATCTGTACCATCTCTAATGCTTTCTTTTGCTCCATCTTCTATGATTACTCCTTCAAATATTGTATTTAACCCTGAAGATTCTTGAGTACCTCTATGGTTTCTTGATAAACCTCCTTTTGATGGGTAGGGTTGGGGTAGTGTGCATGAAGAACCTCCTCCTTAGTGATGGTAGGCTTCCTCTGCAATGCTTCTCTGGCACGTGCCGCCTCATTATGGGTCATGATCTTTACTTGCAATGCTTCAAACTCTACTTCCAACTTAGGCATCCATTGAGTTCCATAGTGTGTTGTATACTAACCATCCCTGCACCTTTTTTTATTGTTTATGTTGCTTGCTATAATGCTCATACAAGTCCAGACACTCCTCATAGCTATGACTCTTTCCACATAAAGAACATGTAATATTCTGGGGACATTCGTGCATGTAGTGGTCAGGAGATTCAAAAGTATAACATGTTCCACAAGGGAACTCAATTCTTCCACCACCACAGCCTCATCCTCTAAATCTCCCATGGTATCCTTGACCTCGGCCATGACCACCTTTAGAATTCCATTCATTCCGATCATAGCGCACCTGATTGTGATCCCATTCCTAATGCTCATTCTTTCCTTTAGAGTTATCTAAGAATCATGTCTGTCATACACCAATATGTATAACATCATGGATCTAACCAATCAACCGGAAGTCTTCCATGTCATGAGTTGTGGACCTAAAAATTTTACAGTAGATTGAAATGTTCTTCCTTATCACGCATTGTAATAAGGGGCAATGGCTTGCATCATGGTTTAAATGACATATATCACAATCCAACAGTAATGAGCACATTGATCTGTGAGGAAAACTATCCTTTATGTGACCTTCTACTTCACAATCTGTGCACCAAATCCCTGTGTGTGTCTCATGTGTTGAATTTTCTGATATTTTATCCAACTACTTTGCCATAGCTGTAATATGTGCTTCTAAAAATAGGCTTACCCTAGTGTCTATGCTTCAAACTTACTCAGCATGTAAGGTTGTTTCAAGTTCTTTACATAGATCTGTGTATGTCTTATGTGATAATGCCCTCCTAAAGGGGTAATCAGGACCCCAACAAACCATTTTTCATGATAACTTGCGTGTATGTCATAAGAAATATTAGATAACAGTGTTTTAAAATAGGCATCATACTCACTGACACTTTCAATAGTGCCTTGCCTAATATCCTTGAGTGCACTTATACTCTTCTGCTCAAACTCAAGGATGTGAAATTATTTAAGGAATGCATCTTTTAAAGCTGTATAATATTTACAAGTCTGATCAGGGTCAAACTTTTTATACCAGTTGTGTGCATGCCCTTGTAGCTTAGTAGTAAATTGGCTTGCCCTACGCTCAAAATTCATGATTCATTTTGCGTACCACAATATTTCACACATATGCACATGCTCAGCAGCATCTTCTATGCCCCTATACTCTGGAAGATGAAGAGACATATCCATGTAAATATTCTAGGTTTCGTACAGACCTTGCTCACCTGATCCAGAACCTCTTGTGTTTCCTAAACCTCCCGAACCACCAAACCCGCTAGAACTAGAGCTACCTATGCCTCCTAATCTCAAAGTTATAGTTGGGATCAGACCAGAATATGTGCTTCCCTCTGTCCCAATAGTAGAACTTAATTATACTCTTACAGTCTACGATGGATTCTTTTCCCTGAAGACAGTCCAAAAATATGTGCGCCTAAATTCTGTACAGATGATACACCTGAAAATTTACTCCCATATAACAACAAATCCATTTACATTCTCATCATTGTGCCTCTTATAAGACTCATTCCTACTCTCCCACTGCTTGAATTAGCTTGCTAACTGTGTGTTATACCAGTTGGAAAACCAAGCGTAAGGGCAAGGTTGTCAGGTGGATTAAGATGCATTCCCGCGGACCAGGTTGTCTCTACTGGCACACTTCTACGTGAGGCCGAGGAGGGTTCCCTATCATGTTTTCCAAAATGGGGAATTTCCTAAGGCTCAGGTTCCACTTCTTTGGCATGAACTTCCACTCATTCCTAAACTATATTTCTCCACAATGCCATTTACTTTGTAACCTACTGTTGCTTCCCTACCTCCCTCTCGCGTGCCTCATTATACTTAAGCCTCCTTTCCTCTCTCTTCCTTTTTACTGCTAGGTCTTCCATCTTTTACCAAACCTACTCCTGCCCCCGCGCATGGTAAGGTTTAGTTAGCCATCAATTTCCTCTCCAAATTCAAAATTACCATCAAGATCTTTATCACCAGTGGAATGTCTTACAGGTAAGTTCCCCTTGGATATCGTAAAAATTTGAATTCAACTACCTCTGGGCATGAATAAGTGGATAATGAGTACTCTAAGATATAACTATTCAAAACACCATGGAACCATGTATCCATAGCACGAGTCCAAATTAGATCAGCATCATAAAGGGCATGAAATTCTTCCATCTTCCATCCAAGTGCGTGATACCTCCAATTCTCCTTACATGCATAAGCAATCAGCCACTCGTATAATTCTACTGGAAAGATAGCAAAAAATCTCTCATATAAATTGTCATACAAATTCCGTTCTACCCACATGCATGCATTAAACTCAGATCTAGTGCTAAACCATCGTGCATATTCTTCTTCCAGATTGTGTATCCATTCCTTAATACTTGCTAAGTACAACCAGTATGTCTTCATCATGAACCATCTTGAAAACAACTGAGAAAGAGGTCTCAGAAACGGAACCAATGATGTAGCCTAGAATTCACCAATACAAGCCCAAACACACTGGCACATCACTCAGCCTAGACTGAGCACTCACCTGAAGTTCGCAAAGATGCCATGCCCCTATTTAGGGTTGATGTTGCAAGATGTTAGCATAATGAATACTTAAAGCATTCAGATCTATTCCTAATATATCATTCTACAGTGCATTTTCAGATCTAGATCTAGAGAATAACTAACTTAAAAGATAACCATGATGAAATCAAACATGCAAACACTGAACTATAATCATGATAAAACTTTGATTCAGTCCATAATATTCATTATATTAAATTTAGTAATACACAAAATCTTCCTTACAATAACAGTAGTATATGCTTATGCGCATATCAGATTTGGCAACATAATCTCACTATAACACAGTTCTCACACACTCTATCTCTATGATACATAGTTTAATACATATTTATAAGGGTGGGGACTTTACCTTCACCACTTATCTAATCCCAAAATAGGTCACATGTTATTATTAGCCATGCGCCATTACAAAAATATCCACACATGCAAGTGCGCTAACAATAGATTACTTTTGTTTAACTGATAGTAGTAGATCTATTATCATCATGCATCCATGCAAAATGCTTTGTAGCTGATCCTCCAAAAATAGCCAATGCGTGTCATGCAAGTCTTTGACCGGTTTGTGTGCTCCACACACTACCTCCAAAAATAGATCCTCACCATGAAAACACCTAAGTCCCAAACCTATTTTTATTCTTTGCGTGTGATCCTCTCTGATACTCTCGCACCTTTGAATGTGCTCTGCTATCTTTCATGAACCTTCTATATGTCCTTTGTTAAGTGCCAAATTTTGACTGACTAACAAAAATAGTGACCAAATTAATGGTAAATGAAATAGTTAAATGGGACAAGTGTCCCATCAGGCATGGCAGAATGTCAAGCATGGTTTTTTACCTTCGGTGTTCTTTATATCTTAAGGGGGTAATAACCTAGTTCAAACTTAATATGGTGCAGTTTCTAGGATACCTGCAATGTGTATTTGAATGATATTGCACACCGTGAAAAGACAGTGAATCAAGGCTTCCTTTCCTGTAATCAATCCTACAAAGAAACACACTTAAACAAAATATTATTAGTAATAAAATGGTAGATTGTCTAAAAAATGATAGTCCCCAGAAATCCTAATGAATTTCCTTAACGGATATCAACTTGCTCAAGATCAATTAATATTTTTTATTTATATTAATATTGTGATACATTATGATAAAATGAAAGTGTGACAAACTAACATCACTTATTTATATGGATATACATATAGATACCAACAACATGACTTATATCCACAAATCATATTCTTAGTTCGTCCTCAGAATTTTTGGAAATTTGGACCCTACTAAGCCAACAAGGCCTTCCTCTTTGGTGAAGTCAGATTCAAACACATAAATGAAGTCTTCAACAAATAAATAAGGCACTTCCTTCTAAATTTCATAAGGATGGGCTAGTATGGTGTTAGTGTTAGATATGCTAATGTGACTGACATAATCAAGTTTAGGATCAAGAAGATGGCCTTCATCTGCGAAGTCTAGAACAACCTCATAGTTGTGTTCATATTGTGCTAGATCTTCATGGAACCTTCTAACTTCATCGTATGCATCCCAAAATGGTTCGGTAGCCTCATGAATGTGCTGTTGGATGCAAAAATAGCTTAAAGATGGTTGAAGGGTTCATTTCAAATTGCACAAATCTTGAGATCATGGAGCAACTTGTATTTCTCCTAGTAAATAGGATGATGAACCATAGGTAAATAGCCAATGTCAGCTACAGGGTAATTGTTATGACCTAATGTCATCTGAAAATTTCCATACTAGACAAAGAGTTAGCAAACAATAGAAAAAAGCAAGAAATATTAGGCAGATTTGTAAAAAGTGAAATTTTATACAGAAATCGCCAGTGATAGGGTAAATTGCAAGTGATTTCTATAAATGTGTACAGTCAACGAAAATCAAAGATAAATTTTATTAAACTAATATTTAAAATAGAGCTTCAAAGTGCATATGACATAATAGATAAAATATGAGTGATATTACTTGATATTAAAGACAAAAACAATAAAGGTTACCTTGTGTAGTTGATCGAATGAAAATTAGATGGATAGAGGATGATTTGAAAATGAAAATGAATAGTATGATGATCAATTTGATGATTATGAAGTGGCGTGGCAGTGATAGAGCATCATGGATAATAGTTGGCCTTTGTGAACGCTGAAAAAGAGAAAATTTTACCTATGATACATGGAAATTCTATGCCAAAGGAAGGATTGACTGCAAGCTTATATAGATCACTAGAGATCGGGAAAATCATCAGCGATCGCGGAAAATATTAACAAACTGGTAACAACAAGTGATTTTCCTTGCATTTTGAACTAGATTCAACAGATTTTGAAGTTGTTAAGATGGGAGGAGGTAAGAAAGCACAAACTGAATTAATTTTGTTAGGATGATGTTGTTAAATTTTTTAGAGGATGTTAGCTTTTTTAGAAGGTAGTTAGGTGGTTAACGAGGTGTCCATATTAAGTGTGAGGTGAAAGGATAAGGTGTAGGGTCATTTATTTAATCTATTTCAATTAATTATTTAATTTAAACCTTAGGGATGTGGTGGAAAGTGAGTATATTAAATTAATTAGAGGGATCCATGATCAATTCTAATGCCATGGAATGTCATAAATGAAATATTTATAATTGCAGATGGACCTCGGATAGGGAATGTAGAATTTTGGTGTCTACACAAAACTCAGAAATACCCATTTCTATCACAGGAATTCTTATCAAAAACCAGAATCAACTTTATAAAGGCACTTATATCATTAGAGACTTCATTCACAAACCTTCACTTATTTTTTTCCTCAAGATTGCATGACAAAACAACTCCTAGTATGAATATACCATCATTTAATAACAATATTTACAAGAACACACAAAATTTCCTATCAAGAATGGGTTTTCCTTCATTAGTCTCCTTTTCCCCAAACCTCCATTTAGGTTTCTTCTCTCGTTATCCTCTGTACCAAAATAGATAATTATCTATGTACCCTATTTCATGAAATATCAATGCACCTTCATACTTTATCACATAATTATGCATCCTCTTCAATTAATGCAAATAACTGGCATAACCCTCATATATGTCTATTATATTTGTTTATAATTTCTACACTAGTTCTGTGTAGATGTACATGTTCACCACCTGGATGTTGGGAACATGAAACTTATTATAAGTACATTAAACATCCATATGATGGTTACTAATATAAAATGGCAAAAGTTGCTTTTGCACTAATTCTTACTTAAGTTGGTTTGCACCTTCTTGATCACCTTCACAAGTCAACAATCAAGGTGTATCTCTAATGGAATCATCTTGTCAAGAATCACTATATGTGTTTCCCTATTGGTTTTATTGTAGTTTTTACCCTTAGAAAATTTGGTATGGTTATCCCCATGTGAAGTCAACTTAATTCCTTAAGGGGTGATTTCCTGCCAACAAGGGCAGTAGATATACAATAAAATAGATTCAGCCCTTTAAGATGTATTATGCTACCTTCTTGACAAGGATAATATTGTGCAACACCAAATATGTTGAATAGTTTTCCTCTTATTGAACTTGTCATCATTATTTTCCAAATTTTGTTTTATATCCAAGGTATGAGTTCAAGTTCATTTCTTAACAAGTGTATGAATTAATATAATTTCCTTGCTACTAGATTCCTTAGGGTTTATTAAAAATTTGACATATTCATAAGACATAATATAATGACCTTATTATTATTTTAATACAACTCAAACACCTGGTACATAAGAACATCTTGTAATTAAATCCTTTATACCCCTTTTGTTCAGTATAATTCCCATGAATCTTCTCTAGCCTACTTATCTTCCGCATTATTTCATATCTTTTACTAAGTATTACATGGTTCATGTACTCAAGAGTATTTCTACATAATAACATATCTAGCTTGGTTATATAACTAAATACCAAACTAGTATAAAAATCCCCAAATAAGATTTAATATTCATGATAATATTCTCCTCTTACACATCATCATCAAGAAATACTAACAAAGAAGCATTAAGAATACACCTTTCAACACAATCATAGATTTCAGAATATTCCCAATGAATATATTCATATCAATAATTTACAATTCCAATTTTATAGTCACTAATGACTCATTTAAGATGATCACAAAATAACTCTAGACCTTTCCTTTACAACTATTCTTTCCCCTGATCTAAATAGTACAAGAAATGTCTTTCACATACATCAAATAACAGTACATTATTTTCAATCATGAAATAAGTACAGATAATCATATCAAGCCAACCATTCCTTTATAACCAACTCGGGGATAACTTCCACGTAAATGATTAAAACATGGTTAGTTTTATACAAACTCACATGATAAGACCTATCTCTACCTTAGCATTTTATGCCATTCAATATTTACCTTAATGAAAATTGTAATAATTTGAATTATAAACAACATAGTAACTTGTAAAACATTCATCATCTATAAAGGTCAAATCAATCAGCAATCATCACTTCATCCAAAATTTTAATGCTTAAATTCCTTAATGGAAATTATAAAACTAACAAGTTATTCAACAATATCCATTATATTCAATAAGAAATCATCCTTGAAACTACTAAACAATAGTACACTCATCAAATATTCATAGTAAAATAATGCAATTGTGTATAGTTATCAGATAACAAAATATTCTTCCAAGTCCAACTACTAACCTTACTAAGGGAATTAATTATGC
This sequence comes from Taxus chinensis, assembly GCA_019776745.2. Classification (NCBI taxonomy): domain Eukaryota; kingdom Viridiplantae; phylum Streptophyta; class Pinopsida; order Cupressales; family Taxaceae; genus Taxus; species Taxus chinensis. The sequence goes on along the minus strand of CM034147.1, from coordinate 920,881,777 downwards.
CACAAAATCTCATACTCATGCATAAATATATGTATATGTGTACATAATTAATTCTCCGTCCTACTAGGTATATGCATATGCACATATTAAAATCAGAGATCAATATAACATCATAGTCATGCAACCAAGGGTTACTCAAACATTTGAGTCCCTTATGCCTCAAATAATTTTATCTTCATAATAGATAATAAGATAATCATATAATCAAATAACATACATATTTTATAAAATTATTGAGTACTTAATCATACTCGACTGTTCTAAGGTGATTGTCCTTCTACCTTAACTCGACCAAGACCCCAAGGCTCAATAACCATTGTTAATACAGTCAAATAACACACAACAAACCAAATATATTTCATTTTGATAATGTACACATTGGTACATTGTATAGCTCGAGGTAGGAAACTTCTTGTTACACATCAAAATCCCATAACCCTTCACCATCGATTAAGTCAATCAAACAACAAAAATACGTAGATAACTACCCAAAGAGAGGTTTCTTTCCAGTTCCAACAAGCTTGATAACTAGAGAGAATATAAAATAACTGATGGCATCATCAATAGAGGACTATAATATTTATATGGTTAAGCCTTCCATCACCAAGTTCAATTCAACCCTGATAAGCATTAAATAATAAAAGGTGGGTAACTTATAAAATAGAGTCCTTGAATACCTCTCAAAATTTCCATAAATTAAAAAAAAAAATCAACAGTACCTGCTCATGAACAGAGATGAGCTAAGAGATAACCAACCCATTTTATACCATCCTCTTTAAAGATCACAGTCATATCACATACTCACATCCAAGGAGTTACTACATCAATCTCAAAGTAGATTTAACCAACTATACCCAAATACGGGTTCGTATTATGTAATAGCCATAAAAGTAATAGCAAATACATAACAAAAATATCTTCAAAGGAATATGACACACCTATAGAACATATCATGTTGTAATAAGCTCTATTTTATGCTCATATCAAGTATTATAAGAGTACCCACATATTTAGGAGAACATAACCAAAACCAGAAACCCAAATTCTTCAATGAAAGGAAAACAAGGGTTCCATTCCACATAAATATCAAAGTTGTGGAAATAATAATACCCCCCAAAAATTAGTATACAATACTATGGATATCGATAAACAAAAATAAATATCAATTTATCCAAATATACCCTAGTTGTAGGGTTCGAATCATAACCATAGTATTTTCCAAGAGGGTTCATCATAATCAAAACTAAACACTTTTGGGTTTAATTCATGGTTATCATTCATTCTAAGACATTCAAAATTTTAAACCTAGATACATTCACTTTTACTTGAATCAATAACATCCTAACACATTGTCACAAAACTAATGAAAACCCACAACCTCAAATATAAGGAGAACATAATGTGGATTTTATTTAGAACAAATAATGAATAGAAAAAATGGCTAAGGGAGAGATAAATTGTATCATGCTTGAGAAAGGATCTCGATTCCTTCTTCTCTAGTTACCAAGCTTCCCTTGCAAACTCTGCTCGAAAGATCAATTCCTCTGTTAAACAAAACCTCCACATTCTTAACAGCCTTTATAGGAGTGAATTCAGAAATAACTCAGAGTCATAGAAAAACAAAATGAACTGCATACAAGCCATTTGATAGCTTCTCCATGAAGCTTTGAGACTCCCAAAATATTTTCATTGCATTAAATCCCATTAATACACTATAATGGATTTAGAGATCCCGCCTTCATCAACATTCTCCACTCCTATCATACTTAGCTGGGTTTAAAATAAATATACATGAATAATCCTTTCACATAATGACTTAGATGGCCAAAATAATCATAGTATTAATATTGGCCACGTAATCAATTTCCAATTATTTATAAAAGAGCATGTAATAGATTACCCACTATAGATTCCTTGATAAATTTCTAATAGATGCATGGTCAATATGATCGAGGTTAGTGTCATACTTAACAAATAGTGATCAATACACAAAACCCTTACCCGGGCATGTGTCAATTAGTCCCTTAGATATAAAAAAATTTGCATGTTTAGAAAATCAATTAATCGACATATATAATGATTCATAGTAGTTACTAATATCCCATTTTAATTCTTAGTTTAGATCTAAGGCTCATACTCATCCTGATATGTTATCTCAAAACATACTTTAGCCTCAAACATTATAAGATCAAATTACCCATTATACTTAGTTTTCCCATGATTAGTGTAACAATTACATGTTAGCTTTCCATCACCTTAATTATATATTCCAGGCCCTAAGTAAATATCATAATGATCATCTTACCTTGCCCACTTAGATATGTTCTCAACCCCAAATCATCCAATGAAACAACATAGTGTCTCACCATATTGATGTAGGCTACAACTTAATACCCGTAAACTAAGTTTATAAACTTATTTGCATTGTAAGACATTAGTATTATCAGAGAAATGCTACCAGAGAAGGTTCTTAAGTAATGGTCTATATCCTTCAATAATATGCAATAAGGTCAATATAAGACCTATCAACGTAATGTTTATACCTATAAACCTTGGAAAATATAGCATATTACAGTTATACCTTATAATAGGCATCCATGATGTGTTATAACATCGATTATATTTATTGCAAATGTAATTGAAATAATACCTTGATCATTACCTCCACATGTAAATCAAGCACTAAAACTCCAAATAATGATTTATCCATTTGTAATATAAACTGACTTTGTGGGGTTTGACAAGGAAATCATGCAAATCATGTTACCAATTACCATGGGAATGTGTACCCTTGATATTGTTTGTCAAGAAATTCCTAATGATATTAATTACAACATAATTTTAGGGTGTCCTTGGATACTTGACATAGACGTTGTTCCATCCACTCTACATTCTTGTATTAAATTCACTTACTAAGGAACTGTATCTTAAACCTTCCAGTTATTGGGTTGTATTATTACCACTAACAAGTATATTCCTTATACAATGAAATTTTGTCACTTACACTGGAATTTCCATACCAAATTTTGTTTCTCCCACTTGAATATGCATACCAAAGTTAGTTTTACCTACTTGAATATCACTACCAAATTTTGTTTCTCTCATTCAAATCCCTACCTAATCCTACACAAACTCCCTTCCACCAATATAGGATTGGTTATAATTATTCTCACAAATGTGGATTCACTGGCCAAGCACTTAGTAAATATGCACAAGTTATTCATGAGCTCATTGCATTTCCTACCACTATCACATGACAAGGTATTAGCTAATACTCTCGAACGATAAATAAAGATAAACTCAAATAGGTTGCAAAAGAATGACGATTTATACTACATGATGCTATGGCTCATCATGTATCTCCTTCAGTAGCACGAAACCAGCCATTTATACAATTAGCTTCTATGACATGTGTAATTCCTGAGAGTACATATTTTTAATCTAGGGTGACCACCCATTATTTATTCAAATAGACTATTCTTGATTCACAATTAGTCATAATTATTCCCTTGACATTATTACTTTTTCCTAAATGTGACATCCATTCATGACTACATGGGGGCATATGAGGATAAAAATTCCTTATTTATTAAGAATATGTTTCCTCACATTAGACTTTCTCCCACAAAATCCAATGGTGGGACCCCTTTAGCTATTTTGGCATATTATGTTTTATACTCATATTAATCATCATAGGTCTATCCCTTTCAATTTTTTATCACACACACCATGACTCCTCTATAAATTATACAATATTATCCTTTTTTACTATGACATATTTAATACCTATGTCTCCTTCACCATATGGGGTTTCCTCATCTCTTTATGTTGTCTTATTGGGTATATGTGGTGTTGCACATTTTCTTGTACATAGTTATTTTCAAAAACATTTAAATAATCACATAATACAAAACATTCAAATATGATAAAACTATAAATCTAAGACATGTTTTAATTTAATTATTTAAATTTGTACTTTATGCATGTTGTTTATTACAATTATTTGGTAGATAACATATCTCTTATGTACACACATGTATTCACGTGGTATCTTGATCTTGATGCACAACATTCACATATTGTTACATGATGATAGGAATTGGTTTGGTTCCTTACACTGCTATCTTAGGGGCATCCCTCCATGTTATATAAGTTAATTTTTTTCCATTATATCACTTTACACATTTTTCATCATACTTAATTACATTCATAGTGTTTATTACTACTTACGAGATTAACTACACTAACACATGTATTGTGCAGCGCTAACATATTTTTCTATCTTTCTTCTCACTATTGTTGTGTTATATAATTATTTCATATATTATTGTCATTACTTATTTATATGGATTACTTCTTTGCTTGTTTACTACATAGTTTGACTTGATTGTCTTTCATGATTATAATATAATGATTTTTTGTTTGATATGACCCAAGTGTGTTGTTTGTCTTGTGATACCATGAGTGTCCCATGTTTGTGACTCTATGCCTATATTGATTGTATGCACTTTCCTTTATGACTTTGGTACATTGTGCCTCCTATTGTGATTGTCTTATGACAACATGGGTGTCCCATGTTTGTGGCCATATGCATAAATATGATTTATTTTATACTATATGGCTGAATTGTATCTACACTATTGTTTATACTATTGATTCTAACATACATGTTATTATGTTTCTCTATGTTTCCTAGTATGAAGTATGTGATAATTGATATTTTTCTCTATTTTTTCTATTTACTTTACACATGTATTATTTTTTACTACATGTTATTTTTTCTCCATGACATTGTTGCCACCATGAGCATCCCCTTTTGTAAGTACAGGTTCTCAAAGATGGCCACCATTTCTTCCTTGCATGTAATCCTATGTAGATTATCATATATGTATTACACAGGTGCATATTTTTTCTTCTAAGTTTCATGATTAAATGTTTTTCAGCATGCACTTCAAAAGAGGGAGCATTCATTGGGTTATTTATAATTTTATATACAAGTTACAAAATATAGGAACAAATTTTATACGGTTCATATTCTCATAATAGGTGACAGATACTGAAATGTGGAAAAATTAAAACAAGGTTAAAATTAGATAGTATAGTAGGGTCATGGTATGGTCTTGACCATTTTCTATGTTCTTGAAGAGAGGGAAAATTCACTGGATTTTTCAATTTATACAAATTCCATCAACTATTTATAGGATTTTCACACAATTAAAGATACAAATAACACAATAGATATTAATTTATAAGGGGCATGCGTAATTCCTTCCTTATTTACGACATTATTCAAATTTACTTGTAATAAATATGGTTTAGGGGCATGGGACTCCTTATTCCCTTCAAATTTTCAAATTATACATGATTAATTTCATCTACAATAACACCTTATGATGGTATGGCAATATCCATTCTTTATAAGGTCTAATTTTTCAAATTGGTAAAATTTGGGCCTAGATTTGTTTGTAGCATTGGTGTGGTATGTGGCTTTAGTGGAAATTTTCAAAGCAAATAGGTTCTTCATAGACTAATCTTTCCACTTCTCTCATCATATTCCTAAATGAGGAAGTTTTTAAAGAAACTAAGTGTTTTTTATTGTATACCTTTCTCTCTACAAAGCTCCAAAAATGGCACATTTTGGCTCCATTTCACACAATCTCTTATACACAAAACCAAAGTATCTCTTTTGGAAAAAAATTAGAGATTAATCACCCCATATCATTTAAAATTTTAGTAATAACTATAAATATCCAAGGGACAACACAAAATGGAGATCCTACCTCTGTAAAATGAACATATGTATTTCTTCCATGTTTTCATCTCTTTACTTACATTGTTGTAAAGTTCAAAGTTACATTCATTATCTATATCTTGAGTTAATTTTTAGTTTCTATCATAGACATAAAATACACTATGTTTTTTAGGTTTCACATGGAGCATGCCAACACTAGCACATTATAAAACCACTTTCAAGACAATACAAAGAGCATGCAAACACTCATTTATGTATTTCTTTTAAGCATATGATTTTCAATTACACACTTAATGGGGGAAAATGTAGACACTAAATTTGGTAACTTGTCCTTGTACAATGCCAAGTTTTACCATATTTCTTTTTTAAGAAAAATGCTCACTTTCATAATCCAATCACCTCATCTCTCTATCTCTTCTATAACGTGTTTATCTTTACACTCTTCTTTGTCATCAATTTTGAGAATATTATTTGATCAAAATATTTTTAAACCTATGATATTCATGAAACAAACCTTTAGTTTTGGTTTTGGTTTTCATCTCTCCAATTTAAAAACATATGGAAGGGTTGCGATGTAAGGTTTGGTCTTGTCTGAACTGTATGTTCCCACCCCTTCACATTCACCATCTTTAATTTAAATTTAAATATATTCTTTTAATTGTTTCTCTTCCTTGGGTCAATCTTATTAGAATATTTCACCTATGTAAGGCTATAAAAACAAGTTAAAGTCACTTAATAACTAACATGGCACTCTTATAGTCTCTTATTTCAAATATCATTTCAAAAGTACTCAAAGGGTTCCTAAATCTACTCAAATAAGTTTCACATCATCTAGATAATTTTTGCTACAAGTTTAAAGTGTTAAACCAAGTCAAAGAGTCTATCTTCCTCTATTTCAAAGCATGCAAAGGTCATAGAGAAATTAACAATATCAAATTCAACCCAAGAATTTTAGAAGGGTTTTAATCAAAGGAACACCATAGCTAGGTCACATAGCTAAGGAACACCACATCTCACTACTAACACATAGGGCACATTCTATACTACAAATTTAGCCTACTATATTCATATCAAGAGACGTGAGGGAACCTCTAGAGATTTTCTTTGTTAATCAAACATGCACAAGAACCTATGATAACTACATGAGTCTTGATCCCACAATGAGATCATGTAATGAAAATATTTAAATATTTTAGGATTTGAGATTATAATTGCTTTTTGTAGTCCAACCTCACCACACATACATGTTTTCTCATTTTGGTTTGCTAATAATTTGATGAAAGGTTCTATAAGTTTATAAGGTTTCCAATTCGTTGGAGATCATTATATGTCATATTGAAGTTGTGCAAACAATAACGACAAATAAAAAACACAATTACTAGATAAACAAGGAACACAAAAATTTGGAGGTGCATATTGTCAAAGGATCCAATACTGTATAGCTCCAGGTCACGATTGTAAAAAAATTTGTATCGTCTTTCCCTTGTTGAGTTTATAGCTCAAAAAATTTCACCGAAGCATCTTCAGTTCGTGATTAACCTATTTCATTGTCTTGCACTCCCAAATAGTCTTTGTTTTACCCTGAACAACTAAGTCTATCTCTTCTCTTGTGTACTTGTGAAATTACTTATCATTCATCAATCATTTCAAGTATGAATGCATCATTCCAATTATGAATGGTTAATGTTGGAATTTTATTAATCACAATGTTTTACCTATTACAAACCATGTCATCCTTATTATTGGTTGTACATCAACAAAAATATATATTAGAATCTAGTTAGGGTGAAAACATGAATACTTTTGAAGACTAATACCCCATCTACTCATCTTTGTTAAGTTTCATCTAAGTGTTATTCCTCCTACTTAACTATTGTCTAATAGTCATCTTGGGCCACTTGTTATGCATTTTATCTATTTTCTTTAGATACCTTATAAGTTATTTAATTAAACATGATCTAGGAAGATCCTCCAAAAGTTGTTCTAATGATGCTAAAAAACTCATTCTCATATATTGAAATAATTGTACATCATGTTTAATGAAATGTAATGATATTGAACCATATCTAGAGGTTCAAGGTACCTCCAAGGTCACTAATCCATCACCAAAATATATCGCGCATGCGTAGAAATTGGTTCAACATAATCTAGAGTAATTAGACGTGGTGTCAACCATGCACATGTCAAACCTTATGTAATTTATGTCAATTTATTTATCATATCCTTTAACACAATATTAATAAGGTTAACTCGCACTACATGGTATTATAGTTCCCACATCTCATAATGAATTTTTTATTATTACACTTTTTATGTCATTCAACTCAACTAATGAAAGGTTAAGAAGAGTCACATATGGAAACTCAACCATTTAGACTTCCATAATATTTCAGTATAATTCTATGACTTTATAATACATGTATACATATCTATAACATGAAATAACAATCTAAATGTAGAATATAAATAACCATTGTTCATTATGCTTTCAAAACTTTTTTATAAATACATACATATTTATAACATCAAATAGAAATCGAATGGTAGAAGATAAATAACCATACATATCCATCAAAATTATGCCATGTACATAATTCACATATTAGTAAAACTTTATGTTCCAATATATTTTCTTCTCTGAATATCATTTTATATAGTGTTCACACACATACACAACATAGCTAAATGTCTAGCATGAACAATTGAAAAACAATTCCATGACAACTACGCCCACACTCAAAAATTTGTGAACCAAGTAATGTAAACCTACCCTTCGGCCAATTTCTAACTATGTAAACCTCATTATGGCCTAGAGGGATGTGATAATTGTATTTCTAAAGTGTGTTTCATGTGTAGGTAAGTTGGTGGGAAAAAATTCATGGATTCATTTTGATCCACTTTGAAGGAACTACTCTCGGAGGCCTAATAATGCCTACTTTCAGGATTTTTACACCTAGTAAATACCCCCCGAGAATGTACTGGGAAGAAAAAAATCATATAGGAAGGGTGCAGTAGAGCTATGTAATCATCCAAGGAATTTTAGGGAATTTTTGTAAGAAAATCAGGTTTTGGAACAAACAATGTAACACCAGGCTACTTGTAGCATAGTGTTGGGAAATGGAAATAGTAAAAATATAGTCAACTTGCTCTGGATGTTTCGAGAGCCTTGGGATATTTTTGAAAGTGACCTAATACTAATAAGAAATATAAGGATTCCTAATTCACATTGCAAAAGGTTTCGAGAGATTCTACCATCCAGATTTTGAGATATTGGCCCTGCATTACAGATGAAGATCCTCACTCTCGGTGGGGATTCAAATGATAATTCACTTAGGAGTTATATGGATATTTGAGGCCTGATTAAAATACCAATGTGAAATATGCAATGCCCTCTTCACATTTTCATCATCATACATTTTGGTGGAAGTTCCCTTTCACCGACACACAGGCTTGAGCAGAATCAAAAAGGGTGGTAAATTTCATATTTTATGATAGAATTGGCTCTTGAAAGTTATGGTAATGATCTCAGAAGACATTTTGGAGTCAAAATAATATAATTTTTTCCTAGGTAACTCTTAGGGAAGATCCCATGGCTTAAAAACATCACTCTCTGATGTCTATTTATAGTAGTTGTTGGTGAAGGTGAGGTTTCCAAAAGTGTACATGGCACATTTTCACACCTATGATGAAATTTTTCACCTTTCCACTTGACTGCAAATGTTCACGAGGTGAAAAAAAAATTGCCCACTAAGGAGAGAGGATATTTTTTTGGATCTTGTGTCACTTAAAAGCTCAGTTGGTTGGTTAGGTGAGTGTTATGCACTAACAAGTCTAATTTGCCCCCCTCTCTAAGTTGAGTATGGCCCATGGCATACCTAGGAGGATTCACCACTGATTTTAATTGTTATGCCACCTTTTAACCTAGTAAAAAACTTTCATGAGGTGTAAAAAATTGTACCACCAAGGGAGAATCCCTTTCTTGTCACTTAAAACCTCACACTTGCTCCCTAGGGCATGTTTTCACTCACCTCACTCTTCACCCTTGTCCCCCTCCTCATGATGGTTTCCCCCTTAGCCAAATTTTCACCATGATGCTGAAAATTTTCACCTCATTTCCCCTTACTAAATTTTTTAAGGCACATGAGATAGCTTCTTGGACCCATTTAGCAACTTTTAACTCACCCTCAACCTGGGTTAAGACAAACATGGTGCTAAAGGTGAATTCAAGGGGTGGGATTTGCCTAACCTAGTGCCAAGAAGTGAGTATGAACCATACTTAGCCATATTTTGGGATTATTTAAAATTTTATTCCCTTAATTTCTGAAGGTAATGCTTCCATGAAGAACCAAACACCCATCGATGCTCAAATCACTCTTTTTCTCATACCTCACAAACCCCTGCTCTGATCTCCATGCAAGATTTGAACTGAAGCTTCACTACATGAACGCCTTTAGAATGAGTGTTTACATGACCTAATTAATTATCTAATCCATTTATTACAGTCATATTATACTTTCAGCCATGTAAAACTTCCCCCTCATATCTACGGAGTTTCATCGAGCCAAATGAGCTAAAAATCGGAGCATGAAATCCTCAAAAAATTAGCTTTCCAACATGAGAACTTTATTTCCCCATGAAAATGGGTAGGATTGAAGTTTTTAAGGAATATTATTTTTATACATTTTAACCTGTCAGATGAATAAAACATATACCTACAAGTTCACTTTTCATTCTCGTGAAGATCTAGACATGAGAAATCCCCAAAAATTGGAGCAAAGCATCTCGGTGAGAAGTACAATTTTTGGAGACATTTTTCGGCCCAATCCAAAACCCTATAGTGGCCAATGTATATTTTTATTAATTCCCCATTAAATAAATTTACTATTAGTATTATTTTTTAATTATGAATGGATTCAAGACACTCAGTTCATTCCCCATGAGGAAAAGTGTTCAAAAGTGACAATTCGGTGAAATTGTCAAAACTAGTCAACCAGGAAGAACTTACTAAAAAACGTAAGTGTCTGAAAAAGGATCAAAATGGTCATGGTTTTTCATCCTCCATTCCATCACTAATTTCAACAATTCACAGAGGAAAAATATCATGATTTCAAAAGGGTGGAAAGTGGCATTGTGTCTTAAACAAAAGATAATCCCTCTTGGTCCTCATTTTTTCTTGCAACAGTATGTGTGGATCTTAGTGTTCCTTCTCACTTCATCCAATGGGTTTATCATAAGTTGCAAGCATGTTCCATCCATTTTATCACCTTCATTTATCACATGGTTGAGGTATTCTTCACTGCATCTCATTGGTTGCTCCGTTTCCCTAAGGGACTCAGTATCATGATGTTGAACTATGTAGGCAATGGTTTCAGTTTGCAGTAAGAACCTGATAGTTTGGAGGCATTGAAGTGTTTCAAAGGTTGAAGGACTTGTTCAAGTGAGATAAATATTCCCTCATCATCTTAAATTATCTTCACTTCCCCATTCAAGGTCCAATCAGTTAAGGCATGAGCTCACAATGTGTAATGTTGCTAGAGTTGGGGTAGAACTCTCCACCGGTGCATCACAGTGTTGTGAGAGGGTCATCGTGGGTCAAATGTTTTGGTCTTCGCAACCATCAGAGTTTGATCCTCATTTTCCTCAAGGGTGGAATCATCTCCATTCATGCTCTGGATCCTTCTTCCCCTCCTCATTCTTTCCTCTTCCTCCTTTTATTCCTCATTATACATGATCATGATGTTTTGTCCTATTCATTTAAGTAACAATGAAATATTTGTAATATGTAAAATTACTCCCTCAAATTATAATATGGGGTACTTAATTTTTCCTCTCCTAAGGATAATTTAAAAGTCACTTGCAATAGGAACTATGAAAATTCATGTGGGGGTAGATGAAGAGATGAATTGTAAAGCTATAAAAGGAGATGACCTCCTCATTGTAAAGGGATGGTTATTATTATTTACTAGCTCCCATACTCTCTCTAGGAACAAGTGATCAAATTTCCTCTATTCTATTTGCTTATGTTTCATCTCCATCTCAACTATACTCCATGAACATGTACTTTTTGAATATTATGCATTGATACTTTGTGCTTTGTGTGTTTTGTTCCTTGTTGATTCTCATGGTGTCTTCTCATTAAATTCATGGATAATGTTCTAGTTTTGAAACAGTAAACTCTATTGTACTATTTATTGTGCAAAACCCCCTCTTTTTTATTCTCTTCACACCTCTCCTTCAAGATTTTTCATCCCTTGTAGTTTCTACAAGAGCATTTTCATAGGTGTAGGGAAGTACCCACGTGTGATCCTCGGTTGAAAAACCACCCACAATTGATAGAACATTCTACATAATATTCTTTATTTTCAATAAATGGAGCTTCCCCATTCAAGCAGAAGGACCTCATCCTAGAGCATTGGTGAAATCCCATAATTTTCCCTTGCGAAAAATTATTTCACCAACATGATGTCACATATCTTATTATAATCCTACTATGTGTACACAAAACAAACCTAATATAGTTAAGCTAACTTAAATAAACTAATATTAGTGGAAGTATAATATTACACCAACTTCTCCCTTAAGTGAAACTTAGGAATTTTTATACAAATTGATAATTGCTAAGAATCCTCTAAAGTGGGTCTTATAAAATATGTATAATGAGGTACCCATGTACAATAAGTGCAACCTAGAAAAAATGAGATACAAAACAAAGGTCTCTCAAAAAACTAGACTAAGTACTATGAAGAATATAACAGATGGGATGGAAGCCATCACTAACAAATATTGGAAGGAATGAAATCCATTACTGAATAATATGCAAGAATTGGAAAGTGAAAATATTGGTGAAGAACTAAAATATGCATGAGTAGTCTAAATCTACTAAGTTTTGATCACTGAAGAAGATAAGATGAAACTATATGCACCAAAAAATCTTCTATCATATTGTCAATCTATCAAATTAGGTGACGAAATTATAAAAAAATACACCAAATAATTCCATCAATTTCATGAAGTGGATGATGTGATGTGCCAATGGTAAGTAAGGGGGAAAACACCTTAAGAAGCAATGTGATTACACCGCCATAACGTTGAATTCGTGGAGTGGATAACATAATATGTTTGTATTAGTGGTTAAAATTCAATACTTAAACACTAAACATTGACATAAACTAGGTACATGGTAAAATGCTCACTAAAAGGAGATGGTTTGATTGTTAAGGTGTTGAAAGATATAGAAAATGTTCTCTCACAAATAACATGACACTAATAGATATGGGAATACATAACAACTGAGAAAATTGTGTGCAAAAAATGGGACGCATACACGAAGTTAGACTAGGATGTGAAAATAAAACGCCCTATGAAACTTTATAACTTAGTGCAAGTATACATCCCAAAAAAATAAGAAAAATAAGATATTACATACATTACAATGGCTCAAAAAAATGACCTATATAACAATTAAAGAAAGGTTAAATTGATGAGAGATTTTCTCCAAAATAAGGGAGAAATGCCAAATAGAGTTTCTCTAAATCAAAGGGAATAATTTTAGGCAAGATGGCTAGTACAAATGATGTAGGTGGATGGTATAGGATCCACAATGGTAGATCCCACAAAAAAAATGTTGACAATGCCACCATAAATGGTCTAAAATCCATCCTAGATAAATACGAATGGTAGATGAAGATGTTGGAATGTGATCCAGTTTCATGTACATTAACGGTACATCTAAGGAATCATATGTAGAAGTTTCAAGAATCTTATGTCATACTAAAGAATTCTCAAGTCTCTCGTTCCTGAGAATGTGTGCAAAATAACTCATTTATTTCTCAATATCCTCATGAAGAGTGGAGAAAATAAAAACATGTGAGTATCCAATGCCATGGCAAGAAATTTAAAAAAAATATGTTGGATAGGCGAAGTGATTCGCTATAAATTTTTACCTATGCCTTCACCAAAATGACCCATGAAACATAGATTATGTGATTAAAAATCAGTTGTGTGCTTCTCAAATGAGCCAAATTGCACGCTCAAAAGCTAATTGTGTGCTTCTCAAATGAGCCAAACATAATGATTGATGAATCTAATTTGTGGGTCTTAATATGTGCAAAAATTGGTACATCACAATCAATGGGTAACTCATGATTAAGGAGAGTAGAGGATGATGTTGTGTCAATAGGAACTAAATAAATTAGATAAGATATACTATACTCAATGAGAGGCATGTCCACAGCTTCAATATGACGTTACACATTTGCATCTGTGTCCTATAATGACTAAAGGATGGTTTCTTTTCTATAAATTAATGAGATTAATATAGATTTTTTTATCTTCCTATTCTATTCAAAAAATCTAACCATGTCTTTTTGAAGTCAACATATTTATGAAAAAACATGGTGTTTTCCAAAAGGATGTTATTATTTTTCTATGTGAGAGTGTGGAAGTTATAGATAGAATCCATTTACAATAGAAATGAAAAAAAAAACCTTAGTATAACCTTTAAAATGAACACACTCTATAAACACCTCCCAACTTGATTATAATAATGCATTTTTTATTAAAATTTCTCAATATAATAGTTAGCATGTATGACAAGAATTAAACATGCCCAACCCATAAATTGTTTCAATGCAAAAAAATTACCCGTGGTTAAAAATAGGTGGTACTTTATAAAAAAGAGTTTATAATAGATTTTTCAATTAAATTATGACAAAAATTGAAAACTACAATTCTAATATAGAATGCAATATTTTTTAGTCCTACAATAGAAATAATATGAAAAAATACACATTTTTTAAAAATGGCACTAAAATTCATTGGACAGATCAAAAGATACGGCCCTCCAAAGATCCAAAAGCGAGGATGAAGGGGAAACCTTTGGAAAAAAGACTAGATTTCCTTGAAAATAAGGTCACTAAAATGTCAAAATGATAACACTAATGTGTAGATCTTGAAAAAATATGAATTGTGGAAAAACTAATCCTCTCAGGCTCCCTAGATAAAAATATATGGCTCTTCGGAATTCACAACTCAAAAATAAGTGCAAAATGATGTACCAAAGGCTACAAAATTTAGATAGGGGCTAATAAAATTGGAAACATGTCGATAGAGGTTGGAACCTAGGACCACGAGCTAAAACATAATTGTAGGGTTATATGATTAAAACTCTTGTCCTTGGAGAGAAAAGGTTATTAACACTCTGTTTTAGTCATCATGTCACACCTCTCTTTAACAAAGTGAATTCCCACTTGTACCATAGCTATAATAGTAATTGACTAGTTTACTATTTTTGGAAAAATAATTTTGGGTTCAACTCCAACACCTTTAACATAAAACACCTTATAAGTTGGCTTTTTACCCATCACACCATGTGTATCACTTTGAAATGCTTAAGAGCTAAGTGTGTTTTCTTAAGGAAAAATGTGAAAAATATAGACCAAATAGCTAGCGGTGGTGGTGGAGCAAGAAGAAACATGGGTGGAGGTGGAAAAAATGGGTGGTTCCACCATAAAAATATTCCATAATAGTCCTAATTAGACCCTCCTCCAATTTACATTCTCCAATTGTTTCACTAACTTCAACTAGACAGCACAGATGCTCACAATTTCTAATTTTTTGAAACATTGACTTTCCAGAAAGCTCTCAAAGATAATCTAGAAATATAAAATTTGATCTTTCAACCAGTAATTTTTTTAGAAATTTATGTTGTACACAGTGTTGCTCCTTGTTTGCAAGCAACTCTGGATTTTTAAAAATTCACATAAAATAATCCGTGAAGCAAAAAAAAATCCTCTTTTTTAAATTTGTTTTTGTCATGTAATGTGCAATTAAAATGCATAGAAAAATAAATAAAAAAAATATTTTTTCTAGAAATTAAATGAACTTAGAAAAATACATAAAAAGCCAAATTTTGGAAAAATTAAAAACTAAGATATTCTTTTTAGAAACTCAAAATTTTGGTTGTGCCAAAATATGTGTATGATAGTGGAGAAGTACGTCAGAAGAGATAAGAAATAACAATTCTTTAGAAATCCATAGTTACCACATGATGGAGAAATCCAAAAGGCTTTAGTACCTTTTAAGAATGGTTGAAACTTAGGAAATTCCTCAAGGTAGACTCACACCAGCCCATAAACAATTTGATAATGTGTTATAGTAAATACACAAGAATAAAAATGGCAATAGTATATTATTCTTACAATCAGTGATAATATACAAATAGAAGTGGTTAGTATATAACAAAAGTAAGAGTTTGGTTCCAAATTTTCTTTTGACTAAGAAAAGTAGGAGCTTTTGACTAACAAACACATGTCTAAAGTGGTGACAAGTTATTAGCGATGCCATTTATCCTATAATAAGCCTACAAGTTTTACACAAAACAAACATAGTAAATTTAAGAAAACCTAAGTCAGTTTAGCAGTATTGCAAGTATAATATTGCACCAACAATGTACACAATAGAGAATGCGGGTTTTTTTTAAAAACGTGAAGCAATTTTATATAAGAAGGATTATTTCGAATACAATATATTATTATATTTAATTTAATTCAATAGATGGCATGCTAGTAATTTTCCTGAGGGTGTATAGTAGACAATAGTGAATGTGAATTTTTAAAAAATATGAAGTATTTTTATATAATTTTTTTGAATAAAAACTATTATCATATAACAAAAAAAGTGTATGTCATCATTATCATTTTTATTGATTGTTTATAGATGAAATTTAATAATTGTGGAACAAGATGCAAAAATATACAAGTAGTTGTTTGGAGTCATCTTTAGAAAACAAATATGATCAAATATTTCATTTAGTTCATAAACATCTAATATTGGTACTAGCCTAGCTAATTTTCATGGAGTTAGCGTATCAATGTATTAATGTATTTACTAATTATCAATAAAAAAAATTAATTAATATGATATCATGGTATTAATGTGTTATTAATTCTTGGTATGAGACTAGTTAATTACCATGGTATTAGTTTACTTGATTTTTTATATTATAAAATTGTTATATGATAATTGAAATATTCATGATAAAGATAAAGATGAACCAATTCATGGGATATATACAACATCTTTTATTAATAAATATAATTATTTTTTATTGATAAATGCTTTTGACCGGAGCTTTGAACCGGTGGCTGAATGGGGTCCCACCCTTACATGAAAGTGAAAAACATACTATTGTAGAGGTTTGTCAACTAGATACGAACTATAATAGAGCAAAATTACAAAACGGAGGCAAGATGTACATTGTGACCTCGACACAACAAAGGAAAATGAGATTACAAAAAACTAAGAGCAACATTAGTTATCATATAATTCCATGATTTCCATATGGCTTGGCTTCTACAGGCGCATGCCTTCTTGCCACCGAGTTTGCCGCAGAAACCAAGCTTGGTAATCCTCGATAGGAAGGAGAGGGAGGAGTTGGATTGAACATGAAACTGATGAAGCCAGGTACGAGGAGGATTGATGGGCTCGAGCCAGACGTGAGATTGAGAGGTGGGACACGCAATGGCCCTGTGCTTTTAGCGCGGCAAATGGAGTGAACAAAGATGGCAAATTTCATCCAGGAGTTGGTTCTGCTTGCTCTAATTCTTTAAAAACCTCACGATCTACCCATTGAGAGGAGGCTGAGGAATCCGCAGAAAAAAAACCGCGGCGAGACACACCTGTTCCAAGTCTTCCTCCAAACCACAACGATGGCGAGGAAGGATGAAGTGGAGAGCAATGGAGAGAATGACACCTTTTTCGGGATTCAGGAGGAGGTGAGAAATGAAGACATTGGCAATCTTTGAATTGACCTTGGCACGACCTGAGCTTTGAACATAGGCTAGGTTACTGATAATCTTTTTAATGGCTTTCATCACTATAGGAGAGCCAACGCGGAAGATTTTGTAAAGCCGGCAAGGGGAAACCGAAGAGAAGAAGGTAACTTCTCTCATTTTGCCACTAAGATGAAGGAGAGGATATTTAGGAAGCGCCATGCTGTGGAAAGACAGGGGGAACAAATGAAGTAGAATGGGAAATTCACCATTGACTTCCCCCAAAAAAGGAAAATTCCCACGAGGCAAGAGAGCCCTCACACGTGTTGATTGAAGCTGAAACTATCATGAGAAATAATGGCATCAATAAAATCCCATTGATCGCCTTTATTAGAAATGAGGGTGTCATATTTTGAAAGACGCCAAAATTGGCAAGAGCATCTGCCGCGGAATTGGTTTCCCTAAAGGCATGTTGGATCGACCACTCTTCAACCAATGATAACCAATGGAGGATTTGAATGATAAGAAAATTAAGCTGTCAAGCCTCCGATTTACCCTTCTTAATAGCTTGAATGATGACCTTGGAGTCACCTTCAATGTAAAGTTTGAGAAACCGAGATCGATGACCATTCTAATACCAGATAGGAGAGACTTAGCTTCCACTGTGTTGCAAGAGCCTATTACAAGCTTGAAAGAGCCTGCTTTGATCAAGTTACCTTTGGCATCCCTAAGAATACACCCCCCGCCCTCGATAAGCTCGGATTGCCTTTAGAGGCATTGTCGAAGTTGAGTTTGTAGAACTTGGGGGGAGAGGGAGCCATTTTGCCTTTTTTCTTTGAAGAAGTTTTTCCACTTTGGAGAGACCTGTCGTTTATAGATAGCACCAAGAGAAGGAAGCCCGATGAGAGGCCAAGCCTGACGAATGTCCACATCCCTACTAGAGAAATTGGAGAGATTTTTGCAATTCAAACTGACATTTTCCGAGATGGCAACTTCCAATTTGTTGAGGAAGCTAGGAATGTCTGAGGATTCCTCTCTCCTGAGGTTGCGCTCCCACCAAAGGTGCCATAATTGAAGGATGGGACCACAAATCCAAATCGAGCACAAGGCGGAGGGGAACCAGATTTAGGCCAAGAGGAGATGGTGAGGGATATGGTTTCACTAGGAACCCAGGCAAGATTCAGACGATTGTAAAGCCAATACCAGCACTGAGAGGAGAAAGGACAATGCAACAAAAGGTGGTTATGTCTTCTTCCGCATTGCAACAGAGAACACAATGAGTGGGGCCAACAACCCCCCATTTTTTCCTTCTATCTTGAGTATGAGTTTTGCCTTTGAAAACAAGCCAACAAAAAGCATTTGCTTTGGGGAGACAAGCTGAGTTCTAACAACCCGACCAATAGGGAGATTCAATTACTTCGTGATAACACAACTCCAAATAACCGGATTTTGCAGAATATTGACCAGATTTGGAACCCAACCATAGGATATTATCCTCTTGCGGAAGGCAGGCAACTTCACGCTTGCTCAATTCCGAGCTAAAGATAGCTTTGGAGGCTTCAGAAAGATTCATGTTGGAGAGATCTTTCCAGATGAGAGAGGGAGAACCGTCATCAACTTGAAGATTGTAGTCCTTGACTTGAGTACCCCAAGAGTTTTGCGTGATATCATCGAATTGAAGCAAGCTCGGGGATCTCGCTAAGAGGGGTGCAACCATTCCAAGAGTCCTCCCAGAATTTCGAGAAGCTCCATCACCGATTTGCCATGAAACGAGGTTGGAAAAGAGAGAACAACATGAAGATAAGAAATTCCACATGTGCGACCCCTTAGGAAGCGTGGACAACGGATAAAATGAGACAAGGAGAATCGTTGCCCAAAATATTTCTTGATAAAGATTTGATTCAGCACGATACCAGGGTTGGATAACAAGTTCTAGATGTGTTTAGCTCCTAAGGCTATGTTTTGAAGACCGAGATCCAAGATACTAGCGTCCACCAAGAGATTTAGGGGTTTTAACGACGTTCCATTTGACCAGGTGAGCTTTTTTATCATCATGGAAGATCCTTTCAGAGGAAGGAACAAAGGATTTTTTTCAATCTTCAAGAGAACCATCACTCGACACCCGGAGAACAAGAGAACATATATATGGGTATAACACAAAGAACTGAACGAATGAGAAGAAGGCACCTAGCAAGCGAGAGTCATTTGCCCTTCCACGAGCGAAGATGCTTCTCAATGGAGGTGACTAAGATTGTCCCATAATGAAGAATGACCCTGACCCACAAGGAGAGGGATACCAAGGTAGATGTGAGGCAAAGAACCAAGTTCAAAACCAAGAACAAGACGAAATGCGCCTCTGTAAACGTGGGGAAGTGTTGAAGAAGAAGATCATCGACTTATGCAGATTGATAACTTGACCAACAACACTAGCATAAATATCCAAAACACAATGAAAGGATCTAGCTTCATTCAGGGAAGAGACACCAAAAGAAAGGTATCGTCGGTGAACTGATGATGGGAAAGAGGGGCAACATCATCTGACAACCATCAAGCCACGAATGTCACCCCGAGCTCTAGCTGATTTAATGGATCTACTGAGAGCTTCCACAACCAAGAGGAACACGTAGGAAGAAAGCGGATCCCCTTGATGAATACCCCTATTGTTTTCAAAAAAACCTTCCACAGAACCATTAACCAGAATAGAAACGAGGAGAGGAAATGCAGCTGAAGACCCAATACTATAAAGTCTTTGCAAAATCCCATTTTAAGCAAGGAGAGTATAAGAAACCTCCAATTGATTCTATCATAAGCTTTACTGTAATCAAGTTTGATTAGCATTCCAGGTTGTTTGTTGTTGACAAGAGAATGCATGAGTTCATGAGCTAACATAATACTATCGGTGATATTGCGCCCAGGAATAAAGCCACTTTGTTCCTTGGAAATTAACATGTCTAGAAGAGGTTTAACTCTACAAGCAATGGCTTTGGAGATGATTTTATAGGAAGTATTGCAAAGAGAGATAGGTTTGAAATCATCAAAAGTCAAAGATTGTTCCTTTTTAGGGAATAAGCAAATGAAGGTATGATTCAAGCCACCAAGAATTTTTTTGGAAATTCTAGATTCTTTAACAACTTCCCATACATCATTGCCCACTATACCCCATAAATCTTGAAAAAAGGCATCTTGAAAACCATCAAGCCCCAGGGCCTTCTCACGTTCCATGGAAAAGACCACTGAATGAACTTCCTCAATTGAAAAGGGGGCCAACAAAGAAGCGTTAGAGGAAGCATCAATGAGAAGGATGCAATCTTGGAGAAGGAGATTTTGACTGACAAGATCAAAATGGGTTTCTCCACCAAGAAGGTTAGAAAAATAGGAAATTTTTTCATCATGGATCATGATCTGATTAGTGCAGTCCCTACCATCAATAAATATAAAACTATTCATACAAAACTAAGTAATCATTATGGTATTAGTTTGTTTGTTGTTTCTTCTATAAAGTTTTGGCATGACAAGTGGAATATTTGAGGATAAGACTCTCAAAGAATATTTTATTTTCTTATAATGTAAAACTTTGAAATCACTAAGACATAAAAATAATAACATATGATTGGGAAAAGATTATAAATAATTGCATTAAATGAATGTTTGTATATAGGGGAAGGGGGCCAATTATTCAAAGTGGTCTAATGGTTGTGACAATAGTTGAGACCATAAACCCCATTTAATGAGTATTTTTATATGTGTTTACTTTATTTATATTTTATTGTATGTTCTATCATTAATATGTTAAGTTTAAAAACTAGGAGAATTTATTTAAGACATTTTATACTATAAAACAATGATTGAAGAACTATTTCTTGAAGAAGTCTACATTAAATTAAAGTATATATAACATGTACACATGATTACATCTTCCTTGATATATTAATATCCAAAGAACCTTCACCTTTTCACCTAACCTGTACAATTTTAAGTTCCAAAATGAATGTACATATGCATTCGTGCACATCTACTATGTATTTTAAATTCAAGATTTAGTGTAAAAAAATCATATCAAGTGTATTCACTCCATTTTCAATTAATTACACTCTAGTAAAATTATGTACCTTCAAACTAAAAGGTTTAAAATTAGTGAGTCTCACCTTAACCAAGATAAAAACATAATAAGTGACAAAATTATTCAATGAAATGGCTAAATATATTATAGCCAATAGAATTCAAGTCTACATATTTGATTTAATGAAATTAAATCTTATGTCAGAGAATATAGATCAATAAAAAAATATTATAAACACTCAAGATCTAACATGTAATGGCAAGAATGTGCAAGTAATGAGAGGATAAGAGTGACTTAGCTTGTATTTGATTGTCTGGGATGATTCAGGGACGGAATAGTGCTGGAACAGGCTGGAAACAAATATATGCAAGTCCTCCAAACAAAAACACCCAAAAGGGGATACGATTGTCTGAACGTTAGTATCTGTAATGGACATTTGTGTCTTGATTATGAGTGTAGGTCTAGTATTTTCAAGGTCTAATTATGTCACCTTTACTTCACTCTTTGTCACTCCAAATTCGTAATAGCACACCTATACTTGTAAAACAAATTCTAACTACCTACACAAGACTCAAACACACATTAGATGGAATAAATATGCATATGATTGAGTCAAACTAACCTTGATGGTCACCCCAATGTGATTTTCGCTAAGTATTGCACTACATTTTAGATTCAATGTAGTTATGGTGTGTTTTTGTGATAGAATCATGTCCCTTGAAGCTAGGTTTCCCTTGTGTCAATCACACTAAGATAATGGGATATGACTACTTTTTCCCCAAGATGAATGTGTGATATGGAATTCAGAAATTTCCCTTTCCTATGTAGTGAATGATGTAGCCTAAATGTAGCCTTTGAATGTTTCTCTTTTCCAAAGTAGTAGATAGGAAGTAATAGCCCAAATTTCCTACCTGTTAGAATAGTAACTAAGTCATGTATATATATGATTCCTTTTCTTTGAATTTCACCATTAACAAATAAAACGTCAACCCATAGTGATAAGTAGAAATTTTAGAAAAGATAAAAATCAAAGTGACAATTTAAACATGAGAAAAAATGGGGAAAGGACATAAGCACCCAAAGGGAATAGTAATGTCCAGGCGTTCCTGCCCCTACTAGGCACTAGTCTCTGAGAGGCTCCAAAGATAAAGCATAAGACACTAAGTTGGGTCACATGTTGTGAAATGTCTAAAAGTAAAGGGATAGTTCCAGAAAAGCAAAGGACGGAAGTATAAAAAAGATAGAATAATGTACATGTAAAGTAAAACAAGTGTTGTTAATGTTTAGTTTGCTTTCTTAGGAATCAATAATATAATGACATACTAGAGGCGTGATGTAGTAGTGCTAAGTGGATAATTTCGTGTCTAGAATATCAAATAAATTTTACTATAAAAACATTATCCTATGTAAAACATTCTTTACAAATTTTAGAAATAATTTATAGTTATGGAGTTCTAGTTTTGCATAGTAATATTTTGAATTTCCCATTACGGGTATACCCCTATCCAATTTCACATAATTTTTTTACTTCTAGAAATAACATAAATATGAAGTGTGCCAATTTAAATTTCTTCCTACTAAAATAACATCTAAATATCTATTTTTTATTTTAGTTTTTACTACTAATATAACATGAAGATGGTAAAAACGTATTTATAAATGTTATAACTTCTTGTTTTGTTGCTAAAATAGCATAATTTTTATTTGGTTCATATATAATTATATCCAACTGTGAATGTAAATATGAGTTTGTATGACATAAATCTAGATGATGTTATTTTAGTATAAAATGTAGAACTCAATTTAAACATTTTATTTTATTTTTTATATGTAGACACAATGTTAATGACTATCACTGCCTTGTTATTTGTTTCAACATATACAGTGAGAGTTTTTAGAAATTCACTAAGCTTATGATCCATTTCTTGTTTTAAATATTGGTTGTTGTTGTTGTTAGGGTTTCCTATTTCACTACTAAAATAACATAATTTCTACATTGGTATCCAACTATGAATTTAAATATTATGATGTATGTCATCAATGTAGATAATTTAATTTTAATATAAAATAAACAAACTTTAAATAAAACATTATATTTCAATCTTGCAAATCTATCCCAATGCAAGTAGTATACAACTTAATAATTTATTGGATTTTTTGTAGCTGTCATAAACATTAACATGTGCACATTTTTCTAACCATGGTTGAAAAATAGATCAATGGAGTATGGCTCAGATGTGAAAGGATTGTTGGATCTTCTTGATCCAAAAATGGATCAAGAAATATACAATCCTATGTCTTCTCCTTATTGATACTTGTAAAACATTGAGCCATAAACTTTAAAGTGTGCGATTTTTCTAACCATGGCTAAAAAACAAATGAATGGAGTATAGCTCAAATTTGAAAGGTTTGTTGGATCTTTGTTATCCAAAAAATGGATCAAGAAATACCCAATTCTATGTATTCTCCTTATTAATACTTGTAGAACATTTGAGTCATAAACATTAAAGTGTGCATATTCTCCTTATTCTCTTTTATTTGTAGTTGTCATAAATGTTAAAGTGTGCACATTTTGCTAACCATGGCTGAAAAACAAATCAATGGAGTATGGCTCAAATGTGAAAGGATTTTTGGATCTTTCTCATCTAAAAATGGATCAAGAAATACCCAATTCTATGTATTCTCCTTATTGATACTTGTAAAACATACCCTTAGCATGTTCATTACTCTAGAAAAATGGTTAAGTCAAGATGACAGTGATCCAGACACATTCAAATGATAAAATAGACCATTTCTTGTTCTATTATGTGTATTAATTATTGGACGGCTACAGAACTATCATGTAACAATTGTGACTTCACATAGTAGAGTCTGTGTAATTATTATGCGATTCCACCCCAACAATGCCAAAATAAGGATTCCAAATAGTTACAAATGTTTGGGATTCTCAAAACATTTAATTTCAACTTACTTTCATCATTAGGTAGAGCAGCTACAAATATAAGTTCACTTACTCATTCTAAGCAAGTGATTTGAGTGAATTCAAGTGTGAGAAAATGAGGAAGTTGGAATTGTTCTTTTTTTTCATAAAGAGTTGAGTTCTTTCTTGTTGAGGATTGTAAGAAAGTAATGCAAGTAGAAGTAGCTTGAATCCTTCTTGAAGTTCATAGTTTGACAGTAAACTTGTGTTATATTGGAGATTTACATAGTGAATGGAAGAAATTGCTTACCCAGCTGGATTTTTTCCCACATTGGGTTTATCCAGGATAAAATAGTTGTCTCTTTATCTTGCATATTTTATTTTCAGTATTGTGTGAATAATACTTGCATAATAAATTGGATATTAATATCTCTATCAAATTGTTCATTCATTATCACAAAATAGGATCTTTTTATTTCTTAAAAGAGGCATTTTACAGATCACTTGTAGAATGTTTGACATATAAATTTTGTATAGTGGGCTATGCATTGAAAGGTGGTAAGTGTAGTAACTTCACTTATAGTGCTTAAAATATAGTCACAGGTGTCAAAAACTAAAGAAAATGAGCCCATACCATACCATTCTCCCCCATTTTCTATCATTTTTGACATCCTTTTCATTTGTGTGATCTTGGACTCTATAAAATTCTTAAAACCTATAAATCCATAAAATTGTTTACATCTTAAGATTTTATTGACACAAACTTGTTTCTATAGGTGTTGTAATTGAGGAGTAATGGACTTTTTGTGTTTGAAATGTTTCTATAAAACGATCATGTCTTCATTGGTAGAATGTGTATACATAATTTTTTTTTGCATTGTATAAGAATGGACATGATTAGTTTATAGAAACATTTTCTAACATAAATAAGTCATTTTTTAACAATAAGAACAACTACAGAGGTTGGTTTGTGGTTATAATATCTTAAACTTTAAAAATTTTCCCTTGGAATGTACAAGTTGAAAGTAGTAAAATTTGAAATTGAAAATATATATTTATTATTTTAGTAGTACGAAATAAAATTGTCAAACTTCATATAACGTACTACTTAAAAATAAATTCTGAAGTTGTAAATTTTTTACATTGTGACTTATATGTTGAAAATAATATCTAAGTGGAAAGAGTTACAATATTTAAATAAAATTTCTAGATTGAGGTTTGTGTATTTTCTACTTGTCGTTCATAATTTTCCCATAAATGTATACATTGCATCAATTTTGAAGAGTACACATTATGTTAAACCCTTGAATTTTAACATCCCCTTGAATTTTCTTGTTGCAACCATTAGAATCAAAAATAAGATCCCACAATTTTTTAGGAGAAATACTTGTGGAAAAATGAATAACAAGGGGTGAAGTTTACTAATGTCAATGATGAACAATTCATTGGAGATGAAATCATTGACAAGGAGATAGAAAACCAACCAAATTTACAAGTGAGAGGAAATGTTGTTGCCACTAAAAAGGTTTCCTTTAATATGGGGTGGACAAAGGCTTATTTAAAAAATATTATGTAAGGTGTGGAGGATAATGGGTACCCCTTTGAAATTGCATCAAATAAGTGTGGTATTCGAGTAATAAATTTGTCCAATTGGATTGAATTGATTATAACAATAAATAAGAGGGGCCCACCACTATTTTTCATAAGAAGAGGAATCAAATCTCATGCAATGGGCCAAGAACTTGGCCAACATGGTACTGGTTTGGGCATTACACATTTGACAACATGAGTTACTCACATATATGAAACCAGGACCAAACCTTTTAATGATGGGGTTCCTGACAATCCATGGTGGAAAGAGTTCAAAAAGAGGCATCCTAATTTGTCAATTAGAAAAATAGAGGGAATGGACATAGATGGGGATGTAAGTTTTTGGCATAGTATAGTTGATGACTTTTATAATAACTTGATAAATTTGTATGCAAATAAATAATATGGGCCTCACAAAATATGGAATTAATATTAGATAAGAATGCATGTTGGAAGAAATTGTGGCATGCAAGTCATTACTAGAAAAGGTTCAAGAAGTGTGGAACAAGTAATGTCTAAAAGTATAGAATGGATCACAATATAATGTTTCAATGTAGTTGGATAAAGTATCTCGAGATTATACCTCATCAAAGAAAAAAATAAGTTGTAGAATTTTATATCAAAGTGTGAACTAGGGGCATGTATGACTACCCATCCCCACACATGGATGACAAAATAATTATTTTTTGAACTAGTTATATCATTTATCCAAATTTATACTACGAAGATTTTTATCTACAAATATACATCTTCTCATATTTAATAGACATGGAAGCCATATTGTACTACTAACAATAGAAGAGGATATGAATTTAGGGTTGACATACTTACATTAGCTAGAAACTGCATCAGTTGGATGTAAGTGTGTTTGTTCCATTTAAATCCTACTCAAAAAGTGAGAGGTTATCATAGATAAATAAACATAATTATTTATATGTCAACAAATAATAATTGGACACTTTGAGTAGCATATCATTCAAGAGGGCACTAATTATTGAGAATATTAAATCTATATTTATAAGGACATGTCTATGACTGTTTTACCTGATTCTAGAGTGTTTCTTCGAATGTTGACGAAACAAATAAGGGTAATGGGTTAGGAGGAATACCTGTTGAAATGTTGGTTGTAAGTTTTTGGGCGCGTATGACTTCTGAATCCATAGCTGATTGTGAGAGCTTCCTTTTTCTTGGAGGAACTACTTGAAATGGAAAATAATACCACCAAATAAAAGTTAAACAATATATATAGTGGACTGCCTAGCGCATGCTAGATCCGGGAAGTGTGATACTTCCTAGATGGCTATCAATCCACTGTTTAAAGCAAATTAATGCAAGAAATAAAGGAAATCCTACTGTAGTTAAAATGATTTAAGTATCTCATTCATCTACAATAAGAAAATTCGTTCAATACAGGCTAAGGTATGACTGAATCTAAAGTTCAATGTCTTGGTCAGGGTATTGATACTAGTCAGGGTGAGATTCTGGGTGGTTTTGGGTATTTGGTGGAATTTTAGGAGCTATGTTCTTGGTTTCTGGTAAAAGACACAGAGGCCAATGTCGGTCTGGTATGACCAGTATTAGTTTAGGATAACTGGTGACAGTTGTGGGTAGCCAGCATTGGCATGGTTGGGGTACAGGAAACTCAATAAAATTTGGTTGGGTGATAGATATGAGGTTTGATGAAGATGGAAGGGAAATGGCAAGATTTGTATGGATCCTGGATATTGAACAAGAATGATTAAGATCCAAGTATGGGAAATACAAGGGTATGGATAAAAATATGGTCAATTTTGCATGGAGATAGATGATGGGGGAATGGAAATGAGAGCAAAAGCTAATAACAGATGTAAAAGGATCTACCAAATGACGAATAGATGAGTGTTGGTTAAAAAAAATTACTGTTTGTATGAGATTAATGCCTAGTTGGTAATGGTTTGTGATCAAATGGAATGAACTTGATGTAGTGTTGGTGCTTCCCTGGATGCTCCCATGAAGGTAGATGGGTCTGTGATTGCTTCAAGTACTGACTATGGATGCTCTGATGTGTATACTAACATTGGCTCTACTTGCATGCAACTCTAGTTACCTCACTTATTCTCAAAAGATGTGATTATCTCTCAGAAATGTGCCAACCCTAAAATAAGGTTATTTTTGGGATTAAATGGTAATCGATGGCTGTTCTGGCTTAACCAGTGGTGGTTTAGGGTAACTGGCGTCGGTTAGGGTGGGATTTCCTAGGTTTACTAAACTAGGAAGATCCCCTTGATTTTCTAGGATCTTGTTTCGTTTACTCCACGGATTGGCATGGAAGCTTTTTTCTAGTGGGTGGGAATGTGGTTAGAGGGAATGTAGGCATTTATTTTTAGGGTTTGGGTAGGTCTTAGTTAGTTATGGCAACCTACTAAGAATAGGTCTTAGGGTGAGGTGGCTTGATGAGGTGTCTAGGTGAGGTGGATATGTGGGCATTATCCCAATTATGATATTTAAATAATAAATATGGTGAGGATAATGAATTAATTTAATTAAATTAATATTATAGTGGGGTGAAGGGGGCCATGGCTAGGTGGATGTGTTCAAGGTGTTTATTTGACGGGGGACCAAGGGGAGTGTGACCTAATTTTAGTGTCTACAGTTTTCCCCTTTTGTCATGTATCTTGTATTAGTAAGTGATGATGACAAAAATAAGATGTGGTTGCCCCAGGGGTGGCTGAAGGTGATTCCCCTCAAACCAAGAACTGACGAAGCAAAAGGCATAAGTGGTGAGTGGTTTGATTAAAAGGTGAATGTGATGAAGAGGAAGGTGGGTAACGGGGGAAAAAAAGGAAAAAAAAGGTCCACACAGGTAATCTAGGTAATGGGTCAAGTTCAAAGGTAGTAACAGTCAAACACACACACACGTATAAACTGCAGCATGGTACCAGGCTGAAGAGCAAGAAAACTCTACATTTTCTAAGGTCGATAGGTTTATCCAAATAAGGTTGAGGTGATTCTGGTATCCAAGGTATAGGATATGGTCAGGAAACACGATGCATGTTAGGTGTAGGAATGTTTGGGTATGTTCTGAAACACCAAGGGTTGGGTCAGGATGAACAGTCACAGCAAGAGGCAAGGTAAGGTCATTAGGTCAATCAACACAGGTAACAGTGCCGCAAGATATAATGAACACATGAGGTAAAATTTCACTAACGATGTTCCAGGTCCAAGAATCTAGGTCACGGCACAGGTAGGACCGAGGTATGGGTAAAATAACGAGTCCCCAAATGAGGATGAGGTTAGGTAGTAAATGATGAGGATAAGAGGGTGAGGTGAATGGTCAGGGTAAGCATTGGGTGAGGGAAAAAAAGAGTGACGGGTAAGGTAATAGGGAAAAATTGTGGGCAATGTGGAAGAGAGGGTGACCGATGCCGGTCAAGGGTAGCCGGGTGCCGGTAGAGGGTAACTGACCATGGTAAGGTAGGGCACGTGATCGATGTCAATGAAGTTAAAATTGATGTCTGTTAGGTCGGGGATGTTATAAAAAAGAAAAATTCTACGTTTTTTAGAATCATTTATCCAATGTGAAATAGAGGAAAATGACACGAGAGAGAGGGAAAGTTGGAAAGTGTCCAGATGGAATGGAAAGCTGAGTTGGCGATCCAAAAGATGGGTGATTGGTAGCGGAGAGGTAGGTCCACGAGATTAGATTGGTTGATTTTATTGGTTGGAGGTGAGGTGACAGATTGGTGATCACAAAGGCTGGGGAGGGATCAGGTGGGCCACTGGTGCAGTAGCTAGATGTGCCACCATTGGTGAAAACAATGTGATGAGGTAAGTGTCAAACCCTTTATGTTTTTTGTGAGATAGATAAGGTGAGAGGTCGGGTGGTGAAAATTTGGGTTTTTTTTGGGGGGGCAAATGAAATTTGAAATGTGGGAGGGTGAATTGGGTAGAATAGGAGTGGGGAGAGAGGTGAGTGGGTGAATAGGGGGGTTGGGGTTGAGGGGAAGTGTAGGTGAGAATGGGTGGGTAGAAGGGTCAAGAGAGGGTGTTTTTGAGAGGGTAGGGTTTTTGGGGGTCATGGTTTTCACCGTGACAGTGACCGGCATCAGTCCGGGGTTAGCCAGCATCGGTAGGGTCAACCTGGTATAGGTCAAAAAACAAGTGACCGATGTTAGTTTAGGGGTGACAAAATGTTTCACCTAATTCTAGAGTTTTTCTTCGAATGTTAACGAAACAAATAAGGGTAATGGGTTAGGAGGAATACCTATTGAAATATTAGTTATAGGTTGTTACACACGTACATGACTTCTGAATCCACAACTGATCGTGAGAGCTTCCTTTTTTCTTGGAGGAACTACCTGAAATGGAAAATAATACCACCAAATAAAAGTTAAACAATATATACAGTGGACTGCCTAGCGCATGCTAGATCCGGGAAGTGTGATACTTCCTAGATGGCTATCAATCCACTATTTAAAGCAAATTAATACAAGAAATAAAGGAAATCCTACTGTAGTTAAAATTATTTAGGTATCACATTCATCTACAATAAGAAAATTCGTTCAATACAGGCTAAGGTATGACTGAATCTGAAGGTCAATGTCTTAGTCAGGGTACTGATACTAGTCAGGGTGAGATTCTGGGTGGTTTTAGGTATTTGGTGGAATTTTAGGAGCTCTATTCTTGGTTTCTAGTAAAAGACACAGAGGCCAATGTTGGTTTGGTATGACCAGTATCAGTTTAGGATAACCGGGTGACAGTTGTGGGTAACCAGCATTGGCATGTTTGGGTACAAGAAACTCAATAAAACCTGGTTGGGTGATAGATCTAAGGTTTGATGAAGACGGAAGGGCAATGGCAAGATTCATATGGATCCTGGATATGCATAGGAATGATTAAGATCCAAGTATGGGCAATGCAAGGGTATGGATAAAAATATGGTCAAGTTTTCATGGAGGTAGATGATGGGGGAATGGAAATGAGAGAAAAAGCTAATAACAGATGTAAAAGGATCTACCAAAGGATGATTAGATGAGTGTTGGCTAACAAAACTTACTATTTGTATGAGCTTGATGCCTGGTTGGTAATGGTGGATGATCAAATGGAATGACTTGATGTAGTGTTGGTACTTCCTCGGATGCTCCCATAAAAGCAGATGATTGTGTGATTGCTTTAGGTACTGGCTATGGATGCTCTGATGTGTATACTAATGTTGGTTTTGCTTGCATGTAGCTCTGGTTTTGTCACTTGTTCTCAAAAGATGTGATTATCTCTCATAAATGTGCCAACCCCGAAATAAGGTTATTTTTTGGATTAAATGGTAACCGGTGATGGTTCCAACTTAACCAGTGGTGGTTAAGGGTAACTGGTGTCGAGTTAGGGTGGGATTTCCTAGGTTTATTAAACTAGGCAGATCCCCTTGATTTTATGGGATCTCGTTTTGTTTACTCTATGGATTAGCATGGAAGCTTCCTTCTAACGGGAAGGAATGTCATTATAGGGAATGTAGGCATTGATTTTTAGGGTTTGGGTAGGTCTTAGTTGGTTATGGCAACTTGCTAAGAATAGGTCTTAGGGTGAGGTGGCTTGATGAGGTGTCTAGGTGAGGTGGATATGTGGGCATTATCCTAATTAGGATATTTAAATAATAAATATGGTGAGGATAATGAATTAATTTAATTAAATTAATATTATATTGGGGTGATGGGGGCCATGGCTAGGTGGATGTGTTCAAGGTGTTTATTTGATGGGGGACCAAGGGGAGTGTGACCTAATTTTAGTGTCTACATTTTTCCCCCTTTTATCATGTAGCTTGTATTGGTAAGTGATGCTGACAAAAATAAGATGTGGTTGCCCCAGATGTAGCTGAAGGTGATCCCCCTCAAACTGGGAACTGACGATGGTAGAAGGAAAAAATGGTGAGTGGTTTGATTAAAAGGTGAATGTGATGAAGAGGAAGGTGGGTAACAGGGGAAGAAAAAGGAAAAAAAAGGTCCACTCGGGTAATCTAGGTAATGGGTCAGGGTCAAAGGTAGTAACAGTCAAATGCACACACATGTATAAACTTCAACATGGTACCAGGCTTAAGAGCAGGAAAACTCTACATTGTCAAAGGTCGATAGGTTAATCCATACAAGGTTGAGGTGATTCCGGTATCCAAGGTATATGATATAGTCAGGAAACATGACAAAGGTTAGGTGCAGGAATTTTTAGGTATGTTTTGATACACTGAGGGTTGGGTCAGGATAAACGGTCACAACAAGAGGCAAGGTAAGGTCATTAGGTCAATCAACACAGGTAACAGTGTCGCAAGGTATAGCAAACACATGAGGTCAAAAGTCACTAGTGATGTTCCAGGTCCAAGAATCTAGGTCACAACATGGGAAGGGCTGAGGTATAGGTAAAATAATGAGTCCCCAAATGAAGACGATGTTAGGTAGTAAATGATGAGGTTAAGAGATTGAGGTGAATGGTCAGGGTAAGCGTTGGGTGAGGGAAAAAAAGAGTGATGGGCAGGGTAATAGGGAAAAATTGTTGGTAATGTGGAAGAGAGGGTGATTGATGCCGATCAAGGGTAGCCAGTACCAGTAGAGGGTAACCGACCATGATAAGGTAGGGCACGT
This sequence comes from Taxus chinensis, assembly GCA_019776745.2. Classification (NCBI taxonomy): domain Eukaryota; kingdom Viridiplantae; phylum Streptophyta; class Pinopsida; order Cupressales; family Taxaceae; genus Taxus; species Taxus chinensis. Next base: position 920,849,082 of record CM034147.1, on the reverse strand, counting down.
GACCAATGTCGGTGAAGTTAAAACCAACATCGGTTAGGTTGGGGATATTATAAAAAATAAAAATTCTACATTTTTTGGAATCATTTGTCCCATGTGAAATAGAGAAAAATGACACGAGAGAGAGGGAAAGTTGGAAAGTGTCTGAATGGAACGGAAAGCTGAGTTAGCGAGCCGAAAAGTGCGTGATTGGTAGTGGAGAGGCGGGTCCATGGGATTAGATTGGTTGATTTTATTGGTTGGAGGTGAGGTTATAGATTGGTGATGACAGAGGCTGGGAAGGGATCGGGTGGGCCACCGGTGCAGTGGCCAGACATGCCACCACGGTGATGGCAGTGTGATGAGGTGTCAAACCCTTTCTGTGTTTTGTGAGATAGATTAGGTGAGAGGTCGGGTGGTGAAAAATTGGGTTTTTTTGGGGGGGAATGAAATTTGAAATGTGGTAGGGTGAATTGGGTAGAATAGGAGCGGGGAGAGAGGTAAGTGGGTGAATAAAAGGCGTGGGGTTGAGGGAAAGTGTAGGTGAGAATGGGTGGGTAGAAGGGTCAAGAGAGGGTTTTTTTTTAGAGGGTATGGTTTTAGGGGTCGCAGTTTTCACCGTGACAGTGACCAGCATTGGTTGAGGGTAAGGTGTATCATCATTGACCATTTCAAGGTACAGGAAGGGAAGAGAGGAAGGAACCTTGCCCTCGCATTGATAAGTTAGAGGCCTCAAGAATATGGTATTTATTAAAAAAAATTAGGAGGAATGGATTCTGGATCCATCGACTTCGTTGGTGAAAGTGGTGATGGTGGTGAAGAAGGTGGAGAAGGCCTGATGTCCTTGATGATTTCAATGCGGGCCTGCTTGGTAGTGGTTCAGCAAAGCTGATACTACTACAATCATTATGTTTTTAGGTAGTGCATGGAATAACATTAAGGTGACCTTTCTCGTAAAATCCAAAACCAAAACCCTTCCACACACATAGGTGCAAAAAGGTGTGGGTGAAACGGTGATTAGTGAGTGACTGGAAGTCAGCAGAAAATTGGTAGGTTTGTGATGGTGGTTCGGGTGTGTAAGTGGTAGTATTAATTCCCCCATATGTGATACTAGTACGAAGGTGAGGAGGACCATAAAGGATGTGTTCTCCTATATGGTGATCATAGCGAGGGTGTTGGTAAGACTTTCATACTCTTGTGGAGTAATAAATGTGCTAACACTATATAGTCAATACTCCCCCAAAGTGACGCGTTGAAAAATACCTTCCAAGGGATCAGTGGTTGGTATGCGGGTATCTAGAATAGATGATGTGTCAGAAGTCGATGCAGAAGTGAAGCTAACGGGTTATGAGGCTGATGGGTCAGTTGTGGAGGTTGTGGCAGCGGTAGGAATGGAGGAGGTATGTGAGGTTGAGGTAGCGATTCTACTGGTAAGCAGAGATGTATGTGAAGTGGTAGTGCTCATGGAGGTAGACACCTTAATTGGTATAACCAAGTCATTCGATCGGTAAAGCATGTTACATGTTTTAAAAGGTGATGGATCAGTTGGAATAGTATAGGTGTGTCCTTCATGCTCAAACTTTAAATAGCGATGAAATGTGGAAGGAACACAACCCATGACACGAATCCAAAGCCTACAAAGCAACAGGTTATATTGGAATTCCCCCTCCAAGACATAAAATAACTCTAGAATAGTGCAGGGGCCCACGCAAATGTGGAGGATAATAGTGCATAGTGTAGAGGTGATAGCGTCATTGAATGAATGCAACATGACAAGATGTTTATGCATGCAATTATTGGGTATGTGCATTTGAGTGAATGCATGGGATGAAATGATATTAATGCTTGCACCCCCATCAATCATTACACATCGTAAATGTATATCATCAATGTGGACAAAGATTAAGAGAGCTGGGTCTGGGTCATCAGTTTTGTGCGGTGCAATCTCTTCCTCTGAGAAGCTAAGGGAGGCTACTTGGTGAATAGGTTGAGGTGTGAATAATGGTGGAAATTTGGTGAGAGAGGCTACATGATGGGGTATGATAATGGAGGCTACGAGTGTAGGGTCATTGGGTAAAACCTCAATAGATTACAGGACCTCCATGTGAGCTTGATGATGGGATTCTGAGGTTTAGATGAGGTCATATAAGGACATTTTGAGGGGGATTGGTGTAGTTGTTTGAGCATCACTTGGTGTGTGACCCCATTAGAAATAGGATATGTGGGGCTGTGGATAGTGATTTTAGGTGTGGGTGTAGATGGTATATTGGGTATAGGATTATTTAGTGAGTCAATTGCCTTTTCCTTGCCTTTGTCCTTCTGAGCATGGGTAGCAACATGGATCATGTTGATCTGAGGTGGGGAGGTAGGCAAAGTAGGTGAGCCATGAAAGGTATAGCGACATGAAGGGAAAAATCCCAGTGGTGGGAATGAATTTTGTGGGATGATCTGGGCACATCGACATTTGGGTGGAGGTTTAGCGAGGTCATTGATGCAAACCACGTTAATTTCAAATCTTGGAGGTGGTTTTAGGAGCTGTGGGGGTGGAGGTTGTGGTTGTTTAGTAGGAAATGAGGAAAGGACTATGTGGTAATGGAAGCTGGTGAAACAAGGTCCTCATCGAGAAGGTCTTCATCGTCAAAGTTTCCTTCAGGAGGACACAACTGGATAAGGGTGGTTTACAGAGCCTTGCAGTTCTCCACATCGTTTCCTGGCACATGATGGTAGGCATAAATTTTAGTGTCATAAAACCCCTTTGTCTTGGGTTTGAGAGGGTCATAAGGTCTGAGTTGTGGTAATGTGATGACTGAAGTCTCAAGGAGGTTGGTTAAGATTTTGGCATAGGACCCTGCTAGTGTAGATTGAGAAACAGGGACGGAAGCCTGTGATATTTTATTAATCTCAATCAGTAAACAATTACAGAGAATGGGCTGCAATATTTATAGATATTGCACAGCCAAATACACACAGGAGAATAAGTTGCACAGGTGCAACCAAATGCCAAAATGAATAAGCTTCCAATAACATCCGGGAAGCAGGAATTAGAAAAAGACAAATATATTGTTTAAAACAATATAACAATCTGAATACAAACAAATATGGTTGATTAACCATACAACAGTATATTTATTATTTAATTAATAAAATTAATTAAATAATCTAACTATGCATAATTAATAATAGGATAATAAAATTTATCCTAACAGCTAGTGGGTCACAATGGGAAGTGAAAGTGGGTTTGGGCATAGGTGATCAGGGGATCATTTTTAGAATTTCCCTAAACATCCCTAAATGGTGTTAATACATAAAATCATCTCGAGAGCTTTCCAACAACTGTGAGAACGTGACAAACGGACATCGGGAGTTCTAGTTATGTTTGGTCAAAGTTCAGTCAACGGGAAAGTCAACTCTGGTCAACTGGTCAATATTGGACCAATCACACTGTGACACGTGGCAAAAGGATTTGGAAAAATTGAAGGGGTTTTATCCACCGGTCTTCAACAATCGTTAAATGGTTGGTTTGATTTTCCAATTGTGGGTCAACAGGTGGTCTTATTCCCATATTTCGTGTGGGTCGAATTTCAAATTACCTTGTAATTATTTGCCATGCATTTTTCCCAAATTCCACGCATTATGCCACAAACTATACATATTAATGTTTATACATTAGTATTAGACCGCCACATACTATACTTCCACGTGGAGGAGGGGTGAAGCTGTGGTAGGGAGCATGTTTAATTTTATGCGTGGAAATCCACGTGGTGAACAAGGTGGGGCAGTTAGTCTCAAAGTGGTCCCATGACCACATAAACCTATGTGGAAAGGCTTAATAAAGCCTAAGGTATTATCAACCCACAAAATGTGGGATATACATCCACTTACCTTGCGTGGAAAATGGTGGAGGAGCCGCTAACATGGGGATGTTAATCCCATTTCTTATGAAAATGCGCCAAATTGGGATTGTTCATCCCATTAAAAATGCTAAACCGCCCATTATTGGGAATTGTGATCCCATTTATTTTGCTACGGGATTAGGCTAATATTAGCCTAAGGATGATATGCAAATGCATATTTTAAGGGCCCTAATTTTGTATAAATAGGGAACCCATTCTATTGTAACACACACAGACACACCCCAAGCTTATTATTTGTTAAGCTTATTGTGGGGACACACATCAGCAATGTAGAAGCTCATTGCTAGAGCGCAGAAAGGTGGACACATTACCCCGAGAAGCTTATTATTTGTTAAGCTTTTTTGTGAGATGTGTCAACAAATATTGTTTGGTATCAGAGCTGGTAATCAACACCTGTAAACTTGCTAATCTTCGAAGCAAGTTGGTATCGAGCAGGTTAATCATTACAGGTTACCTTGACAGGGATGGCATTGGCTTGTACTTCTGGATTTCCAGATTGGTGGGATAGAGTGAGAGATAGGTTTAACATACTCAGTGATTTTCTCGTAATTCTATTTGGATGATTCCATTATATCTCATATGCAGATAAAACCTGAAAACTATTGTGTAGGGTAGAATGTATTGGTAAGACCCCTTTGAGGGCAATGTGTGTATACATCTAACCAGACATGGCACATTAGTTAAAGACCCAATTTTGGACAATTTTTGTACTCTGTTATACTTGCATTAGTAAGACCCCCAGAGGCCAATTATTTTGGTGATTTTGCTAACACCATCAAATGCAGTATATTTTTCCTTGTTGAGTTATTGGTCCAGCAAGGAGGAGACAAATTAAATCAATCCACATTGCGATGCAGTGGAGAAGACCAAGTACATAAGCCACCAAGTAGGAGAAATTTCGTGACAGGTTTTACCATGCAAAATTATTTTCCTATAGAATTGGTATTTTAAGCTTATTGTACAAGACTCCAAAAATGGAGCATTTTTTACAACTAGTTTTACATGGTGTATTAGGATATAATTTCCTCACACTTGTATTTGAAAGTTGTATAAAGACCCTGTTTAGGGGAACCTATCTCCTAATCAGCTTGTGAGTACCTATTACAGCTTGGATACAGGAATTAACTCACATAAAACTCAGAGATTGATCTGCCATTTGTGCAGATAGTAGAGTTCATAGAGATCAGCTCGGAACTTCATTCTGTGTAGAGGCATTGTGACCATGCAACATAATGGTAGTTGAATCACCATTGGCATTGATGTCGGGTCAGAACTTCATTCTCTGTAGAGGCATTGTGACCTTGTAGCGGAGTGGTACCTGATATTAGTATGTCAACAAGAGGAGCTCTCAAAGGATTATCTCGGAACGTCATTCGGTGTCAAGGCATTGCGACCACACATACGAATGGTAGTTGATCAATATACTTAGCATCATGCATTGGAGGCTCGAGGTCTTACAAGAGGCTTAGCATCATGCCATCAGAGGCTCAAGGTCTTGAAAGAGGCTTAGCATCATGCATTGGAGGCGTTGAGGTCTGAAAAAGGACAGGTCATTGTCCATCATTGACATCGGATCAATCAAAGCTCTACGTAACATGGAGTTCCTTCAAACCAGTTTAGATTATGCGGAATCAACTCGGAGCCAGGAGCTGTGTTATAGAGTAAAATAAGATCCTTGTTGTTAGATATCAAGAATCTTAGCTCCGCACAGAAGGAGCATTGAGGTTTCATTCAGAAACTTAGCACCATAAAGCGGAGGCATGGAGGTCTTCTTCGGATATCAGAGTGGTGTAGCGGAAGTGTCGTGGGCCCATAACCCACAAGTCCCAGGATCAGAGTAGAGTTTTTCAAAGTGAGAAGGTTGGAGGAGAAGACCCCAAAGGTCTAATACAGCAGCACTTCCAAGAGTGGCAGCAGAGTTTTTCAGATTCAGGATAGTATGGAAGATTTTTAGGACAAAAAGCCTTTCTCAGTGGGGAGGTGTGATCAGGGGATCATTTTTAAAATTTCCCTAAACATCCCTAAATGGTTTCAGTGAAGAAGATCATCTCGAGAGCTTTCCAATGACTATGAGAATGCGACAAATGGACATCAGGAGTTCTAGTTATGTTTGGTTCAAAGTTCAGTCAATGGGAAAGTCAACTTTGGTCAACTGGTCAATATTGGACCAATCACACTGTGACACATGGCAAAAGGCTTTGGCAAAATTGAAGGGGTTTTATCCACCGGTCTTCGACAATTGTGAAATGGTTGGTTTGATTTTCCAATCGTGGGTCGACAAGTGGTCTTATTCGCCATATTTCATGTGGGTCGAATTTCAAATTACCTTGTAATTATTTGCCACGCATTTTTCCCAAATTCCACGCATTATGCCACAAACTATACATATTAATGTTTATACATTAGTATTAAACCACCACATACTATACTTCCAGGTGGAGGAGGGGTGAAGCGGTGGTAGGGAGCATGTTTAATGTTATGCGTGGAAATCCACGTGGTGAACAAGGTGGGGCAGTTAGTCTCAAAGTGGTCCCATGACCACATAAACCTGCATGGAAAGGCTTAATAAATCTTAAGGTATTATCAACCCACAAAAATGTGGGATATACATCCACTTACCTTGCGTAGAAAATGGTGGAGGAGCCGTTAACATGGGGATGTTAATCCCATTTCTTATGCAAATGCACCAAAGTGGGATTGTTCATCCCATTAAAAATGCTAAGAGCAGCCCATTATTGGGAATTGTGATTCCATTTATTTTACTATAGGATTAGGCTAATATTAGCCTAAGGATGATATGCAAATGCATATTTTAAAGGGCCCCTAATTTTGTATAAATAGGGAACCCATTCTATTGTAACACACACACACACAACCTAAGCTTATTATTTGTTAAGCTTATTATGGAGACGTGTCAACAAATATTGTTTATTGGCCTATTATTTTAGGAAATAGTAGATGAAATATTTGTGATTGGAAGTAAATTATAAACTACCCAATAGGCCCATTGAGCCACACCAATCACTTGCAAATCCTGGATTGTCGACCGGAGAGTGCTAGCGTCGCATTCACAGTGTCGAGAAGGCCGATCAAAGCCAAAGGAGATTGTGCATCAGGAAGGTGAAGAAACAATTTGACTGATCATCGGAAGTTTTTTTGAAGAACTGGTATACTGATAGGCAAGTAAAATTCCCATTAGGTTTTCTTGTGAAAGTACTATTGTAACTTACAAGTTTTGACTAGTGGAACGGTTCGACCATGAACCTGGAGACGTAGGTAATTACCGAACTCCGTCATCAGACTATGTGCAATTGTCATTACTGTCTTGCATTATTTTAAATTGATTACTTAAAAGGAGTAAATTATCGGCAAATAATTAAAGCCTATAAGGGTCTAAGATCAGGTAGTAATAACTTGATTATTTTCGGATTAGTAGGTGTGGCTAATTGTGTGGCTAATTGGTCTTTGCAGGAGGGGGAGTGGGTCAAGCTATGGTTTTGGGTGCTAGCATGGTCTTGGGTGTTGGTCGTATTTTCTTAGGTAAGGGTATGGTAGATGAACTGGAAGGAGGGTGTATGGTTATTTTGACTACCTTATTGGAGGGTAGCGGATTTTTTTCTTTGTGTTGCACCTTCTTGGGTAAAGATGATATGGGTGTACGAGATCTAGAGGGAGAAAGTGGATGGGGGAAGAGGGCGAGTTACCCATGGGGATAACGGAGGTGCAGCGAAGGTAGATGATGCAGGTTGCATAGGGGGGTGTGAGGGACAGAGACTAAAGTGTAGTGGGTAGTTGAAGAAGTAACCGATGGTATTGAAGGAATGGGTGGTAAAGATGCTACAGGTGTGGGTGTAAGTTGTGTCGGGTGCTTGGGTATGTTAGAGCTTTGTGAGGAAGGAATGGGCTATTGTGTTTTTGGTTTATTGACGGGTGGAGGTTTCTTAACCATGTGGGAGGTTGAGGTCCTAAGATGGATGGAAAGGGTGAAGGTGATGAAGGTGGGATTTGGCTCAACTGGAGTATGAGTTCTATGGGCTTGGCTCTTCTGTTTGGGTGTCAGAGTAGGTTTAGTGTTAACTTTGGAGGATGTAGCTAAATCTAGTTTGATAGGTGGATGAGTAAGGTTGGTGGTTGGGGTGACCCCTAAGGTAGTAATAGGTTTAGGTCAAGGAAGATGATGTAGGTGTGGGCTTGAATTTAGATGTATGTTTGGGTTATGGGTAAGGGTGTGCGTTGAGCTATGATGGGTTTTCATAGAAGAAGTTGTGATAGAGGTGGTTGTGCTCGGTTCGATTGGTCGAAATATCTTTGGGTAGATAATGGAAGTGTCAGTAAGTTGCATCTACATTTGCATTGAGACAAGAAGTAGAAGGTGCCCCCAAAGTAAGGCTCTATCCACATAATCTAGGTGATCGGCTAAGCGTGAGAATGGAACATCTGTAGGTGAGGTTGATGAGGACCTAATGGCAATTCCCATAAAAATTTTTCCTAGAGACAAAGAATTTTCTAGCTTCAGCTTCTGTGGGTAAGAGAACCAAAAATAAGTCTATAGGATCTTGGGTAACTGATGGAGAATGGTCATCTAAAGATAAAGGCATTTCTACTGGATCTGTGATGGGTGGAGGAGCTGATGGGTGCTCTTCTATATGTGGGGGAGATGATGGGTACTCCTATGTGGGTGGAGGAGATGACGGGTGATCCTCCATGGACTGAAGAATTATTGTGGGTGACAGTTCTCTAGATGGAGAAACCAAAGGTGAGATAGTCTCGATATTAACAGAAGGATCCTCCACGGGTGATGAAGGAGGTGGAAGGTGTTCCTCTATGGGTGGAGGAATAGGTGAGGTGGGGTCCAAGTGAAGAAGGAGGACTTCGGGTGAGAATTTCCTCTATGGAAGGAATATGAGGTAATTAGGCAGCAACAGGTGTATCACTAAAAAATAGCATGAACCTCGCGGGTATGGCTATCATGATTTGAGGTTTATCTGGTTTGATCAAAATAAGGGGCATGATTAGGAAAAGGTTTCTTAAAGATATTTAGGTTTTTATTGGCAGGTGCGTTAGGATTATCCAAGGTTATCTCACCTTTCTCGAGCATTTCTTGGACAATGTTTTTGAAGGTGGTGTAAATTTCCGTCACTATGACCCTTTACTTGATGGTAGTTACAAAATTCGTGCTCCTTATACCACGCGGGTGTGGGGTGAGCAGGGTCAAAACCAATATGTGGGTTTCACAGGAGGAAGGGTTATAGCCCCATCTTTGATGAGCTTTTCTAAGACATAAGAATAAGGTCCCCCAATTGGGGTATATTTCTGTTGTTCCCGTCTAAATTGAAAAGTCTGAATGGGTGAGAGATTAGATGAGTGGCTAGCCTAATTTGAACGGATGAACTAGGCTAGCTTTGAGTACCACTGCGTTAGCGGTCCCCTTGGCCTTTAAATAATTGTTCTATTGGTTTTGATGAAGAAGAGGTATCATTTGACTTGAATGTCGAGTTCTTATTGCGTAATTAAATTTTCTTCTCTTCAATGGCCTGAATCTCTAGCTTTTGTGCCATGGTGAATGTTTATTCGAAGGTTCAGAAAGTTTGGACCTATAGGGTTGGTGAGATATGCCTAGCACAAGCCCGTGTAAAGAGTTTTATGAGTTCATTTTGCGGTAGTTGGAATGTGAGTTGATTGATCAAGCTTCACTAACGAGCAAAAAAATCTGTAATAGATTTGTCGTGATACTGATGTGTAGAGTATAGGTTAGTCATGGTAACCTTTTAATGATATTAATGGAGAAGTGATCCAAGAAGGTTTGGGCTACCTGATTAAATGAGAATATAGTGTGTCTAGGAAACCCACTATACCAATCTAATGTGGGTCCAGTCAAAGACATGGGAAAGGTCCTTAGGAGCAAAGCATCATCATGGGTGATTAGATAAAACCTATGTTTGAAAGACCAAAAATGTTGTTGCGTGGTTTTCTTTTCTATTGAAACGGTTGAATTTAGGCATTTCCCAATGCATGGGATATGGATGGATAGGAATGGATGGGTGTATAGGCTCATTACAAATCTCATCGTAGGTGAGAGTGTTGCAAGAGCCAGAAACTGATACCTCCCAATTTTCTGCATCTTGTCCATCATTAACTTAATTAGGTCATTGGTAGGTTGTGATGGATGGGTGACTCTTGTAGCGTAAGAGATTTGGTGTTGGGAATATAATAGGGGTGACATTCCAGTATATGGTGCTGCCGTATAGGTAGATTGAGAATAAGGTAGTGAAATAGGGGGGTACATACCCAAAGTGAATAATAGATGAAAACAAGAGGCTACTGATAGTACGTATATAGAGGTGGAAGGGTCGTGGTGACCCTAAGTGGCAATGGGGGCTAAATATTGTGGAATAGAAAGGATGAAATTTAAAAAGGGGTAGGCGTCACCCAACACCAGAGGTGGTTGTGTAGCTTACGGGTATATGCGAGACCACATGCGCGGATGATGTTGTGTTCTGGGTGGTTGGCGAAGGTATAGTGGATGTGGCGGGTGCAACGGAGGTCACAGACGTGGCAATCATAGCAGATATAGAGCCTAGCTATGAAACGACTGGGGTTAAGGTAGATGCAGGAAGCATAGAGCCAAATGGGGCTAACACAGGAGTGGGAACAAGAGTCAGGGGGATAGATATGGGCATGTTGTATATCAACTGACCCGAGGCATCTCGAGTGGACGAGTGGGAAAGGTAAAAACTACAAGGTGGCAGGATTTTTGTCAAGGAGTCATGTGAACTCCTCGTCTTCGGTAGCGATAGAGATAGGTTGGATAGGTTACATGGTTGGTGATAAAATGGAAGGTGGTGAAGGGCTAGGTGGGATTGGTTGAAAGCTGGCATGGAATACGAGGGCACTTGCTTGCCAATGCATTAGTACCATGTGAATAGGTACTAATGCGTAAGACTGCTTTCTGTAAATGACACATAAATACATCACAGATAGGATAAATAGGTGGTGGTAGGTAAATTAGGGGTTAAAAATGTTAGCTAGAAAATGACACAGGATAAATGATGTCAGTTAGGTTAAACTGACACCCCGGTCACAAGTAACTGCTACCGGGTCACTATGGAAAGTGGACAATTACTCAAAAAACAAGGTATAAGGCCAAATTTTCCTACTATGCTAAATACTGATGAGACTTACCAGGTCAATGGATATGATAAGAGTGACAACGAAGGGGAATAGGTGTCCTTTTGGGTAGGTTAACCAAAAGAACAGGGAACTGACACCGGTTGGGTGAAACTAATGACAGTCAGAGGGTAACCGATGATGGTCACTGGACCGACACCGGTTACTGTGAAATTGAAACAACGATGAAGAAATTGTGGTTGTGAGTTAAAATTAATGTGGAATCAAACCCAAAATCTTGAGAATAATGGGAATATGGTATAGGCACACTCAAATGAAGCTGGAATACACCAACTGTGATGAGGATCATGTAAGGAGAAACAAGAAAAAAATGAAGAATGAAATCCTCTCACCTCAAAACACAAGCCAAGCAGAAACACTAAGAAAAATACGATCCTAAGAGTGCTTTTTATATTATGTTTGTTTAGCTTATGCTATTTAAGGACTGACTCATGAATTGTAGAATAGAGTTTTTTGGTGAGGATGGCTTCCTACGAAGAAGGAGATCTACAAGGAGAGGTTTCAGGTATGTTGTAATGGGGGTGGGTCATCCTCTGATGGGGGTACCAGAAAGAGATAACCAGTGGGGTGCCCACTATGTTGTGATCGTGTGATCACCTACAGCTTCTTTCGAGTGAGATTTTGTTTAAGAATGTGTATATATTTTTTATTTTGTGGTGTTTGGATAAGACTCATGGAGAGAGAAAGAGAAAAAAATTGCTTTCTACGATTCATTTGTCAACCATCAGCTGGGAATGACTTCCAGCGTATAGGTTTCCCTCAATTAATGTGAGCTAATGCAAAAAAGCATAATGAAATGCAATGATTTTTAAACATAAATCGAAATGTAGAATTCGATGCCACAAATAGATGAACAAGAGAAGGGATGCTCTTTCACTAATTCGATACTAATGAAAGGGAATAAATGTTTGTTTTAAGCACCAAAATATGATTGCTTTTAGATAATAGAAGAAAAGAAGATTCTAGGGGAGAAATTTTAATGTAAGAACTTTTTAGAAAAGAAACAAACATACAACATTTTCACCTAGAAATGAAAGAATGTAAAGCCAAAATGTTTCACCTAATTCTAGAGTGTTTCTTTAAATTTTGACAAAACAAAGAAGGGTAATGGGTTAAGAGGAATACCTGTTGAAATGCTGGTTGTAGGTTGTTGCGTGCATATGACTTCTGAATCCATAGTTGGTCGTGAGAGCTTCCTTTTTGCTTCGAGGAACTACCTGAAATGGAAAATAATACCACCAAATAAAATTTAAACAATATATGTAGTGGACTGCCTAGCGCGTACTAGATCTAGGAAGTGTGATACTTCTTAAACGGCTGTCAATCCACTGTTTAAAGAAAATTAATGCGAGAAATAAAGGAAATCCTACTGTAGTTAAAATGATTTAGGTATCTCATTCACCTACAATAAGCAAATTCGTTCACTATAGGCTAAGGTATGACTGAATCTAAAGGTCAATGTCTTGGTCAAGGTATTGATACTGGTCAGGGTGAGATTCTAGGCATTTTTGGGTATTTGGTGGAAGTTTAGGAGCTATGTTCTTGGTTCCTGGTAAAAGACACAGAGACCGACGTCAATCTGGTATGACCGGTATCGGTTTAGGATAACCGGTGATGATTGTGGGTAACCGACGTCGGTATGGTCAGGGTACAGGAAACTCAATAAAACTTGGTTGGGTGATAGATCTTAGGTTAGATGAAGATGAAAGGACAATGGAAAGATTCATATGGATCCTGGATATGCACAAGAATGATTAAGATCCAAGTATGGGCAGTGCAAGTGTATGGATAAAAAAATGGTCAAGTTTGCATGGAGGTATATGATGGGGGAATAGAAATGAGAGCAAAAGCTAATAACATATGTAAAAGGATCTACCAAATGATAAATAGATGAGCGTTGGTTAACAAACCTTACTGTTTGTACGAGCTTGATGCCTAGTTGGTAATGGTGGGTGATCAAATGGAATGAACTTGATGTAGTGTTGATGCTTCCCTAGATGCTCTCGTGAAGGCAAATGGCTATGTGATTGCTTCAGATACTGGATATGGATGCTCCGATGTGTATACTAGTGTTGGCTCTAATTGCATGCATCTCTAGTTTTGTCACTTTTTCTCAAAAGATGTGATTATCTCTCAGAAATGTGCCAACCCCGAAATAATGTTGTTTTTGGGATTAAATAGTAACCAACGACAGTTTCAGCTTAACCGACGTCGGTTAGGGCAGGATTTCCTAGGTTTACTAAACTAGGTAGATCCCCTTGATTTTCTGGGATCTCGTTTTGTTTACTCCATGGATTAGCATGGAATCTTCCTTCTAATGGGTGGGAATGTGGTTAGAGGGAATGTAGGCATTGATTTTTAGGGTTTGGGTAGGTCTTAGTTAGTTATGGCAACTTACTAAGAATAGGTCTTAGGGTGAGGTGGCTTGATGAGGTGTCTAGGTGAGGTGGATATGTGGGCATTATCCTAATTAGGATATTTAAATAATAAATATGGTGAGTATAATGAATTAATTTAATTAAATAAATTAAAAATAATATTATAGTGGGGTGAAGGGGGCCATGGCTAGGTGGATGTGTTCAAGGTGTTTATTTGATGGGGGATCAAGGGGAGTGTGACCTAATTTTAGCGTCTACAATGATCCTTAAACCTTGAGGCATTGGTCAATGACATGACTATAGTTCAATAATACCATGTCAAAGAAGATGAAGTTAGTTTTGCTGAAAATATCTCAAGGCTAGCATGGGATAATGAGGAAGATATTAATTTTTTATCAAGTTCGTGTATCAAAAATTGGATGAAATACAAGAAACAATTATGGCTGAAGGTGAACACTCAACAACTTTATAATATGTTCTCAATGAAGAAATACAATGCATCTGAAAGACCAATTATAACTAAGAATGCCAAAAATCTCATGTTATCCAGAATCAACAATTTCCAATTGCCAATATGTATTGACTAAAACTTTTAATGAAAGGGATGCAACTTTCAATTTTATTCAACAAGGTTTAAGGTGTCATACTGAATAATTTCCAATAGATTGTCTACATGAGTGAGCAAAAACATTGGCCTTAATTTTGACTTCAACTAAGGAGATGCTTCAATTTCATTTTCATCATTTCCTCCTTCTCCCCTAACTCAAATAGTTAATTATTATGCAAAAGTTGGAGAATGTTGTATAGAAGATGAAATAACATATTTGAGTGAGAACAAAGATATAGTAGAAGATACACCCTAAAATCTAGCTTGCAT